>OX243813.1:25545035-26145035 GCA_945859605.1 Lumbricus rubellus | reverse complement strand
AGACAGACAGAGTCACAGAGATGGAGAGGCAGATAAGAACAGACAGATTACAAGCGCCCGTGTTTAAGCCTTAAAGAAAAGGAGGGAGATAAACAGACATAGAGGCAGAGTTTGTTTGTGCAGAGAGAGAGAGAGAGAGAGAGAGAGAGAGACAGACAGACAGACGAACAAACAGACAGACAGAGATTCGGTTCAACCATTATTTGAACTATGTATCAAGCCTCCAACAGTAGGCTACTGTATGCACAAGGTATAGCCTACGTGCATTATACATTTGGCTCTGTTATGTTAGTTTATTTAACGATGCCCTCATTTCGACGATGATCGGTACGTGTAGGCTATAAATTTGGCTTTGTTTCACAAGGCAATCCATTATAATTATACGGGGAAAATCGTAGGCTAAGCAGATATTTTCGTGGCCCCATGAAAAAAATATGCACTCCAAATACACTTGTTGCTAGCAATAATTATTTACCGGACATGGCCATGTCCGGTAATGTCTGAAATTTCTGACCGGACAGATTGCGCAAATACCGGACTGTCCGGTTCATTACCGGACGCCTGGCAACCCTATACGCGGGTCGTGTCATTTCGGTGATATCAAGGATCCAGAACACGCGGTAGCCTACCTGTTTGCATGTTACAACTTCGTGTTTCTTTATAGCTATGGAAACAATCGGGTGGCCCCAACGACCTTGCGTGGTCCTACGTAGGCTACATTGCTACATTGGTTCGTCTCTGTAGCTAACTTAATTATTACACTAGACAGTTAACTGCACCGTATGTGGACTTGACCCGCTGACTATCGATTCTGTATTGATTAAGCGCCTGTGAATAAGCTGGTCTTCGCTTTGTAGGCGCTGTAGAAGTCTCGAGATTACGATTACGATTACGATAATTTATGGGCTACAGCCAACTGTCTACCTTGTCGTACCACGTGCGAGTTTCTTGCTTCTATGTACCACAACATTTCCACGTGATTTCGACATAATTTGACCTAATTTTGTCTAACCCAAGTTTCCTGCTTCTGATTGGATGCGAGCTTTACGCCCATGTGTAAAAGGCAATTGTTGAGGCGGAACTGGAAGCAGTGTTGTTGTTTAGCGTTGTTCTACCACGGAAAGGTTCATGCTTATATAATTATTATTATAATTTTTGTTAAAATGATAATCTCGTCATTCATTAAATCGTTCGAAGCGCATAGCGTCGCAGTGCGTCAAGTGCACGTTGTGCTATAACGTAAAAATGTCAATTATGATCGTAAACAGTTTTCTTGACGCCACAGTTAACAGCCATAATAATTACTGTTGATCTATCGCCCAGGGAAGGCTCACGTTTTTGCTTACAAGTTTCCAAGTGAGAACGGTTTTACTTTTCTTTTAAATTACAGCAGGTATGTTTCGTTTAAAGTAAACGGCTACTCGATAGATTTACCTTAATTTACTATGCCTATGCTGATGCATTATTGTGCGAAGTACACTCGTGTTTGGGGGCGAAACGGTGAACGACCATATGGTGGAATAAACTTTGCTTCCAGAGAAATTTAATGGAGATAGATGTGCATGATGCTGCGACAATTCAGGCAGTATGGGTACTTGGGTAGCGAAGTAAACTTTGATTTTCGTTTCATTTGGCAGTGTGGACATTACAGTTAGACAACAGGAATTACTTCAATCAAATCAATCAAATCAGTTTATTTCCTGAATACGCACCAAAAAAAAACAATCAAGGCAGTGAACAGGGAATTGTACATATTTAGTGGTATCAAGGGAAGACCCGGAAGGGATGGAAATCCCGCTAATTGGGCCACCCAGTAATCATTGAATTGCAAAGCATATTAGGACATGACAGCCGGTTTAAACGATTGCAGAAATAGAAATATAATCAGGACAGAAACTTATTAATAGAGGATAGATAACACAACTTAACTAACACTTAACTAACACTTAACTAACACACCCAATTCAACACAATAATTCAAGCAGTTCGATTGATAATATAACAACGTAGGCGTTTCTTGAAGATATGAAGACCATGTAATTGACTGATAGCTGAGAGGATACTGTTCCAAATATTAGCACCAGTATATCTGATCGAAAATAAACGAGTGTTAGTATGAGCAAATGGTTGTCTATACAAATTTGAACTTCTTGATATGAAATGTGATTCTGGCAGTGGTTAAACTGTCTCTGCCCTACACAACACATTGTGACCCGTGAAACTTCTTTCTCAGCCCTGAAATCTACCACTAATAACGTCACCACTTATTAACTATTCAACATGGATCTAACACACCTCATCGGCTGTCAACTTTTCTTCACCCGACCATAAGTGTTATGTGTTATTATTTGTCTTTCAATCCACATATCTTATATAGAAATTAATTTTATTCCAAACTTTATGCCAAGTTCCTTCCTGTGTTTTCATACTTGTTTTCATCAGTACTAAGCTAACTAACGTTTTATTCATAATATAATTTGTATCTATCTTTTAAGCTGCACTTTCAACTATTTGTCATTGTCTGTATAAGACTGTATTTAAAACACTATCTGCATATGCAAAATGAGTACATCTGGATCTGATATATTTGAATGAATATTCACTAGAGGTTAAGACCCATTTGCATAGTTTAGTGATACTCTATTTTAGCCTTCTTATGGTACTTTGATTTGAAGTTGCTGATCCACATTTCAATGCTAATGGCAAAGAATAAAATTTTCTTTATCTAGATAGTCAATAGAACTGAAGATGATGAACAGAATGAGTTGAGGTGCCACTCTTTTGTCTGTTTGTGGAATATGACACATTTAGTGCTTATGTCCAAAGTTTAGACCATAACTGACTGTGGTCATGTTGGGGGTTTGAGATGTGGTTATGGCGAAATAGGAGCTTCTAAATATGAGATAAGCTGGCTCCCGTCGTAAGCCGATATACTAAGTACAGTATTTATTGTTCTGACGAGACCTGAGAGTTACTTTAATTGTGTAAATTTTGCTTGTTTTGTGTTATGCAAGTTGCAGATTTGTACTGACTTCAGTGCATATGCATAGACATTGACTTTGCTTTTTAGACCTAAGATAAAAAGTGTTCTTTTGTGTAAAATATTTATTTATTTTAATTCATGCAAGGCATGAATTTTATTATTGCAAATGTAGTTGTGAAATTACATGTAAGTGTTACATGTGCATTAAATAAAACTGACAAGCAGGCAGGTTCGCAGGCGGCAGAGAGACAGATAGTCAAACACACACACACACTCACAGAAATAAGCAATTAATTATGTTAGAGATGTGGAAATAAGGCTGACTGTACAACATTGATTTGATTAAGCAGAAGTGATTAAGAAAATTTCCGGACTCTTAAGCAGATAATAATATGATCTGGAGAATTTTCCAGACTCTGCTTTCTTTAAGCTGTACTAGCTGTCAAGATAATCTTGTCCAGCACACTAAGGCCTGCTAATAGGTCAAGAGATGCAGGAGGGGCATTTCGAAACTTTCAAACCCCTCAGCCATGTGTAAACATGAGAATTGGGCCTTTGTTTGTGACAATATGTTCAACCTTTGTTTGGGTTCATATCAGTCGTTGACCTGTCGGGGAATTTTGGTTTCTCCTCTGGTTTCTGTAGGTCAGCCGTTGCCAACATGCGACCAGTGATTGACGTGCTATGTTTCTTCTTGTTCACACACAAATAATTTCTTAACGTTTTCATGTTATTCTATGAATGAATTTCTGTCTAGACTTTATGTCCTTATCGCGTGACTGATTATTTGCTTCATTTTTGATGTTTTGCCAATGTCAGCCCATTGATCATGAAGGACTTTGTGAATAAACCTGTGTGTTATCTTTATTCGCCAACAGTCGTAGTAGTGTGGACTGGATGCATCAGAACTTATCAACCATTTGTAATGTCAGTGGCCTTTACCGAGGAAAGAATTATCGTATTTTTGGATGGGGGTGTAGCTGTAAGGTATGGTTATTGCTTAATGGCTACTTTGTTTATGCTAAAATATTGGCATTAAATTATTTCATATTTTTTTATGGGAATTTAGCCGTAAGGTATGGTCAATGGTTACTTAATTATGCCAGCGATTGGCGTTAAGATAAGAGCGCCCACATTAAAAGTGCTTCAATGTAGTCATGTGGAATATGAGGTATGTAGTTTGATGGTTTAATATTTTGCAGAGCAGAAGAGAGAGATGGAGCGAGGACAGTTGTATCAGCAATGGGATGTCTACATGGCAATTGCAAGGGATCTATCCAATGAGCAAATACAAGAGGTGAGGATATTTCAATGCGACACAGTTTCACGGAATGGGCATGATATCTAAGACTGCGTATCTCTTATACGAAGAGCTGTACTTAGTGAATGATCTCTCTCAAAATGCATATTCCTTCAGAGAAGTTTTTCAAAGATTTTATTTATGATGAACATGTTTTATAGTACCGGTAGCTTTCTTGCAATGTGCGTCCTATAGTGAATTCCATTCTGATGGTGGCAGTTATTGTTTACTTTCATTGTCACATGAGTGCAATTGTCATTAAAATCATCATTGTCATCATCAAATGGATAATTTCTTAATGATCATCATTGTTGTCATCATCGTTGTCATCATCATTTCTATCGTCAATAATTGCTATCATCATCAGCACTCGTGCAATTATTGCTGCAGTATTTGCCACTTACTTACTTGTACCTCCAACACCACCAACATCATCTCTATCAGTACCATTTGAACAGCATATATAGACGTTTTTATGTTTGTTTTCATATATGATTGCTTAGGCGAAAGAGAGAGAGCTAAAGAAACTTCTAGGATTACTGTTTGATGTCCTGCCACAATGTTCTGATCAACTGCATCAACTCATGTAAGACTTACCTCAGTTTCATCACCGTATACTGCGGTGTGCCAATTTGATTTTTGAATACACAAGATTACTTACTTTCTTACTCAGTAGAGTAGACAGGAATTTATGATGGGGAGGGGTTTATGGCCAGATGTTTGTATTTTCTTATATAATCGACAAATAACCTTTAAAAAATGTTTTTTCCTAAGCCAATGCAGGGGGTTTTAACCCACAAACCCCCTTGCCTATGCCACTGTACTTACTTACATACTTACTTATTTGAGGGGAATTATGAAACCTTTTTTACTTAATCTGACCTGTAAAGATATTTAAATGGGATCCCTGTTAAATTTTCTCATTTTATTTAACAAAATAATGTGTAAGTTCTGTAAACTGATGTATCATTTATATAAATAGTTTAGTTGGTTCTAGATACATTATAGGTTTTGCTATGGGACTCATTTTGTCAGTGTTGTTGACCGATGACTCTGAGTCCAAGTACCCATACTCCCAGTCCACATAGCCTTATCTACACTCGACCTGATCCTCATCCTAACCTACTCCATCCTGACCCTTAGTCGCCACTTGCTTTAAGTTGTCCGACCTGTCTGTATGCCCCCCCCACACCGCACCCTGACTCTGGAGCATTGTTCAGACTCTGAACGCCAGAAATTGTTTTCTTTTAAAACATAAACGCTAAGTGCAGGAAGACCGTTCCAGTTATGTGGACCAGCAACTCGAGAGGCCAGATACTGGTACAGATACATCAGCGGACTTTGACGAAATCTGCAACCACGACCCATTTCGGTCGTCTGCTGCTCGTGGCCTCATGCCGTCTGCTATAGATCTATGAGGTAGCGTGGTGTGCTGTCATGTAGACGTTTATGACACCAAGATGCAAAGTTTGAATTTTAAGTGCTTTCCGTTCGCACGTGCATCTGAAGCCAATGTTCTGTCATAGATATGATGTGGTCAGAGTTGTTGAGTTGCTTGACCAGATGAACAGCAGTATTGATGACTACCTGAAAACCAGATGACATAGTGCTCACTGCTGCTGAATTAGCTATAAACTGTGCTTAGTTTTAGAGTAGTGCTATAGAAATTGGAAGTTTACGATTACAATATGTTACGACTGATATGAGGAACACAAAATGAAGCAGTATGTTGACCGAATGAGTTATAGAATATGATGGCAGTTGAAGTCAACAGTTTTAGTAGTAGTAGCCGTTTATTGACGAAGCATCAACCAAAAACAAAATAACAGCAATCAGTACAAACTCAATGACTTTCGAGTGATCGGTGCATAAGTCAAAGGATCAATCCAAAAAGGTCGTATGTACCCGCTGAGGCTGGATTGACCCTTCCTTTATCAATAACATTTGGCTGTTGTAAAACAGTGCAAAGAACAACATGTTACATATGAAACGGAAGCAAACTGAAACGAAATGACAAACAGATTTAAAAAAACCCAAATTATGACCAATAGTTTAAATCTAGTAAACAGAGATTAAACAGTCTTTTAATTTTTTCTTAAACATGTTAATGGTGGGTATTGTTGATTCTGGATTATAAGAGGAGGCTATGTTATCCAGGCTACCAGCATGAGAATTGTCAAGACCACTGCGAATAACGGCTTTTGTCGCTGTACTTTATTTATGTTGTCAAAGATGATGGTGACGATGATGGTGACAGGATTGCCATAGTCACAGTGAATAATTAATGCATGGAGAAGAAGGGTGAGGAAAAAGGGAAAAATTATTGAGGATGGGATGCCAGTGCAGCGTCTGTGATATAATTATAGTGTGATATATGTTTGCCACAACTGTGACAGTAGAGTTGACGATACTTGTGTGCTGACAACTCAGACAAGTCTGAAAGTAATCAAGTTAGGTCAGGATGATTAGGTTAGATTGGTAGGTTAAGTTGGATGGTCAGGATGAGTGGATGATGAATTGGCCTACTTGTCATGACTTTGCCGTCCTTTCATAAGTATTCCTTCATAGCATGAATTGGGATGAACAGGCTGCTATTCTCTTTGACAAGTATACATTGCAATTGGAATGTCCTTTACTGGATGTAGCATAGATCTGTAGGTAGGTTAAGATGAACCTTCCCTGACTAGAGGTTTGTTTGTATGTATGAGCGCTTGTTATAACACCCCTCCGAGATCCCTACTCGGGAGGCGCTTCCAACTAAGCGCGGACACTGAAGCACGTGAGCAATTGCGAGTGAAGGGGTCCCTATGCAGCAGATTGAGGTGGATTTGAACCTGCAACCTTCGGGCTTCTAGGCACCGAACATACCCCTACACCACTGTGCCCCAGTTATGCTGCATGCACTATTTATCAGCACTTACACAATTATCTCTATCTCTATGACTTTCTGAAATATCACTTATCTGATAGATAAGCTTAAAGCATTCTTCGTATGCTCACTGAATGGGTAAATGAATGTCAAATGAAGGTCACAATACTGTGTGACATGCTACTTAGCATGAAACTTCCTACTTCCTAGTGTACTATGTGACTCCTAGAAATCTCCATCTGGACATCATTTTCAAGCGATTGTAATTTCATGAATCATGTATGCACTGCCATCCTTTTCTGAATTTCTTGCATCATGTGATATTGCGCACATTAATGCAACCATGGAAAAGACCTGTGGATGGCAGATGTGATAAGATTCATGCTGCAGAAAAGCTGATTGCATGAGCAGACATTGGAAACTCTTCCAGAAATTCCAGTTCTTTGGCCACTACATGCATTAACTCTTGCCGCCTCTTTGTTGCGAGTACTTTGCAAGAGAAGACATCCTTTTGTGCTTCTTTTGTTATATCTAAATTGTGTAATTTTAAGCAGTTATATTAACCGTTGCAGCACATGATATTGTGCATGTGTATCTTCTGCAATTCTTTATTTTAAAGTGTATGTAAGGCGTAAAAAAAATTGTTGTGTTTCCGGTAACGCGACCGACCCATTTTTACGGCCGCGACCCAAATATTTTTGTAAAAAAAAATTATTAAAAAATTTTTTTTTTCAAAAACAAATTTTTTTTCAAAAAAAAAATTAAATTTTTTTCCAAAAAATATTTTTTTAACATTTGTATTGACATAACATAAGAGACGTCAACAAAATGAAATTAATAGGACTGTTTCTAGAGCAGTGTTAGGTGCAGACAGTCGGGAAATAGGCAGTTTATACTTGCTTAGAACACGTACTTTGTTTCAGCGTGCAAAAAAGACTAGTGGGGTATACTTTTTCGGATAGTCACTGCATAAAAATATTTGACAAAATAAAAATATTTTCCGACCTACCTACCCAATTTTTTTTGGCTCTGTTACCGGAAACACAACATATTTTTTTTTGGCCTAATCGTTCTATGCGATATAATGCTCGTGTGGTTGTCAGATGCAGCTTAAGGTTACTTAGCTACTTACTTCTTTCCGGTACAGCTTATATAAGCAGCACATATAGAGCAAAGTTTACTGATGGTGAAGTTTGGGATGAAGAGGAGAAAGAGGAGGAATTACAAACAGGATGATATGTTGATGGTGAGTCTTGTGAAGAAACTTGGTTCTGACTGTTGCCGACGTGTGCAGAGCTACTGCTCAATGGAGAAACTTTGCTTGTGTTTTGATGCTGTGGTTAGTATCATCTTCCACAAGAGCAGCGGCTTCAACTCATCAACCTTTGTCTTCTCATGTTTTGGAAACACAGGTCTGAAGTCCTATTGATTTATTAGTGTTAACACTGGTTTGGCTCAGGAGTGCCTCGGAATCACTGATTGTGCGGTATAAATGTTTGATTGCAATTACAAAATTACAAAAGAAGACAAAGAAGAAGACGACAACAAAGAAGAAGACAAAGAAGAAGAAGACAAAGAAGAAGAAGAAGACAAAGAAGAAGAAGACAAAGACGATAGGGTTGCCAGGCGTCAGTTAATGAACCGGACAGTCAGGTGTTTAGACAATCCATCCAGTCAGAAATTTCAGACATTACCGGACATGACAATGCCCAGTAAATAATTTTTGTTAGCAATGAATGCTAGAGAGACAGATTGTAGTTTCTTGGGGCCCAAGAGGAAGACCTAGGAAGAGGTGGTGGGACAGCATGTGTGAATGGAAGTGGATTATCAACAGAGAAATTGTTGAGAGCAACTGAAGACATGGATGGAGAAGAATTGTCCAAAATGTGGCCAACCCTCGTGTCAAGGAAGGTTGAAGACAAGGGGCCCAGAAAAGACATCCACTTGTGAATTTTCTAAATGTATTGCCTTTTTTATCTGCCTTTGCATATCCAGCTGAGACAGCCTGAGGTAGGGGGCAGGCAATGAGAGATAGATAATTATTATTATCTTATAATATATCTCAGTGATGGTGGGTAAGCAGTCAGACAGATATAAATGAATTATAGGCCTACTCTAATAGCTGCACAAGTAACTAACTGGAGACAAGCATCATTTGTCAGATAAAGAATATCAAGCAGCCAGGTTAATTTCCTCAAGACTGCATGGCAACCATAAAACAAGAAAATCAAGATGATGATGATGATGATGACGGCGGTGACGACGATGATGATGAGTTGGAGAGGATTACAAAGTAGAAGAAGTTAACCAAGACAGAGAAGAAGAAGAAGAAGAATAGATGAAAAGCAGATGGAAGGTTGAAAGCATAACAATGATTCATGATCATGTGCAAAAGTGTGCTGAGCATGTTTATTCTCACTCTTGTATTGTTTACTTTTTTGGTATTTCCACTACTTCGGGTGATCTATGCTGACTGAAGGTCTATTATTTCCAATTATCTCGGGTAATTTTCTGTCAGTTGCGTTGAAACGGGTTGAAACGGGTTTCTCAGCGCTGCATTGGGATCAGAGAGCCAGCCCGGAGACTCTTTAAGTTCAATCATCTGCAGTAGATTATGATTTACAGTTTGAAACTCATCATAGACTGATCAGGACTCACAGCATCAAAGGCTGTTTGACTAAATGTTCTAAGGTTTCTGGCTCCTGCCAGTCTTGTGAATTGATTTGCAAAAGTAGGTTACAGTGTTTTCTTAGAAGTTCAAATTGTTAGATGAATTTGATTTAAACTCAGGCACATGTGCTAAGGCTGTTCTAAGCACCTTGCTGCTGTCCTGGTGAATGGGGCCCATGTACTGCGTGACCTGCTTCCACAGGTGAAAGCCACATGTGCCCACCACACGGGTCCATAACTGCACAATCTCTCTGGCAGGTGGTATGATGAGAAAAACTTTCATCATTAGGATGATATATTCGTTTTGGATTTAGGATAATGTGTTTTTTTGACCATTTTACTATCTTGACCAATTATACGAATTATAGAAATTTATTACAATGTCTGTATGTCGACCAAAATGTGGATATCAATTGATCAAATAAAGAATTTTCTTTTCTTATCTTATCTAATTAATTAATTTGGGTTTAATGAGAATTGCCTGCCATGCAGACTAAATGCGTCATTAGTGTTGACATGCCATGATTGATGTGTCTAAGCCTAAAATACAAAGAGACATAATATTATTTGCTGTGCTTATTTGGACCTATGTTATGGTGACATGGTTGACAATAGGATATGCAATTTAGCATTGTTCTTCTTCATGTACGGTTTGAATTTAGGTAGAGACATGTGTTTGTGAATCATTCTGGATAGTGGATCATTCAATATTTGGACAATTCCTCTTAGAATTGTTTTTTTGATAGGAGCATACATGTGATGATTGAGTGATTAGTGATTACTCAAATATAACATGCTTGCAGATTGTGTAATGCAGATGATTATGCAATTTTCCATTAGCATAGAGGCAGATTGCAACTTCTGCATCTGTGATTTAAAAAACATTGTGATGTGCCCAGCAAAAATGACAACTCATCCATAAGCGTGTTCATCCAGTTTACCTTTTTTGGATTGCTTAGCATTGTCATGCATGCACTTCTGAAATATTCTTGCCATTAGTTACGGATAAATAATTAATCCAAAGTACATGATTTTAGCTGAAATCATGACCTTTCAATGATTTATTGTTTACTAATGTCGTTTCATCTATGTGCGGTTAACAGTTGGTTGAATGGAAGATATACTTGCATTGTACATTGCGTAATTACTTATTTATTTGTATAGAGTTCGTATATGTGTTTCTATTGCATTGATGCTTTTTATTAGTACATCACCAGAGCTCTGCCTGTACTATTTGTTAATTAATTAATTAATTAATTTATTAATTATAGTTATTAATTATAACTAGTTAATTATACTATTTGGTGAGATCACAAAGTTCAGTAGTGAGCACTTACAATTCAGCTGACTGGAAAAGTCACCAGGCAATCGATGTTGGGGAAATTCCGTCTTTCAGGAAACAGCAGACTAGATGAGGGGGAAATCCAACCAGCATTTTTAGTGCGGATTAGTTTAAATTGTAGCGGTTTTTAAATATGATTTGCTGCCGTTTTGCTTGTGACAAGATAATATGATTTGTGGTGTATGTTATTTGCAGTGACATACACAGCGTTTCAAATGTCCTCATGCACGAGTTTATGTCGGACGTGAGGAATATCGGCAGCGAAAATGTGACAGAAAATTTTCCAGCCCTTGTGGATTATCTTTCACATGGTCGAGGTGCCGTGATGGTCATAGTCCTTGCCATAGTTGGCATACGGGTAAGTCAGAAGACCAGGCAAGTGGCAAGCATGGTGACACAGAGATTGTGTTTTGACTGTAAAATATGTGCAGTAGAAGTCCAGAAACATCCACTTTATAATGAAATGTTTGCTACTGAATTACTTTTAAAAATCTGCTGTCAATTGCAGCTTTCTTAGTGTGCACTGAACATAAATACCTAGCCACTCATGTGCACTTTTAAGGGATGTGATATAACTGCAAACATGTAGAAAAATGCAGCTATTTCCTGTTGAAAGATTAATTATCATCCTTGTAATGAAAGAACTTCTGAGTTTCTTTGTTCCTTTAGGCTGTGAGGACAGTGCGAAAAAGTTTCTTCAAGTGTTATTGAATAAGAAACTACTGCATTCGAATATTGCCACCAAATAAACTCATAAAATACAATTCTAGATCAGACTGGCAGTGATTAATTGTAAATTGTAATTGTAAATTCGAAACTTCTACAGCACTGAAAAAAGCAAAGGTGTGAGAATCAGCTTTTTCACAGGCACTCAAGCAACACAAAATCAGCCACCATGTTTGTATCTTTCAGGTACCAATACCATATCAATTTCTGCAGTAATTAAATTCACAATGACAATTTTGTACCTTACATTTGAGATTGGCATGTCTTCTGCTATCAACACTTCTGTCACGTCATGTTTTCCAATTTTTAAAGAGTTGCTTTGATATTTAAGCTGACAGGCAACAAGTGCCTCTGATTTAGCTTTTATAAATTATTTGATCTGTAACGCTGTTTAATCAGACATGTGAATTGCTTATTTGCTTATGGCTTTGTTGACTGTTTTGTGACTGAACATAATGTGTGGTTTGTTTCTTGCCTAGGACCTGGTGCATGGCCTAAGTTTTGGCAAGTGTTTGATTTCAATTCTCAAGCAGTTTATTCGATTGAACTCAAGTTCTTGGCCACAGATGCAACGAGGTGAGTTGAAGAGCACGTCACTTCTCCATGATGCAGCTTAAATCGTGCTTTAACCCTTTAATGCCAGGATGGTAGTAAATGGTATTCAAAATCCTATATCCTCCGGCATTAAAGGGTTAATACCCTCCTTGGATTCAGAGTTTGCACTTTTGTCTTTGTGATGGATAGTGTTACCAGCTGATTCATTTAAGCATAAAAAGTTACTGGAGTGATTGTCTTCAGTATTTATGGTTTAACTGAAGGAATGCTTTAAACATCAAAGGTATTTGTACAATATTTATCCGCCTGATTAGGACTTGGGTTTAATGCCACATTTGTTCGGCATTGTATACTGGTACAGTAGAAGTTACTAATTAAAAATTGCGGCTGGAATTTTTGCATCTTAATTCTAAATGCAAAAACTGTATTTCACACACAGCTATCATACTTTTCCTTCAGTTCTAGAATGTAGGGAAATGTTTGTTTCGGTCAATAACTTTTTATCTTATTTTCATGCCAACTGCATTTGTCTTGTTTAATTTTAGAAGTCCGACCCACTGAATTGGAGGCATTTGTTGTTCGAGAGCCCCGAAGTCGAAAGCATCCAGTCAAAGACTTGGAAGACACGCTGGAACCAACGAACGAACAGGAGAACAATGAAATTTCAGATCCCGAAGCTGTCTCTCTTCAAACGAACGCTACTAAATTTTCTGTTTGTCGTCGGGCGTCTGCTCGTCTACGCAAGCAGCAGAAGGAAGGCAAAGACAAAGACAATTCCGATTCCGACACGAGTAGAAAGCTGCTAGTCGTTTTTCGAGAAATGCGACGGACATTTCGCCACGTGCCAAATCTAGTCGAGAACCTAATCACCGGTTCGACGTTCTATTCGTTAGCGCCGCAACTCATGAAGTCCAGTACAACAGACGTGCTGCCTAAAGTAGAGCTCGAGTCAAGTGAGCTGTGCTTGCTGCTTGCGAGCATCTTGAAAGATGTTTGCTTTGACGATGACCAGTACAGAGAAGAGAAATCGACGTGCATGCATCTTCTGCCGGTTTTTGAAGAACTACTCAACGACCTGGTCGACCAGATGTACAAAGTTCGCTGCGATTATTCCAACGATGCCGTCAGTGTCAGCAGTCTCGGTGTTATCGGACGATGTCTTATACGTATTTTTATCGTCTTAACTTCGAAGATCAGTTCTCAGATCGACGGTCTGCTCAGCCTACGGAACGGCCGGACTCCGAACCTGATTCTCGAAAGATTATGTGATCACGTAAACAACGAAATCTCTTTGGCTATCGCTTCTTCGGAAAGGTTTCTGCTTTTCTTCGACATTGTCAGCGGGTGTCTCCTGTACGCGGAAACGGTTCTTTCTTGCGTGAGCCTGACACCGTTGAGACTCACGTCGGCGCTTGACGCCGTTGAGTTTGTTTTACACAAGAACGGTTTGGAGCTTCTTGAAATCGTCCTTCTGCAGCTTGATGAGGAATTGTCAGAAGAACAATCAGTTCTTCCTGCAGAGCAGTTGCTCGCTATTGTTCTGCAGTCCGTCGGGCGAATTGTTGGACTTTTGAAGCTGCTGCGAGCTCGATATATCCACCTGCTGACTTGCACAAAGCGATTGCACCGTCAGTGTTCAGCTTTCACGACATACGCGCATCATCATGATGTGCTGGGATTGGCCAGCGCTAATTTATTTGATGGAGGTGGCCTGAAATATGTTACTGGTGACTCTCACACCTGCTTTAACAACTCAAACTCGGATCTTTGTGCGATCGCTGCAATCAATCTGTCCCTGATTAGCGTGTTTGCGAAATCGAGCGAAGTGACCAAACATCAGATACTCAACACGCTGGCGGATCACGGACTGTGCTGTTGCATTCCGGTGGAATTCTTTGCGAGGTCGTTTCTCAACCACTTTGCGATGCGAAGCGTTGGGTTGTGCCAGCACGTTTTGGATGTTGTTACAACTGCGTTTGTTTCTGAATTCGGGGGTGCCATTAGGGAAACGGATGATTCATCCTCGGCGATATGTTGCACGACGTGTAGCGATGAACTTGGTGATGTGACGGCTACTCATCTGCAGACATTTCCGAGCAAGATGGAAACGTCGGACAGTGCGTTGTCGGACAGCGACAGCCAGGGTGGAGTGGGATTGATGGTGTCCTCTAGGTGGAGCTGTCTCAAGCTTCTCATTCCATACTTGTGCTCCACTGATGATGCTATTGCACGTTACACCAGGAAAGAAGTTTTGCGGCTCGTTGATAACTCCTCGGCATTGTTACGTTACGAGCTTCTCTATTTCCTCTTCCTGCCCGCCCTGCAGGAAGCCGAGAGGGTCTTTCTGCCTCCAACTCCGGAGGATGATTCACTGAACGAGGCGCATAGTCCTCTGCTGCTAAAGAACTTGAATACCACCATGGTTCAATATTGTCTGCATATCTTGCCGAAACTTCTTTCAACGACGAATTCTTGTGAACTTTTCATCGCATCCAACGGGGTTGCGTTGCTGGAGAATTTAGTCAGTGTGGATAGCATCCGAATCAACGTCCTTTGCGTACTTAGGAAGCTTGCTTGCATGCTGGATCTGTGTCCCGTACACAAAGAGTCAATACTACAGTCGAGCAATACACTTGGTGGTGCGCATCTTCCACATCTTGAGTGTGAAAAGGGGAAAAATATCTGGGAAAATACGAAATGTGAGTCAGTTGTGAATGCTTCTCTGGCAACGTTGATGAAACTTTTATTTCTCGATCTTTTTGGATCGACCAAACTTCCCAAACATTTTGTTACGGCTCGATTGGGTAGAATGTCTGATCTGTGGAGCACGGTTCGGCTGCTGTTCGTGAATCACAAGCTGTTCCAGCAGATGTTTGTGGAGAAAGGTGGCCCCGCTGTCGTCCACTCGCTGCTTTTCGTCTGCGTGAGTATGTTCCTGCAACTCGACATTCCAGTCGTCACTCTGCAATTCCAGTTGGACGTGATGGATGATGGCAGAAGAGGAGACGAGAAATATCAGGAAGTGCACAGATGGTTTCTGCTGCTGAGGGCTTCTCTTACGATCGCGTTGTTTTGCGCTCGTGAAGGAATCAGCTTTGGTTCACAGGTACATATTACAGCTAATTTATATATATAATTGCATATTACAGCTAATTTATATATATAATTGCATATTACAGCTAATTTATATATATAATTGCATATTATAGCTAGTTTATATATATCAAATCAAATCAGTTTATTTCCTGAATACACACAAAACAATCAAGGCAGTGAACAGGGAATAGTACATATTTAGTGGTATCAAGGGGAGACCCAGAAGGGATGGAAATCCCGCTAATTGGGCCACCCAGTAATCATTGAATTGCAAGGCATAATAGGACATGACAGCCGATTTATACGATTGCAGGAATAGAAATATAATCAGGACAGAAACGTATTAATAGAGGATAGATGACACAACTTAACTAGCAATTAACTAACACTTAACTAACACTTAACTAACACTTAACTAACACACCCAATTCAACACAATAATTCAAGCAGTTCGATTGATAATATAACAACGTAGTGTTTCTTGAAGATATGAAGACCATGTAATTGACAGATAGCTGAGGGGATACTGTTCCAAATATTAGCACCAGTATATCTGATCGAAAATAAATATATATATATATATATATACATATTACAGCTAATTTATATATTTATGTAAGCGTCTGTAACTGGATGTAAATATATTTAGAACTGTCTTGAACCTTACAAAGGCGTTAAACATGGAATAGGTGAAGCATAAAATGAAGCGGAAGTTATTAAAGGCAGCTCTAGGAAAGAATTACAAGTTCATTATGGTGATTAAAATCTGATGGCAATTGTTGATGACGATGGATTATGAGGGTGATGATGATTTCTAGTCAGTGTTGATGCTGCTTACTGTTTCAAACTTCGTCGTTTCTATAGCTCATGAGTATCTTTTTAATCAGTTTTTCTAGAGGAAGCATTATAACAAATTGTCTCATTTTTCTGATCCAATATTATGATAAGGAGAACTACTTATGCTGCTTTTTATTTCATTCTTGTTCATCTTGTATTTGAGCTGGCATCAACCAACAATATTATGGTGCCTTACCTTGTAGCTTTTATATTAACCACTTGCATCTACTCTATGACTTCTTTTCCTACCAGTTTATAGAGCTCTACTGAAATTTTTACATCTTTCTGCTAACATTTATATGTGAGAATTAAGTTTATTGTAAAGGTTGATGTATGTGAATGTTCTCTTGTGAATGTCAGAAGCTCACAGTTGATGAATTACTGGACGATCTGATTCGAGCTGTGGTTGAAGAGATGACATTGCGAAGTACGTCAGACAATTCACTGCAACTGTTCTGCGAAGTACTTCTCGTCTGCATTAACGACAAATGCATTGAAAACAGGGAAAAACTCTCTGACCAGTCTCTGCATTTACTGGTGTGTATGATTAATTAATTATCAGTGCACGAATTGAAATTTGTTATTGATATGAATTTCTTACTGCAATGCTATGTGCAGAATGGTGGATGCCTTTAGAGGAAATAAAAACACAGGAAAAACTAGAAATAGAATTGGAATGTGAATTTACCTGATTTTATAGCAAGCTGTATTTCTTCGTTCCTGCTCATTTTTCAATGGATTGAAACGGTGAGATCCTTTGCTACTGCTGCCTTTTTTAGTGGGTGCACAACTGCACATGGCTGAAAGTCTTGTTTTCAGACTGCTGGCATGAGGTTTAAATCTTTTATATAAGCTGCCTTTGCGAGGAAAACTACAATCTGCATGTTCTCACACACAGAGAAGTATGGGATGCAGCCTACACTTGAACCGATGCTGCTTACTGGGTAGGGCCCCCAGAAATTCGCGATATTGCGCAATGCAACTTTTCCGCAAATTTTCAGGTTTCGCGCAACAGCGCAAAAATTGCCAATCCGCGCGATTTTGGCGCAATTTTTGACAAAATTTTGCAAATATATCTAAATTGGGCTTTGATTGACTTAAAAATCACTTCAGTGCGCGGCAGTTCAACATAGCAACGAAACCGATGGGCGATAATCAAAATGGCGGCCGCCGAATGGGACGAAATTATATTGAAATTTTTAGTTAAAGATCGTTATTTTAGTAGTAATGCACAAAATTTAAAGTATAAAAATTCCTGAACTTCACGGCCACACAATAAAATATGTTAGACAGAGTTTCTCAAAGCGATCACACGGCAGCGTCGCGTGCTGTCTCAGCTTATGACAGAACGAACGCATTTAATCCATAGGCCTATAGGCGCCAGGCGTGCACACGAAGACGGAAGGCTACTATTCAACACGTTTTGTAAATTGGGGATTCATTATAATATAGTCATATGATAGGCCTATATAATTAATACCATCTTGAAGTTGTAGGCCTATTTGTAATGAGCGTAGATTTCGGTGGGCGTAAATTTTGCAAGATTAAAATTCTTTGCAATCGTCTGAATACATTAATCTCATGGTTATAGAAACTTTATAACTGCGTGTTTTGCTTGATTTTCTAATTTCTAGAACGCCAAAGCTTTACACTAAATGACAAAATACTGTTAGATAGATACTTTGGTACACTGATTCAATGAAAAACTAACGAAAATTATCATTTTGTAACTTGCGCAAAATTGGCGCAAATTTATCGTTTTTGGTGCGCAATTTTTTCAGTTTCTTGGCGCAAATTTCTGGGGGGCCTAACTGGGCCAGAGCTAAATGGTGATGTGTGAAGCATCTGAATATCAGAGAGTTGTTTGGCCATGATTAAACCCTAATTTAGCAGAGTTTTTAAGATACAAGAATTACAAGTGCTACCATGAATTTGACACGTAAAAGGAAACAGTGTAATGCCAGTCTGTCCACATTAACTCATATTTTTTCAGACATAAATCTTTACTGCTAATTATCTGAAATTGTAGAACCATGTAGTTTTAGCAGTGTTACATGAAATGACATGAAATGAAATGACTTTCTTTGTTTTGAAAGGAGAACGATTCGCTTGAACCTGCTACGTGTCAACTTGAGAGCAACGAACAATTCTCTGCTTTTACGGTCACTGATGAGGGCTATGAAGCTGATTCTGAAATGTCGTCAGACGTTAACTGTGGTAAGAACTACGTCATTTGTTCAGTTCTGATAATGCAGAATTTTGTGTCAATTTTACCTGGCAGTCCTAAAAGTTGGTTTTAGAAGTTTATATATATGTCGTCATATCTGCTTTGATAAGTTGTTCTAAATTGAATCTAATCTGTTGTTGTGTTTACGTTGTAGATAATCATAACATATCAGATGAAAGTGTCACATTTCCGACTCAAAATGCTCAGTGCCAAGTTGGCATATATCCAGAATTGTCTAGGCTGGTGCTACACGTTGCAATAAATTACCGGGACTTATCTCGGCGTCACAATATATCGGACAATTCTTCGTCACCGAATAACAACACGTCGACTGAAACAGTTTTGCAGAATGTGATTGCAACAGACAATCTTGCTTCATCAGCTGCTGCTCAATTGGATAGCTGTACTTCACAGAACTTGAACAATGAAATGTTGAATTCGCATGAATCAGATGACTACATTTTAACGACTTCTGAAAAACCGGATGTACACTTTTCCTTGAACCTCCTTAGGCAGCTTGCGTCATTTGCCAAAAAAAGTGCACCACTGATTGCGTACATACATAAGCAGGTAGAGAAATGAAAGTTCTTCCTTGATATGCTCATCTTCGCGGATGTGGGATGACGTCCTTTCTCTTTGTCCTTTGTACGCATACTTTTGACCTTTGGCCTAGACTAGACATGTAGCAATTTGAAAGTAATAAAAGAAATTGAACTTCTTGTCTGCTTTAGAATAGAGAAACCATAGTCATAAACTCCAAACTTATAAAGCGCCACTTGAAAGCCAAGTGCAGGGCACCAGCTTATTCACTTGCAGCGCACTTTATGTTTCATATTCTCACAGAAATGAGCTTGTTTTTTATTTTGTTTTTTGCTGTTAAGGCTACTGTGAGTATTTTCTTGACACAATTTTAAATTCTTCTGGTTCTTGTGGACATTGTTATATAATAAGATAAGATAATTTCCACTCAATTTTGGCCAAGACGTCTGCTGAACACCCATCTGTTGCGTGTTTGTTGTCTGTAAAGTTGCATCTAATCGTAAACCACGCTACGCTTGTTTTTTACGTGCTGCTGTCGATTAGATTTGTATCTAAGCTTTCTTTCATGTCAGGATTTACTTGCGTCTTTCATCTCGTGCTACATGGAGAATCGGGATTCAAGCGGAGCGATCAACAAAGGTAAGTAAATTTAAAAGTTTTAAAAATTCATTAAGTAAATTTAAAAGTTTTTAAAATTCATGTTTACAACATTCTCAGGACATGGTACTGAATTATGCTTTCTTTGTACTTTGTTGAAAACCTAGGAGTGTTTAGCGGTTTCTTTTGTATTTTAGACAATAAATTTATTGCTACCTCCAATGGTTTTGTAAGTGTGTTAAATGCCTAATATCTTTCTTTGTATAATATATATTGTATACATGTATAAAATTGTATATATACCATGTGTTACAGTGTGTATTATTATCTAGAAAAGACATTTCTGTTGAAATACTAATATTTGTTATTATTATTATTGTTATTGTTATTCTATTTTGTAAAGATATATATATTTTATACAATTTAATTATTTTATTATGCTATTTAATGAATCACCAACTGATAACAATGTTTTGCTGACCTTTGAATTTTTGCGTGTAGAAATTATGAACTGATGTTGGGAAATACCTAAAAATTATTTAGATCCACTTAATTCTTTGTGTGTTTCCATGCATTGATATTGATGTGCTATATGAGTAGATACATTGCCATACATGTTGCGTGTATTTTAGCTTTTCTAAAGATCTTGATGGGTCTGGTGTTGCGGGTTGCCCACTGCGGTCTTTCACCAAAATCTCTATCTGCTGTTCTGTCGCTTTTCGATGAAGGAGAAAATTTGGTTAGTTGCTTCAGTAAAACTTAAATTTTGTAGCTAATAATGTATCGTTTTTACTGGTTATTTGATGACTTTGCATTTTGCAATGCATTTTGAAAATATGTGCTGTTCAATGTGTTCATGGTATTTGTTGGGTTTCAGAATACGAATGCTTTTGTTAAATTTTGTGAGAACTGCACTTACCGGTATATTTCCGGAACATCCTTTTTTGACTCTGCAATATTAGGATGCTTTAACTTGTTTTTTTATTGCTTAACTGTCCAAAAGTTATGTTTTCATGTGTCATTGCTGGGTGACAACTGAAGGACTTTCTAATCATGAATGTGTGTAGCTTCCTCAATATGATGCAACATTTAAAGTACTATGAATATTGGGACCTGGTTGATATAAGCTAGCTTTTTCCGGGCTTCTTGTTGCGCAGAGATTGTTCTGTATCCGCTACCTGTACTTGTCTTCTATTCCTTTCTCTGGTGCAATAAATAAATAAATTGTGTTTTAATATAAATAAATTGTGTTTTAATGTGCATTCTGCTTTATCTGACCCACTGGCTGAAAACCGGTCGGAACCTCTTTTCGTAATAAGTGCTGAATGTAGTTCCTTAATGCAGAAGGTTTTCTTTGTTTACAGAGCTTGCTGCTTTCAACTTTGAACATATTAACGTCTTACCTGCCAATCCAGCCGAAATATTCGCTGCGAATGCCATCCACCGAAACAGCATCATCGACTGCAGATGACTTGATTCTGTCCTCCGTTCTCGTACAGTCTCACTCCATAGACATTGGTTCATCAAGACCCGATTTCACCCGGGATACACCTCTGACGCCATTCCCGAATTCTAGTCTCCCAGTTCTACAAAGTTCGATGGACTGTGTCGATGGTAACATTGTTCGTGCTGCACTGAAGTTGGCATTACGTGATCTGGCCACGCCGTTCGGAAGGAAAGGTGGAAAACTGAGTGTGGCGTGCTGGTTGATGGTGGAAGGTTCAACGGTGACCAACCAAATTGCGAGACGAAAGAAATTTCGCTCAGGTATTTCAAACCCAATTTTATCATGGTGTTTTTAATAGCTTTTTATGTACAGCTTCTGAGGGATTTGATTTGATTGTCTCAGAACTGCTTAGAATAAGTATATGGTAGCTAAAGAGCTCTATTTCTGTCTTCATCACCTGGTCATCTGGTGTCGTCAGCTCTTGGAGCTCTGGCGACAGTCACGATGTATCCTCTCCAGTGTTTCCTCTCTCTTGTTGCCTCTCTTAGCATCTCCAAGCTCATACCAGACTTCTCGTGTATTTCATCCATCCATTTCTTCTTTGGTATTCCTCGTCTTTTTCTTCCCTCTCCGCATCCCATCATCATGTCTTCAGAGTGGATGAAAACAGATGAGTGTGTGTGTGTGTGTGTGTGTGTGGGATCACACTGTGGACCTAGATATATTCAACTGAGTTCACAACCAGAAACTGAAATTTATTGTCATCTGAAGACGCAACGAGGCATTTCATTGGACGGCTTAATCACATTTTCCAGTTATGTGAATACGTTGCTTTGTATGCATAGTTGGTTTGGCAAACATTATGTCTACTAGAACTAGATTGTTAGCTGTTTCAGACGGTCTTAAACTCGGTAAAAGGAAGCTGCAGAGTCACAACATATCCAGTGAAAAAAGAATTGATTCACACATCATTTCGCTTGGTTGTCCAGAATTGATGCTGGAAGTTTGGCTTAAGTCCAACAAGATGGGACTCATGATCAGGTAATGTGATTAATGGATGTTGAATTATCAAGAAACGCAGTCCTGCTTGCAAATGTCTAGAATCCGCATCTAGGTTAGCATAATTTTCTTCTCTTGAAGAGACTAATGAAGATAGGGAATGAGTAAATTGATTATATGAACTGATATGCAGGACTATGTCTAGCGATTTTGTGCTTAATAACTACAAATGCTCTAATTTATTAAAGTCTAAGAATGTT
Organism: Lumbricus rubellus; assembly: GCA_945859605.1. Classification (NCBI taxonomy): domain Eukaryota; kingdom Metazoa; phylum Annelida; class Clitellata; order Crassiclitellata; family Lumbricidae; genus Lumbricus; species Lumbricus rubellus. The sequence continues at coordinate 26,122,587 of OX243813.1, read as the reverse complement.
GCAACAGTTTCAGTATGAAGATGCATCAGTTTTAGAATACAGAATGATGTAGCAATTGTAGCAATGTACTGGTTATAGTGGAATGCATTGCACTTAGTGAGGGAAGTTTTAAAATCTGCAGTTCATGAAATGATGATTTTAGAGGATCACTGAAACATTTCTAATGCCAATTATGTCCATACCTCTTTTGGTCACTTTCTGGACGATTTTAGGCTATTTATAAGGACTGGGTGTGCAAAACATTGTAGACTGCCAGCAACCTCTAATAAAACTTTTTTGTAAATTCTAGAACGATCTTGTAAACTGTTTCATTGCAGAAGGCTTTTAGTATCATTTATATTTTTTGAGATATTTTATTGTATTGTATTTTTTTGTATTGTTGATAAAATTTATTCAATGTAAAGAACTGAAACTACTACAGATGATCTGCTTTCTCTAAAATTTATAATAAATAAAGTCAACTGAAAATGATAAACCACCATTGTGCGAAATTTGTATTTTTTGCTTCATTGGATTGATTTTTGTTTGTTTATGTTTGTTTATGTGACCAGACTTACATCGCAGACGGCAGAGATTGAGAAGATCGTGCTTTGTGAGACTTTTCTTCACTTAAAGATTCAGAAGGGAAAGTGGCATCATCTGACCGTTGCCTTTGAACAGATTACATATGACAATCACCGCGCATCAGCTACGGTAGCTACCAGCATCTTTCAATCTTTCTTGCCATCCATATTAAGTTAAAGGTTACGTAGTGTTTGGTAACATTACGTTACTTGACTGTTTGTTTGGTTCCCAACCTCGTCGACAGAAACCGAACTGTTAATTTTCTTGACTTTGAGGAGTTTTAATAGAACGTTTTCTATTGTCAGGCTGTGATTTGTAGTGCATGACAATAAAGGCAAAATGTCGATTGATGGAGATAGGCATATTATGATACAGGATTTTATTCTCATCGAGTCAATACTAGGTAACAACTCCCACTTTTGTTATTGGTTCATATCTCTGTTGCCAAAGATTTACTCAGGTTGAAAAACTTTTCTACCATCAAGCAGTTCTACAAAAGCCATTGTCCATTTTATGTCATGTGAATGCTGTGAGTGTTTAATTCATCTTTATAAACAATTTTTAATTGCTTTTTTGAACCGTAGATAACGACCTGCTTGGATGGCGTAAACGAGAACTCTGTTCTACTGAAATGGCCTGTAAAGGAAACGGTGTCATCGAAAGGACCTCCACCATCAAATTCTTGTTTCATATATCTTGGACATTGCACCACGGACTGTAACTCAGATAAAGTGAATGTCTACTACCAGATTGGAAATGTCTTTGTTTTTCGAGGTACAGTTTCTAGACATGTATATATTTAAATATGTGTGTATGGTTTGCATGTATGAAATGCTTGTATGAAATGCTTGTTTGTATATCTGTGTGTATGTTTGTATGTATTATTATATGTACAGGGTGGCTAAAAAAAAAACGTACCACCGGAAAAAATGCGATAACTTCGCTACCGATTGACCTTTTTCTCCGAAAATTTTCCAATTTGCAGGGGAATGAATTTGCCACAATCCCTGAAAGTTTCAGTTGAAACTTTTCATGTTTGCAAAAGTTACAGCTGTTCAAACTTAAAATTTCGTTTTTTGAATATCCGGAGAATCTTGTTCCATTACATGTGATTTCATTACGATTTTTTTGGCAAATTGCAACACATTAAATGATGACAATGTCATACAACCTCACTAAGAGCTGTAGATAAGCTGTTTATTATGTAAGCTGTTAGTATATGGTCATATTTTGTATATTAAGGTCTCAGTTTGTGAATCCGTTACTGAACGTCATGGGCAAAGTTTCTGCAGAGGATAAAATGGGAACTCGGACGTTACGTGAACAGAGACTGGGACATCGCGCGGTCATAGCAAAAGACCCAGTGAAAAGTGAAGCCTGAAGCACTTTGAAGGCTATCTGCAAACGTGTTTATGTAACGAAGGTCAGATGCTGGAAGAGAGGCAGGAAGTTGTCATTTGGTCTGACGGGGGAAAATGTCATGTTCAGGAAATTCGCTTGGTATTCGAAAGGGTTACGTTTGCAAAGCACATCATGATTTCAGTATCAGCTATGCTGGCGTGTGTTACAGCTGCAAGAAAAGACTGCATTTAATACCATTCAGTAGGCTAAATGTCAAACTCATCGCTGAACTCTCTTACCCAGACTCATTGAAGACCAGGCATGCTCTAGCATCTGGTTTTAATTTCCAGCAGGACGGTGCGCCTGCTTGCTCGCACGGCAAGGCTGATTATGATGACGCTACCTTATTTTTGCCATCAAATGCAGTAAATTTATTGGCAAAGGTGACTAACAAACTTGCCAGACCTTAGTCCTCTTGCTTTTCACGTCTGGTGAACTATTCTGGAACGCTGCAAGACATTTCATCCCAAGTTGGAGAACATTGGCCAGCTGAAGCAAGTCTTGCTGCTAATGTGGGTTCAGTTGCCGCAGGACCCGACCAACAAGGCCATACTGAGCTTCACAAAAAGAAGTTGAGCTTGTGCTAAGGCAGGGAGTGGACACTCTCATTATACCTTACAATAAAGTGTAAAAGAAATTCTGAGGTCGTAGTGAAAAGTGATATCATTTGACATGGAAATCTACAAGTGACGTTCATTTTCCGCGAAAATTTGAAAAAACGAAATTTTAAGTTTGAACAGCTGTAACTATTGCAAACATGAAAAGTTTCAACTGAAACTTTCAGGGATTGTTGAAAATTCATTCCCCTACAAATTGGAAAATTTTCGGAGAAAAATGTCGATCGGTTGAGAAGTTATCGCATTTTTTCCGGTGGTACGTTTTTTTTGGAGCCACCCTGTATTATGTATGGATGTAGCAATATTATGCATATGTTCTTTGTATGACTGTATGCATTTAAGGCACTTTTACGTTCAGCCTGTTTGTATATGAATCCATTTAGAGGAGAATTGAAGTCATTCTAAGTGTTGTGGTATAGCATGGTTGTTGATTTCTGGATAACACCATTCAGCTGATGTATTTGCTGCGAATGCATGTCTTCAGAAATTTAAATCTAATTTAGAAATTTTAAGGATTATTTCACAGATGTGATGAAGCTGCTGTATTTGGTTAATTAAATGCAGCACACAGACATCATCAATATACAGAAATTCACATTTATAAATGTTCAATAAAATAGACACATGCACTCATACATATATTATTATGAGGCATGACCAAACCGGCAAATGAATATGTGCACAACACAGTCATATGCAGTCCCACATGAAACATGTCTCTTTGCGTCTGTTTTTTCGACATCAGATTTAGTTAGGCTGGTGATAATATTAATACATTTGACTTTGTGTTTGATCTTCAGATACGATGCTGACGAAGAGGATGAGCTTCTACTTGTTCTGCCTTGGACCAGACTGTTCGACGTTGAGCCGGTGTGACTCCAGTGAACTTAATCCAATGTTTTTCCAGCAGGTCTCTCTCATGCTGTGGAACGAGGGAAAGGCGAATCATGACGTGGATGCAGCATCCATTGCGGAAATGAGAGTGAGTCAGTTAATCACTGTGCTCCATAAATTGCAGTGATGTTGTTTGATTGGCTCAAAAGTTCAGTGTGATTCGCTAACGATTTCTCGTCTGTTTTGCCGTTCAGTCTGTTTATTATTTCATCCATTCATCCATCTTTGTATTCTTTGTATTCTTCTATTTGTTGGCTTTGATGCGTAGACAATGGATGGCTTGATGGCGGGATTAATGGATAATGTCTGCTTGGATAAAAATACTTAGTGGCTTTTTCTCAGAATTATAATTATTTTTATATTTATAGATGGCTGTTGATAGAATATGTATTTATTTTGGAAATGTATGTAAAGGACCTACATGTAAAAGAGATGCTCAGTCAAATTGATGAACAGTGATGACTTTTGATTAATGACTTTTTCCCTGGCTAATATAGGTGGTGATTGTGTGTGGTTCCTGTTTAGCTAACTGATAGACTTATTTGCAGATTTATTTTGTTTATTCGACGAATGACATTTCTCATCTTGAAAGTTGAACATTTTCTGTTGTCCTGACATGTTGATGATGTTTGAATTGATTTCAGAGTTGTCTCCTGCTGACGTATTCTCCGAGGGATCCAAAGATCTTTGGTTTCACAAAAGATCCTTCCTCAGAAACGAAACTTAACGTGCGGCAAGGCAGTGTGAAGAGGAACGCACGTACGCCAAATTCTCTGCAGAAGAGCGACCTCTGTTCTCAACTGTTCTCCGTTCGTCCACGTCTGACCGCTGACCTCAGTTCACTCGTCAACCAGGAAACAACGTCCAGCATTCGACAACTCGGTGGAATTGGAGCGTTCATCTATCTCTTTGCCAAGGTTTGTTCGCCAGTCACTCTCGAGTGTCATTGGCAGATGATGGTAACTCTACAGTAGTTCAGTGAATAATGTTTCCCTTTAGATTGGTGGTTGAGGTTGAGTTGGATTCTGGGAATTTGTTGTTGCTAGGATCTTTTTCTGATTTTCATTCTTGAGTTAACATTAGTTAGACGTGCATGAATAAGAAGAAGAAGGAGCAGAAGAAGAAGAAGAAGAAGAAGAAGAAGAAGAAGAAGAAGAAGAAGAAGAAGAAGAAGAAAAAGACGAAGAAGAGGAGGAAGAGGAATTACAGAGGAAAAGGAAGAGGAAGAGGGAGGGGGATTTGGAGACGGAGCAGTGTCCTGTTAGCTGACTCAAAGAGACAGCCATGAGCAGGATGTTTGGGTAATTTTCATGTTTCTTGGCCTTTTCATGGGATGGTGGATGCCCGCTCCTCAACTTACCACTCGCAATTGCTGTAGATTATTTGACACTGAGCGATAAACAAGACACTCAAACTAATGTTCAGTTTTGTTAATTTTTATGTGTCTCCTCCTCTATTCCTATAATATTCATGTAGGCCTGCATCATGTGTGAATCTTTGTACAATTGTAGCACTTAGGCAGGTTTAGATTTGATTAGTTTAAATTGCAAAATGGAAACATCTTATCAGTGTTGTGATGTTTTCATAGGTCGTTGAGTGCAGTTCACAGGAGGCTGAACAGGCTCAGGCGTTGCATCTCGTTTTTAATCTTGTTCAGAAAGATCAGATTCTAATGCAGGAGTTTATTGAGATGGATGGATATGCGATGATTGTTAAGGTCTTCCTGACTGTGCGCTGTGTCATTGGCTACGAAATGTTGAAGGTTTGTGATAAAAAAGTGACTTTTTTCAGGCTCTGTAAGTATTTAACCAGATAGAATGAATGGTGCTGTCATCCACTCTAATTGCAATTAATGGTAATTTTTGGTTTAGGTAATATAATTGTAGGTTTGTAGTGTACTGAAAATAGTTAATGGATAGTGTTGCAATCGTGACATTGACATTGATTACAAGAATAGCTATGATACAAGTGAAGCTAATTCCTATTGTATTAAGTGATACAATGCGGTTGTAAAACTAGATTTAAACTGCACACTTTAAAGTTTGTAAAAGAGATTAAGATAATTTACATGGTTAAAAATATCTAAAATCACATTGAAAGCATACTTGGTGCTGCATGGATTGATTGTTTAACCCTTTACTGACCATAGTGTAGTAACTGGTGATGGGAAATCCTATACCGTCGGTCGATAAAAGTTTAAATCTGTAGGTATGGTCACGTTTGACGTTGTTTGTTTGTGTTGTAGGTCTTACTGGATGCCTGTGTGACAGCACCTCTGATATCGTATGATCATGTGTCACAGTCATATGTGCTTGACGTCGACACGGAATCACTGATTCGTGATGTTCATGTCATTATTGACATCATATTTGTGTGGACGGTGTGGAACAAAGCGGCTGATGACGTCTGGCTTCTCGGATTTAAGGCGATCGAAAGTCTGATACGTAAAACACGTCGTCAGCATGACTTCAACATCAGAGCTTTACTGATGGCTGGTGCCGTTGAAAAGCTCTTTAATATCTGTTTGGTATGTATTTCTATGATCTCACTATGTTTTGCCTGTATTATGCCACCAGGTATGGCCTTTAAGTAATAATGATTTTGGTTCTTAACAGGTTTTTTAATCACCTTTTGACACTTTCTAGTTCTATAATTAAATCAGAGTCTTTTCTCATTCCTTTGATTCACTTTCTGCTCTACATTCAATTTGTTTCTATGGGCAATTGACTGACATAATGTACACAAAGAAAACCATTACACAAAGCATGAATTGGCAATGAGGTGAAGTTACAAAGCTTGAAGCAGGGCCGTTTTAAGGAATTTTGGGGCCCTAGGCACAAACACTAGCCTAATTCTAAACGTAGCTATGAGTCTCATCTAGTTCCCCTCCTCTGGGGGGTAAATCAAGGTTTCTGGGGAACTGAGAATGAGTATTTGCCGGTCGATCTCTGAGATGCGTAGCGCCGAGTGGGGAGGGGCAAGGGGAGGGAATGTGCCCTCCCCACCAGAAAATTTTGAATTTTTACATTGCAATGGCAGCATTTTAAGCTGCCATCTTAACAAAATTTCTCAACTATTGCAGTGCTGACCTGAATAGTCTAAGACTTCAATAAATGTTCTTATACAATTATAATAATTTCTTTATCAGTTTCCACAATGTAATGGTAGCATTGTAAGCTGCGATTCTAACAAAATTATTATATTATTTCAGTGCTGACAAAAAGAGTGGGTGAAAATTTCAATTAGTATTTTGCAATAAAAATTTCTTTGCGTATCAAGTTCTGCAAATCAGTTCTGCTGCTTCTGGACCATTGCAGTATAATGTATAACTGCAGACAGCTGTAGGCCTATAGTCTATGCCCGACTTTCTTGCACTGGAATTAGCTTATTCCAGTTGCTCAAAAAGATCATACATTGCTGACCAAGACACAGTTATCAGAATAGTTACAAAATAATATTACACAGACCAAGGAAGAACTACCAAAATTGGAAAGCCGTGTAGTAGACTAATTAAATGATGCCATACCCAGGTATCACTAAGTGTTAGTTGTACCGGGTAAAAAAAAAAGTCTTTGTACAAATATTAACAGTAAATTAGGCTATACTCATTGTAATAGTAGGCCTATCATAGTATATTAGTGGATTTTATCATTATAATCACATAAAATCTAATATCACGGTAAGCCTGCTAGAGCTCGGGTAGGCTAGCCTATAGCACTAATGTAAACGGCAACTAAAAACTATTAGGCTCTTAATTTTGACCAAATGTCTGGGTAGTCACTTTTAGGTGGAGCTACCCATGAAGATACCTAGATTAAACACAGAACGTAATACGATTTCCGCCTCAATCTCTCAGTCTCAGATATAGAGTATTCATGCCTTCTATGTGCATGTATACCATTTTGTTACATAACAATTTTATGTTAATGAAATAGTACACTGCTTACACAACAATATTTGTATTAAAAGTGTAAAATAAATGTTAGTTTAACACACATCAAAGTTCGTATAACATGCTGCTCATTTGTTATGTGATGTAGTCTATTATTTTGGGTCGCCGCGGGGCCCCCCTGTTGCGCGGGGCCCTAGGCTCGTGCCTCGCGTGCCTAGGCGTTAAAACGGCTCTGGCTTGAAGTACCACTCTTCTTTCATGGTGGTCATGTATCTGAGTGTTAATCAGAGTTAGTGGTGCTTAACATCAGTCCGCATGCCAGAATATCGGTAGCACCAAGTCAATACACAGTGCATTTCGTTTTTACATTTATAAATTTGTGTGCAATTTAACATGAAGATTTCATGTTGCCTGTTTTTCATCAAGTATGTATGACATATAAATTATGAAAAGGTTTTTTGCTGTTGTATTTCTTACATGTGTTGTATTTGTATGGACTGTATTTCTGGTAGATGAACAATTTAATCAATTAGGAGTTGCAAATTTTTTTCCCATGAACCATGTTGTAGTTGTGTGTGATGACGTTAAATGCCTGCTTACTCTTGTTTCTTGTTTTTCCAGGAGAGGCTCCAGCTGTCTTACCCATCTTTGTCGTCTCCACTCTGCCAGGTCTTTCTCAGCATCATCTCAAAGCTGATCAGTCTTCATCCTGACATCCATCACATCATTCAAATCTGTGACTTCCTGCTGCTGACACATCCGGCTGCGAACACCTTTGTCTTTCACAATCCAACGACATTCTGCTTCCGAAACAAATGGAGTGAGATTCCATTCTTAAGTATAGATTACAATTTTGTGTTGTTATCTGTTATTTTGCGAGAACAACTGAGAGACAGCAGAATATTTATTCTGATTTGTTGTATAAATTGTCTAGTCGTACATCATGCTTGATTTTTATTTAAGCTTTTCTGAGGAATTACTATATGGTACATGCAAGATTTTAATCAATTGCAGCTTTGAAAACACCGTCGGCATTCATGATCTAAATATAATTAAGGAGTGTTTCTGATTACCGGTAGTTTCGCTCAAGAGGTGTCGTACAAATTTATGATTACAATTAAATTCTAAGAATTTTTGTGAATTGATCATTTCCAGTTGCTGGTGAAAGACCGTCGGCCTTATCCTACGAAAGCAGCAAAGTAATAGTCGCTGGATCATCAGAAGACTCAAAATCAAGGAGCAGCTCAAGCTTTAGTCTGATCATAGACGACGAAGAGAAATTCGTTTGTTTATCACCGAATCAAGCTGGAACTGGTGGTAGTGTAGTGCCTAAGAGTGATGGCATGACATACAACAATGCAGCTGATGACAAAGCATCTAGAATCAAAACGCAAGATGTTATTGAAACAAATGGTCGAGTGTCCGACGTTGCGTCAAATGGCAGAATTGCTGGAAGTGTAATGATTCGCAATCCCAGTGATTCTGGAAAGGCTAGCAATTGTTATGGGTCCGCTGCAACAAGAACTGCCGATAAACTAAGCGACGAAATTTACTTGACCGACGATTGCATTAAGGATTATTATCGGGAAGGGACGGAGCCGTGCGTCTATGCTGCGTTGCTGTCTGATTCGGATACTGTGGAGGAGCAGCCAAGTATTTCTATGGTCTCCAGTTGTTCTGCTACCTTTCCAGGAGGCACGGACATGCAAGGAGGTGCCGTAAAATGTTCGCCTGACACGCAGGACGGCGATGATTACACCGAAGTGTTTCAACGAGAGGTCGTCTGCGGGAGCATCTCTCCTGACACGGTGTCGTGCGGCACTGAAGGTGAACTGATGTTGCAATTGGATGATCAGAGTGTGGCAGGAAGCATCAATCAGATCAGTCAATCGGATGATTTGGATTCAAACGCAGTCAGTCAAGATGAGCCGGAGTCATTGGATGGAATTGCAAAGACGGAAGGAGTTGAAGAGGGAGATTTGATGTGTGGCAGTCATTTGTTGGATGCTGTGGAAAAGGATGACGAGGGTCTGGTGTCTATTGTGACTGGTAAGTACTTTGAATAAGTGTTACTTATTCACTTTTGATTTCTCCCATTGTTTCAAGTTTTTGTGTGGTGTGATAAAATTGTGTCAGCCAAACAAATATATTATGTGTGTTTAACTGTTTTTTGTATGGTTGTGTGTTTGCATTTATGTGTGTAACTGGAATCTTGCTGTAGTGCATTTTAAAGTACTTTATAAAAGTGCTGTCTGTGCTAATCAGTGTAATATCGGATGTCATTAATAACGAATATTGTGTCCATAAGCAAGTGCACAATACACACAAAATTAGAAGTGCAGTCCAGCACACACACATCTGGAGCCCAGTCAATGGATTCCTGTCCAGATTTGACTACTAAAATCACATTCAGAGCCTTTGGATCAAGGTGCTTCAATGGATTGAAGCAACAGTTGGTGATAGCTTTCACAGCATAAGATACACCTATGTCTGGCTGTTCCTTACTGGTGAATGATGACGCAAGTTCAGGTATCCCTTGAACCAACGCGTGAATGTAGGGCAGGAATTCGTCACTTGTCAGTTGATAGTTCATAGAGCCACCAGTGAATAACAGTGAATAACAGTTAAAGGACCCACTCTGCATCGTCAAGACAAAAACTAACCCAGCTACAGACACGTGTAGTAGTGTCTTTAAATCCCATGCTCAATCATAAATAAGCGCATCCATTCAGTGATGTAATATTATGATTAATTTTTAATGTCATATGTCTGAAGACTGTTTTTAATAGAGAGTGTAATACGTTATTATTTTATTTACTTTTGCTGACTGATCACATTTTACTTGATTTTTAATTACTTATGCTTAACTAATTTACTCCATTCTTGCCCATTTTCGCATGTAGAGTGCCTGGCATTTCCATGATGTGCAACTGTCACCTTTTGTTATAGGTCTCTTGGTGATATTGGCTGATCTTCTACCGGATCTGAAGTCCACAGATCTGGAAAGGATCTTTAACATTGTCCTCAAGCCGCAGGTCCTTGTCATCATGGCTCACCATGGTTCGGCCGAGATTCGTGTCGCAGTTCTTAGGGTGAGAGATGTTCCCCCTCTTTCATATGAACACAACTACTGTTTAATCTGGTGCAGGAAAACACTATGTTTGTATGAGGTCACTTCCACAGCGCATTTTGACTCTTTGATGATTCGCTGTGTTGATTTCCCTTTAGTGCACTTTCATCAGTAAAATTAAAGTGTTGGTGATACATTTGCCTGTAATCTCATAAAGGGTTTAGTCATCTTAACACAACTTGCAGGTTAATCTGATGGTTTTATTTAACTAAAACCATTAAATTAACCTGCAAGTGACTGTGAAATCAACACAGCGACAATAGAGTTTCTTAAATGATAATAATTTCTTAATATTATGTACAATACATTTTGTGTTTTATGAATATTTTGTTTAGCTTCTGAGGTGTTATTTGAAACTGACGACTGGTCAGCAGAAAGAGTCTTTCGTTCGACTTCAGATCTTTCATCTCTTGGCAAATCAGCTTCATCAGCACGGCACAAACCAGAGCATCGTGGAAGAGTGTCTGTCCATTCTGGTTGGACAGTCTCTTCTTCTTGACCAGTTGTAAGTTCTACAGTTCTTTTTTAATCCTGTCAGTATTTATTGGATTTTTGTTTTTATGTTCCCAAGTGCATATTGTTAAAAGTTATACTACAATTGACATGTTGTATGAAAAGTATATTGTGCTTCGTTACATGGCTCTATCGGTTGCCTGAAGCATCAGCTGAGACTTGATGATGCCTGAAAGCCAAGTTGAAGTGGTTATTCAGTTGAAGTTGGGATGCAGCTGAAATGAGTCTAGGTTTGGTTCTAGTTAATGTTCGAGTTGGCCGCTGTTGTTTTACAACCTATTTCTTTTAAAATGCGGTACTTCCTCCTAATTCCAATTAATTTCTCTGTGTGGTGTTCAGTGTAGAGTTATTTTAGAGTTTTGACTGACAGCTGAAATTTTCTCTGTTGCAGCCCTGGTGTCGATTTGCCGATTGGAATTCCCGTTCTTTTTCAATCGTCTGTGAATCTTTTATTGGCTGTTGCTGAAAACTGTGTGCCTGACACTGTGCTCTGTCACCATCTTTTCACAGCTCTGCAGAAGGTTTGTTTTGCCTCTTGTTGCCCATTCAACTCCTGTCACAAGTCAGTTGAAGGTTCTTGTGTGACTCTGTAAGTTGTGTTTTTGTGGTACAAAAAAATCACTCGAATACCAGTCTGGATCATATAAAGGTGGTAGGAAATGATCTGAAGCTGGTTCTTAGGTTCTCTTGCCTTGCTTCTCAACGTCTCATGCTAAAACTTCCTATAGGATGTGCGGTAGGCATAGGTTTTGTCAACTAACGCAGTGAGTTAGCTGTTAAAGTATAGGATGACAACTTGTAATATCACAATCTACAACCAAAACCAAGAGCGGTAGGAGAATTGATGGGCGCATAAGAGTTGATATGGGAAGATTTGCCTTTGGAACGCATCAACAGGTCCATCAAGAACTTTGCAAAGATACTCAAAAAAAGTGTTGGCACTGGTGATGGGCACATTGAACACAAGTTGTGAAGCACTGCCAAGTTCATTTGACAACAGTTAGTTGAGATGAGACTTAATAAAATCGTGTTTTTGGTACTTTTTGTTGCATTTCATTTTTGAATCGTCAAAAAACGGTGGGTGGCGGGTGGCCTCACTAAAAGTGGTATAACTTTTGTTCTATTTGAAATATTTTGATGAAATCTGGCCAACATGTGTAAATATGAATTGTCTTTTAACCTGTAAAATTTCATTTCAAAATTCTTACTTCTGGCCAAGATATCAGCAAAAACCTAAGGGGGTCTTTTTTGGCACAGCCTGTAGATGGTGTTTTCTGTTGAGGTTTGATGTTCGTTGTTTTTGTCTGTTGCGTAGGTGTTTGTCAGTCTCCTTGACGTTAGCCAAGTGATGCTGGAGAATGGTTTGGCTGAAGTTCTGTGCAACACGATACACCGTTTTGGTCTCTGCTGGGAAAAGGAATCGGCTGCAGGAATTACGACGACGTGTGCTGCTGCTAAGGACAGGCAGATGGTTATGGACGATATCCAGACATTCTTCAGCTATATTGCACAGAAAACGTTCTGGTAAAATAATTACACTACCACACTCGCTGTTTGTTTATTTCATCGTATTGGTGAGTTTATGTGCAACAGACTTTGGGGCATGCTTAAAGGCACTCGTCATCAAGCCCCGCCAAAAGCAAACGATCCAATAATTAATTCTGTTATGCTATCAGGCGTATGTATATGTAGTGCTACTCTAAAGAAACTCGTTAGTGACTGAGCTCTGAAGAAAATTGTTTTAATTTTATTATTGTTGTCATTATCATTATTATTGTTTATACCCAGGGTAGAAATAATCCCTCAGTAACTGGGAAATTATGTTTATTATTATTAATATTACTATTATTGTTAATTGTTTTGCCAGTTTCACTGCTGCTTAATAACAAATTTGACTTTTCAGCTGCTGCAGTTTGTGTATTGTTCTTTGTGATCTGTTTGTATTGACGGATGAAATCAGAGTTAAAAAAAGTTATCCTTAGTGAACCTTTCTCCTGTGTTCCAGCAAATATAATGTTCGTGTGATTTTTATTTCTCGGAAATTTCTTTACCTGTGCTACTTTGTCTGTTTTGTTACAACTGGTCTGTTTGTACATGAAGATGAATGGCAATTAAATGATGTGTAGAGCAATGGAGACTTGTAAAAATGGTGACTTGTAAGATTTTTGATTGTTTATATATGTATTTGACTTTCTGCATGTATTTGAAATTTATTTTCTATATTTAGCACAACTGGTAGTTCATCCTTTCAACAATTTGAGGAAACGTTCACTTTGCTGAAATGTCTGGAAACGAGATTGCTTAGTCTACATGGTAACAAATGACTCATTTCGTAATCTTTTTGAATGTAATCATAACAGGATACCATGGTTTTTGACTAAGGTGGAAAGTGTAGCTAAGAAATTTAGTGAAGGAGTTTCTTCAACACATACGGTAATAGTTTCTTAAGAAGAGGACAACTAGATTTGAAGAGCTGGGTGAAAGTGCCAGTATACTAGGAGAAATTAATTATGTTGGTAATTATATTATTGGATCAGAGACAGATCTCCCCAGTAGGGAAACAGGTAAAATGTTAAGTTTGCATTATGAGTTTGATTGGAATGCGGGTATGGTATAGGGATTGCATTGGTGAGAGTGGACAAACTGTGAGTGGGGGAAAGGAAGATGAACTTGTGGATTGTTGATGGGTTTGATGGTTTAATTTGAGATTCTCACTGCAAAAAAGATAAAAACAAATATCTTATGTGTTGCCATGAGCACTGAATATATTCTTTTAATCCTTGTTGTACCTGTGTATATGTGTGTTGTGTCCTTTTGAGTGAAAAATTGTCTGTGTATCATGATGTCAGATTTTCACTTTATAAACTAATTAAACATTGTTGTGATTGTGCATTCTTGCGGCTCTCAGTATTCACTGTGCAAGTTTTTATTTTATTTCTGCTGATTTTTAGGCAGAGACGCATCTGTTGTGTCCTTTACTACTTCGATTCAATGTGAATACTTAGAGACAATATTTGAGTACATTCTAAAGAATCCAAATTCTTCACAGGAAAGTTCATTCAGTTTTGGAACCCTTCAGAGCACAGGTATGTACGGATTTGTCTGCCATGCTTTTTATGCTAGCTTTCTTACCTTTTTCTTCATGCTATTTGAGATAGTTTTTTATAAGTAATATTATGCTATTTTATTGTGTATGCTAGTTTTAAAGTTTAAACAATCATTGAATTCAGTGGTCGCTTATAGCAGAATGATATTACACTCATTCTCAATTTCCTTATTGATGACCTGTTTATGCCTGATGATACTTTGAATTTCTGCTATTAGGACATATACTCTTAGAAGATTTTCTTGTATGCTTCTGTTTTGGCATGCTGATATAATGTAGATTAGATTAGATTAGACTGTGACTTTTTGGATCTTTGCCATTTTTCTATTGTTGCCATGTCCGTGTACTTGACTTTTGTGTTTGTTGAAATTTTCTAAATTTATGTTATTTTCTTAGTTTGCTGCATTTAACTATTTTCAAATTTCATTATTGGGAAATACAGTTTCAGCATTTCCAAAGTTTCAGTATTAATTTCGATGAATGGTTTTCTGATTTTTAACATTTCTGCCAGCATTTTTAGCATTGTGATTAATTGGCATACGTTCATTAAGCGAAAGGTACAAGTTTGCAGTTCAAATGATGGGCAAAGATCATAGTTATTTCATCCTGCATTACCCAGTATATAAATTTATCTAGTCATTTTCCATTTTTAAGCATTTGCCTTATTTCGCTCCATTCTTACTTTGTACGTGCATTATATTCTGCAATTTGTTTTGGGTAAAAACTTTGAGTTTTTGTCGTAATTGTTCTGTTTCTTCATGCACGAGTTTACTACCCTAGTGCTAAACGATTGTGAAGATTATACTTCATTATCATTGCAAGGTAAAGGTTCTTTGGTTACTTGTTGATTGTTTCTATTGTTTATAATTGGATTTAATTTCTTACATAGAACATTTGAGTTCTTTCAAGGGATGATGTATTAACTAGGTTAAATTAGATTTCATTTCTTACTTAGAACCTTTTAAAGGTCTTTACATATTCTGTATTAATTTCAAGTTTACAAAGTTTTATGTATGCAGGCAAGGTAATTAATTTAGTAGAAACTTCCCAAATTGCTGTTTGTACTATTGGATGCTCTAGGGTTGACGATATGCCAGGCAATGGTCGACGTAATGTTGTTTAGTGATGCTTTGTTTTTGCATCTTGCTGTTTACATTCTTTCTGCTCTACATTTGTATTTCTGACACTTATATTTAGTTGTTACTTTATGCAAACAGATGTAAACAAAAGCACCGTTTTTGTGTTATTCCTGTGTATAAAACATTACTCTTTGCTTAGTTTAATTTTTTATGATTTTTATTAGAATATTGATGGAAAATTGAAATGGCAATTTTGACTACAATCTGTTCTTCAAAGATAGGCTGATAATTGTATAATTTGGGAATGATAGCAAAAACATCAGATAGCTATTTTTGACTATTCTTATGATTGAGTGCCATTCAACTAAACTTTGTTGAGCACTGCTGATACGTATATAAATCTATTTGTTGTTTTTTTCTTGCCATTACAAGCTAACTTTGGTAACAAAAGTCCAGTAAAACCATTATTAATGGCTGTCGTTGTTTGGCCTGTTATTTCAACTCTTCTATTAATTTTGCACATTGAAATCTGACATTTTTACATATTATACTGTGAATCTTTCTGCATAACCAAGAGATTATTTCTAAATTCTTTTTTTATTTGCAGTGGGAAACTTTTTCTCAAAACTCTCATTTCCAAAATGTTTCTCGAATTTTCCTCGTCTTTCCGTGTCCAACGAAAACCTGTCGGTGCCGTGCGAGGAGGAGCAGAAGCAGAAGCGAGAAAAGCAGCGCTTCAGTTTCTCGTTTGCCTCGTCGGCACACCCGTTGAATAACGACGGGCTTCTCGGTTCAGCGAACAGTCTGAACGATTCTGGCCACCATTTCCTTGGTTTCACGTTTCATCCCCTCATTGGTTCCTTCAAGGATGCTGCTTCTGAGGCACCAAGGCTTTCTCATCCTAACACGTGTTTGTCTGAAACTTCAGGCGGCAGCTCACTTCGAAGGATATTCTCTTTTGGCAACTTTGACGTATCCATAACTCCAAGCGAACTTTCCGAGCGATTCAAGAAACTCGTCTGCAGTGCCACGGACTTTGTTCTATTCCGAGGTTAGTCAGGACCGTGTTTATCCAATCAGCTTATGCTGCAGTGATTTTATGTATTTTTCACTTTAAGATTATTTTGTTCTCCTTTAATGCCAAACTTTTAAATTCAGATTAGGGTTGTTGGAGTGCTGCAATTGGTTATCTTAGATTGAAATTTTTTGCCAATATCCTCCAAGGCGTATTCTTCAGAGGATTATGGCTATGATTTCATGCAGAGTGAGAATTAGTTGATGCCTGCACATTTATGATAAGAACATTCTTATAATGTTCTTGTAGATGTTTGTAAAACGCATTAGTTTAAAATAGATTAAAGAATTTGTTATTGCTAATCTTGTGTTGATGTAGTTTTATATAGATGTGAAATATAGTGTATTTGAGTGTTTGTATTATTATGCCTTTATGGCAGGTTTGTAGAATGTGTTAGTTTTTTGGTTTAGGTGAAAGGAAGTTGCTTGTGTAGTTCTGATCTATTGGGTGTAGTTTTATGTAGCCTAGATGTTAAATGGAGTGGATTGTGTATATGAATACCATAAGTTCTAAATCTGATTTTTTTTAAAGCAATTCTCCTATAAATGAATTAAACAAGAATAATTTAATTTATTTCAAGGTAACCAACAGGAAAGGCTCAATTCTCAAGAATCTTCCTCAGAAACTGATATAAAAGTTGAATTGACCAGCGAAGAGGAGACTTGTGTGGACAACGATAATTTATTTTCACCAACTGAATTGTTCGAAAGACATCTGTTTGAGTTCATGTTGCAGGCCCTCGATTGTGCAATGGTAAGTGCAGATTGAAAGTTAAACATTCCTAACAGACTGATTAATATTAAAGAACATGCCATCCTCTAGGCAGAAATTGTTGAATAGATAAATTCGATTTGATAAAACAAACTAAACTTATGTATCTTGACTAAAATAGCTGTAGAATATTTGGAGAATATTTGTAAGCAAATTTTTTAACTTCACATGTTGATTACTTGCATACAGAGGTGAATCTCAGTCCGTTCCGAGTTTCCACATTGTGCGTTGAACAATCTATATTTTGGAAAACTATGTTACACTGGACATTTTACCTTTAGCATTAATCATAATTGATTGATTGATGATTGTTTTTATAATTTGTTAATTTCAAGTGAGTATCATATTTTCTTCTTTATATATTCTGTCTTAACTCATTCCCGCCGGAATTGTTCCGATACCTATTGGGTTAATCGAGTCACCCGCGACCCGATCCGGCGGGAAAGAGTTAAAGCTTTTCAAATGGTTTTGCTGGTCTCCTTCAATTTGCCAGGGACCCACTAGAGCCTGACTTATGGTACCTATCAGATTTTAACCTGGCTCTCGATTGCATTATGATTTCTGATTGCAATTTTGATATATCCATGTAATAATTCGGTTTCTTTTTGGTCTTTTTAAAAATTATTTTAATTCTTTCTTTGCGTTAGCCATGTGTTTCATAGTGATATGCGGTTGGTAATTGCTTTTGCTAATTAGTTTTTTTCTTGTTTTTTTGTTCTTAGAAGAAAGGCAGAAAAACTGCAATCACTTCAGTCATGTCACAGATAAAAGACACGTTAAGATTGCATGTGAGTTCTCCATTATCGCCAAACAAGCAGTTCGCTTAGACAGTTTATAAAATCGAGAGCGACCTTTAACGTCTACATTTCTCAGTTAAATGCGGAAGCTTTTGATGTATTTATAAATTATCATATTAATTTTTATATATGTATGCAATATAGTGTGGAGCCACCACTTTTACATGTGACTTGTTTTCATGCAAATGATCAGACTGCAATACATCTTTATATTAATTAATTTTTCATATAACTTTTTTGCATGCAAGTGAATTATTTCATAGAAAAATGAATTTTTGTGCAAACTTTAAAACTTGTTTTCTATGTTTTAACAGCTCAGTCGTCTCCTCGTTTATCTGCTTTCACCGTCCGCTGGTCTCAAACAAAACTTGTTTGCGATAGAGACGTTCAATCTCAACTCATCAAACGCTGACATCCTGAACCTGCTGATTACCGTCAATGATACAGTAAATCTTCTCCTTGCATTATTTAGCAGAATTTCTGTATTGTCTGTTTTCTTGGCAATTAAGAAATGCAGGTTTTTATTTTTGAATGGTTTGCTACATTGCAACTTGTGATTGTAGTTTAACTTTGGAAATACTTATGACATTCGTAACAGTTGTTTGTTTCTGGCTTAATCTGACGTTACTTTCCAGTTTCCCTCCATCGTGCAGTTTTAACGGATTGATTTGACTGGAAACATTTTTAGTATCTCTGCAAAACATATTCAAAGTTATTATGACAAACAATCAGTCTTCAGATACAAGATAATATTTAAATTGAATGTTTGAATTGCTGTTGCTCTTTACTGATGGGGCACTTGGTTTTGGTTGCCCCAGAATCTGACATTTTTTGATAACTTGGGATTTCAATTAGAAAACATGATTTATATGCCTTTCGATGCAAATTATTTTCTTTTCAGGGCCTGAAGCTTTCCTACTACATCTACGGTCTTGTAACTACCAATGTGAAACTACTTGCACGCTACCAGAGAAATGAAATTAATGAATTCTTGGAGCAACTGGAGTCAAATGACGTGACTATTGTTCGTGTTGGCGCAAGTCTAACACCTACTGAAAGAACTGCAATGAAAAAGGTGTCGACTTCTTAAATTCTAATGAATTCATCCAGCAATTATTTTGTAATTGAAATTTTTGAACTCCTTGAGTTTTGTAGTGGTGCTAAATTTGACATTTAACTTGTGTCTGATTTTATTTTAAGAAATGTTTATATCATTAGATGAAGATAAAAATTACTACTGTAATAGCTTGGAGGCACTTCAACTGCTCTGCCTCCTCTTCTCTCTGATCTCTCTGGTTACTGGACTCCGATCTCCACTCTACATAGACTTTTGACACAACCCGTCTTATATGACACAGCGTTCGTGAATAGGTTGGTTCTCAGCTCTCAACTTAAGATGCTTGAAGCTTCCGATTACAATTTTGATTGGGATCACATTCCAACTCAGGTATATCAGATGACAAGAGGAGAATGCCCAGCTGGTTTGAAATCAGACGACGTGTGCAGTTTATGTCAGAACCATTGCATACAGCGATTGACATGCTGTTGATCAGGGAATTGCTACTTTATTGTACTTTAGTTAAATCGTTATCTTCTTATCTTGTCAGATTTGGAAACCAGTCTTGAACTGTTTAACTTTTTCTCCACCTTTTACCAAATTTTTTGTACTATCAGGCATTATCTGTTTCTGCTCTGATGAGTTGAAATTTATGGCCCACTTTTGCGCATTCGGTTGTCTTTACATCTTTCAAAAATGAACGTTAAATTATATTGGGATTCAGAACTAAGCTCAAAACTGCACGACAGATTTTACACTGTGTTCGATTGCTTGCCTTCCATAGCCTGGCAGCTCTGGTTTTGCTGACATGATGGTTTTGGACTTTTCTTGTGAATTTTTACTCTGATTACAATCTCACTTGAAGCTGTTTTCCATTGATGCTTTGTGTATTATAATTGTCTCATTATTTATACAGCACTGTATAAATAATGAGATTACGTTGTATAAAACGTGATGTGTTGTAGCATGTCTGTAAATGGTGTTGTAGCATGTCTGTAAATGGTGTTGTAGCATATCTGTGAATGGTGTTGTAGCATGTCTGTGAATGGTGTTGTAGCATATCTGTGTATGGTGGTGATGCTGTGTTTTTCTGTTGTAGGAAATGGAAGATTGGTCAAAGAAGATGAGACTGGACAGAAGTGATTGGCTGAAGAAGGAAGGTCTTGCATTTCAGAAGTTGGTTCATTATTTTTCATAAGTTTACTGCTAGAATTATTATCATCACATTCAGCTCGAATATCGCAGAGAAAAGAGTTCTGACCGCACAATACTGAAATTCAGAATGTCAGTACTTTCAGTGAGACTGAATCTATTTTGAAAAGTACGGCTGCTGAAAAAAGACAGTCCTTACCAGGGCTTTTTTAACTTGCAGCTGTACACAAAATGTGCAGTTCTAAATGAAGATTTGTGCTGTTGTAGAAGCACTTCTGAGCAGTCAAAACTAGCAAAAATGGTCATTGTCCTCCGTTTGGAAGTAATTTACCATGTAAAGAAAGGAAAGAAGGAGTTGTGCAGTTCTAAAATTTCTTTAAAAACAGACAGGTCCTTACTATAGATTTAAAAGGTGTGAAGTGTCGATAGCACACCTGGTTTGTTGTGATTGCAGGGTATTGCATCGTCTGGATATTCTGTCGCGGAGACTGAGCAGCCAGGCAATGGAGGTCACTCAGATTGTCAACAACGACCAGAATCGTCTGCGTAAGAAGTTCATTCTACACGCGAAGTGTCAGATGAGCGATCGACTGCAGGTGAAGAAGAACTGGCAAGAACTTATCGCTCAACTCAGCCACGAAAGGTCTGAACTAGAACGACACTGGATTTGATCAAAGATTATCCTAGTTTAATGTTAATGTATATATATTTAATTTTATGTATATAATATATATATATTATGTATATTTGTTTAATTCCAAAAAACAAGCAGAACACTGTAGGTTTACATAGGCGCAATTTATGGCTACTTAGTACTAATGGTTGAAATTGTAAGTACATGTTTTTAAACAACAACAGCATGTCTTTTTTATATGTAAAACTGGTGCTTGGTTTATTAGTCTATATAGTCAGTTTACTTTTGCTTCAAGGATATAATTATGTTACTTGCCCAGTACGTAAGCCTATCTCTCGTATACATCTGTGGTGTTCGGGTCTGATTAACTCTTTAACGCTGAGGGAATTAGTTTCCCATGCATGTTAGTATATGTTTGTCATTAAAGTGTTAAGCAGTCTCTTAACCCTTTGATGACCAGCTACATATGCTTTCAATGCATTTTAGTACACGCTGGTCGTTAAAGGGTTAAAAGGGACTTTCTTTTTCCTTGTAGCAGACCAGAAATTTTCTTCAGTTTATCATCCCAAACATGTAACTCATAGAGATAGAAAGGTTTCTGCATTTGAATTTCATTGCTCTGTTCTGTTGTATCTTGATTTGATTTGATTTGAGTTGATTTGATTTGACTCGATTCAGATCCAGTAATCAATACTTCTTTGCCATTTGTGTAATGATTTTCATAAAAATGAAATTAGCTAAATAGTAGTAATTATGTTTATGTTGCTAACTGATGAAGTGCATTATGGGTTTTAGAGGTGTTTGGCACGATGCCAAGTCTTATCCTCGCTGTTGGCAGCTGGATCCTACGGAGGGTCCTTCAAGACAAAGGTGTAAGCTCAGGCGATGCCATCTCAATGTGGAGTCACGATTTCTGGTGCCAGAACAACAATGGAAACTTGGTATTTAAGCCACTTGAATTTTACTTGAATATGAAATCAAGTAAAACAGGGATTTTTATGATGGAGAGTGGCAGTCTGTTTTTGGTAGTTTTAATCTGTGCCTGGAAGTAGATACACGGTATTTATAATTTAATTGATTTAATTAAAGGATAAGAATATTCTTTATTCTTAATGCTGTCCGCATTTTGAGTTTAAACAGAATATTAATTGATTGTTAAAGAGTTTCAGAATTCATCCATAAAATTCTCTGAGATCTTGTAACAGAAGAGCAAACGCAGAAGTGATTTATATAACAGTGGAACTGAGGCAAAAATCCAGATAAATAACATTGATAAATAAAGAATCATAGTATTTAATCGAAATTGTAGAAGACAATGATGCCAAGGAGAGCTGGTAGCAAACTTACTGGTATAGATTAGTAAGTGCTATAATAATTATGATAGCAATAGACAGCTTTAAGATAGCATGGTCATGATAAGTTTTGTGATGCTGAGGGTTGTGGTAAAAAAGATAAGTTGTAACACAATTAATAAATTTTCAATCTACAATAGGCATTTGTGAATGGATGTTGATTTCTGCTTTTGTGAAAACGTGTCTGTTTTGTTTTGACCGTAGATGCTAGAAAGCATGAGCCTCCATTGTCCTATCTTTTCCAAGATGACAAACTCAGCCTCGATTCAGCTGCCGTTATTTACAAACTACACACAAATGAGAACATTGAGTATGTGTAATATATATAACATATTTATAACATATATATAGATGTATATATACATATATATATATAATTTTATCAGACTCTGCTACCATCGTCTATGCTGCTTTGAGGTCTGGATCTCAAATCTGTGATGGAGAGTGATTGTGAATTTGTCAGATCGCAGGTGCTCGGCTCACAACCATTGTGTTAAATTACACGAACCTCATATTGGTTCCTGATAAACGAGATGTGTCTTAGGATACTGTGGATTACTGGTGTACTTCTTTTTTGAATCTGCATTGATCTCGATAAGAGCTGAAATATGCGTATGAGGGGTTTTAGGGTAATGATAAAACTCTGGCATGAAGAGCGTATCAGAAGAGATGTAGGATCATACCATCCCAAAGGTTAACTTGGCATTTCTTTTGCCAGATGATGTTGGTAAAGGGAGCAATAGAAGTTTATTAGCACCTTGCATGGATGCCAAACAATTTTATTCCACTCCTGCAGTAACTTTTGATTATCTCTTCATACTATGACTTGTTATCATATTGCGTTCATTGTTAATGACATATTTTCTGTCAGGTACACGTGCATGTGTCGCAACGTGACGCCTCAGACGACGACGTCTGGAGTGCTACTTGTTGGTCAGAGGGTCGTCTACTATGTGGCCGATGATGCAGTGATGGACGACAATTACACTCAGGTAGATGAGACCAGAGTTTATTATTTAAGGGCTAAGTTAACCCTTTACTGACCAGAATGTAGTAAACGGTTTAATAGGAAATCCTATGCCCTTGATCGGTAAAGGGTTAAGTTAACCATTTACTTACCAGAATGTAGTAAATGGTTTAATAGGAAATCCTATACCCTTGGTCGGTAGAAGGGTTAAGTTGAGGTGAAGGTAGAACATTTATTTGCACTGATGATTTGGATTTGAAGGCCGTTTTTTTAAAACTGAATATGACGACAGTGATCTAATTAATTAAAAGGCATTTTTTCCATCTTCTAACTTGTATTGGTTCTCAGCTGCAGAACTGAAATGAATGAAGAACTAATTTTTTGACGTGAAGTAGTTGATATTCTCTGCTTGTCACGCATCCAAGTAATTATGGGTGGTTGACTGACAGCAACAAAACTGTACACGTGCCAATGTATTTATTGTTTATTGAGCACCGCTGTTTGGTGTACACTAGGTGCTATATAAATTTATAGATGCAGTAGAATAATGGTATTGCTGGACTTCTCTGCATCTGCAAGTCTCATATGAGCATCATTGAAACATGTGCGCATATAATGACTGACTACCTGGCAATATTTATGCCCAGTTGATGTTGGTTCTTGCTCGTAGTTCTTGATTATTTTTTGTGTAGGCTCTTCTTGGGAACTGTGATGACCTGTTCATGACCTTACCACACGATGATATTCTTGAATTCCACAAACAGTGGTATCTTCTGAAAGACGAAGCCCTCGAGATATTTCTTTCCAATGGAAAGACATGCCTCTTGGCTCTGAACTCAACACAGGTTGGCATATCATTACATCATCACTGGTGAATTAACATAAGATGAAATCCATCTTTCACTTTGCTTTTGCCCTCTATCTTAAATAAGCATCTCTCATTTAACACATTGACCGCCTACATGCCATGTTAAGTGCTGCAGTTTGCCAGATGCCTTTTTGCTGCTGTCTGTGATGAAGGTATGATTATACACTATACAGTGTTTACAAAGGTATAAAATATAGTCTCTTGTTTAGTGTTTCTGGAGAATAGATTGGCTGTTGTCTCATTTTGAAACAGCCTAATCTAATCTAATGTATTATCCTATAGATAGAGAAAAATCGTGGAGAAAGGCATTTTACAAGAGAAAAGAGCTTAATGAAGAAAAGTTGATAATTTATGTAAATTATGGCGATGAGTGGCTAAATATATCAACCTTGCACTTCTGAGCTTTGTAAAGAGGATATTATCAAATTCATCATGGTAAGAGTGAAGTGTTGCTTGAAGTAATGACAGCATAAGAGATTTGGTGAACTGTATTCATGCTTTGTATTTCAGTAGCCACTTGTTTGTTTGTATGTGCACTTGTTATAGTGCCCCTTCAAGCTCGCTCTCGCTACTCAGAGGCGCTCCCGAATGCAGCGCAGACACTGCATAAGAGTTTCACGCCAAAGCGCTGAGTAATTGCGAGTGAAGGACTTGCCCAAGGTCCCTACGCAGTGGCTTGAGGGTGGATTCGAACCTCGAACCTTCCAGTTGCAATGCAACGACGCTACCACTACATCACCATGCCCCACAGTTGTATTCGTCTGTTGGAATGTTGTTACAGGACAGAGACGAACTGTTTGCGAAGCTGACGATTCTTGATTTGCCGAATGCTCAACCTGAGGACAACCTCTATCATACGCAGATGAAATGGCTCGAAGGAAGGATGACTAATTTCGAATACCTAATGAACCTGAACAAGATGGCCGGCCGATCGTTTAACGATCTCATGCAGTATCCGGTGTTTCCTTTCATCCTGTCTCAATACAACGAATCAACGCTCAATCTGGAAAAACCTTCTAGCTACAGGTTTTTTACTCTTTTTTACTCATCAACCCCCAATGTAGGCTAAGCTGTTACAGTGTTTCTGGTTGCCCTTTCACTCATTATCAATCAGCATCATCGTCGTCGTTGGTGTGCCCGTCTCAGAAATTTCTGTGACAATATTACTGGACGTTAATTGAAGATGGGTGTTGCCGTCAGGTTAGCGATCAGGAATTGGACTTGACTGTCTGAATCCAGATAGAATGGGGAAGTTCAGGTTGAGACATGGCGATGATTGCTGTGCTGTGTATGATGTAAAGCATCAAATACTAAAGAAATTATGTAATGGTTAGCCAATTCAATAGCAACATGATGATGCAGGAACAATACAAAGAGTAAACATATGCTGGTTACAATGACAAGTGATGATGTTATCATGTCTGCAATGGTCATCTCTGACATATAAAACTTACAAGCTGCTGCTATACAAAGATAAAATTTGTGTTAACACTATACAACGAGGAAGTTTTGTGTTAAAACAGTTTTATTGTCTGTAGAGATTTGTCAAAGACAATATCAACACAGTACAAAGAACAGGAGGCAAAGTATATTCAGCTGTACCAAGTAAGTTAGCCTGAGACTCATGCTCACGAATTTGTTTTTAGTGCCTTCATGATTCTGTTTTGATTTGATCTTTGATTCAGCTTTTTCTTTGTTCAAAATGAATTGTTGAAGTGTTTGTCATTCCGGAAGTTGAACATTCTTTGAAAATTCTGAGTCTTGAAATTTAATATTTTCTAGGATTTCACTAACAGAGTATTTGTGAAAAGTATTTAAATAAATAAATAAATATTCGTTCATTTATTCATGAATTTTTTTCATGAGATGCACTGTGGCTGACTGCTAACAGGAGCATCTAACTTAAGACTGAAAACTATGATTTACATTGATTTCCCAGTCACTTTTGGTCAGTACAATCATTTGAACTTGGTGTTTTGTTGTGAAACCATTGATTACATATATTGGTAAGTTTTTATAACTGATTGTCATCTGTTCATTATGTCTTTTGTGCTGTAGTTTATTATCGGGTTGGTTGACTGGCTATCTTTCTGACTCACTGGTTATCCACATGACTTCTATGGTGACCTGCTCAGTTATCTGATAAGTTATAACTCATGATCTATGTATAATGTATATGATTTGGTTGAGCTGGCTGACTTTGTTCATTTGTTCATTTTGTTCTTTGATGACATCTTCAGCTATTGTTATTTCGTCTAGTGTTTCATTTGTTTGGTTTTCAATGTCTTCAGGTGTTACTGGAGCAGAAGCCTGACTCGAATGCTTCTTCGGATGGCGCTGACATTCTACTCGAACCTTACCACTATACGAACCACTATTCCAACGTTGCCACTGTCCTTCAGTTTCTTGTCCGTCTGCCACCGTTTACACAGCTGTTTATAGATTTCCAAGGTCAGAAATGCAAATGCTGTCACAGTTCAAGTAAATTGTAACAATGTAACATTCATCGTCATTATCATCATCATCATCACCACCACCACCATTATCACTTTCATCACCACCATCGTCGTCGTCACCACCACCACCACGATTATCATCACCGCCACCACCATCGTCATCATCACTACCACCATCGCCACCACCATTATCATCACCGCCACCACCATCGTCATCATCAGCATCATCATTAACACCACTATCATCATCAGCAGCATGGTAATACACCAGACTATCCTTTTAGTAGACTTCGTCATAACACAAAATTTAATTCTGTTTTCTTTTTCTGATGCAGATCGGAATTTCGACTGTGCCGATCGAACTTTTCACAACATTCAGACGGCATATCACCTCGTCACAAAAATGTCGATGACTGACTCAAAGGAACTCATTCCTGAATTCTTCTACCTCCCAGAATTCCTTGAGAACTCAGAAGGTACGTCAGATAAGCTGCCTATCTTGGCGTCAAAAAAGATAATTTTAATTTGAGGCAACCAGATGATGGTTTACGTGCTTCCAGTAAGAAGAAGGTCAGTGTCGTGGAGAATGATTAATCGTCTCCCAGTACGTTCGACCCCGAGAGAAAAGTCTAGTTTTTAGACAAGAGAAAGATGAGGAAAGACTACAAGAGAGGATAGGATGGCAGATTTGAGGTCAGGTCAGGTTCGGGTCAATATGACCCCAAAAGAAGTTAGCCTATGATACAATTGTGCTCCTTCAATGCAACATAATGATTAGTCTATGACTCCACAATATCAGAGGTTTATAAACTATTTTTGTAGTAATTTTCAGAAGATAAAGAATAAAAGGAATAAATATGGCAACATGAATTAAATCAATGGACGCTGGTATTTAATAAGTTGTTAGGTTAATTAGTTTAAGTGGCCTTATTATTATTTATAGAAGCATGTGCCACTGATTGCATTTTTATTAAGTGCTTTAACCATTACCACTCATGAGTCCGCCAAATTTGGGCCAATTCATTATTAATCTGAGCGGTAAAGGTTAAATGCATTTCCAATTCATGTTAATTAGTGGCACCTTTCTGGTTTTTAACAAATGCTGAAATCACGAGAGTTCTGTGATTGGCTCTAAATTATTGTGCAAACACTGGAATAAATAATTACCTATTCATAATAGTCTTCGATTTCTTAAGATTTGATGACAACGTGTTTGTTGACTTGCAGGTTTCAACTTTGGCACGAAACAGAATGGTGAGTTGATCAACAATGTGGTGCTGCCACGTTGGTGTCGAAACGATGCTCGCCTCTTCACACTCGTTCAAAGACAGGCTCTCGAGTCAGAGTACGTGACAAGAACGCTCGCCTCGTGGATCGACCTCGTCTTTGGATATAAACAGCGTGGCAAAGCGGCCGTTGAGGCTGTTAACGTGTTTCGACCTTCAGTGAGTCCTTCTGACTTGTTGGTCATGTTGTGCTTTGAGAGATAGAAATTTTGTTTATTTATGATCAATGTATGACATTGTATGTATATATATTTAATTATTTATGTGTGTTTATATATATATATTTTACATATAATATATATTATATATAACTATATATTTCATATATATTCTTTCCTTAGTGAACTGACCTGGTGGAAATTGGCGTGACCTTCGGTTGATGCTTTATGCATTTTAATTAGAAGAGAAAGAGTAGTGCCTTAAGCTGGCCCTGAGGCAGTCATGGGTATGGAGTGCAAGCGACTTAATTTTCTATGAAATGAGAGTCGATGGCCAGTCCTCTCCCTTACCATGTCATCTTCCCACTTACAGTGCACTGTGGTCAGTGTACACATTAATGCTAAGTTGACCAGAGCCAACTATTAAAACTGATCGTGGATTGGTCATGGTAGTTGCTATTTTGTTAGATATGTTTCTGCATCGATGTTCTTCTTGTTCTCTTTCGCAGATGTATTTTGGAATTGATGTGGATGGCATTGAGGATGAGCTGGCAAGGAAGGCTGTGAAGACAATGATCCGGACTCACGGCCAGACTCCGAAGCAACTGTTCAAGAATCCTCATCCATCTCCGCCAATTAAACCTCGACCAGCGTCCATCAAGGATAAGGTGAAAACAAAATTCATATTAAGTACTAAGGACATACACTGAAACAGGATTAGGTATCAGTTGATGACTACAATGCTGAATGTCAGTTTATATGCTGTTGAATTTATTACTTCATTGACATTTACATGAAGTCGTTGGGCAGAACAAGACATTCGAAGCCATGTGTGTAAAACGAACTGTGTGTAGAATGGACTGTTAATGCTCAAATAACCTAAAGAAATTCTTTAGCTAAAGCTGTTAACTGGTAGTGCAGAAACAAACATATTCATTCTGTGATCTTTCAAATTACTTTATTTTATGATAACTACGGAGTTACTATTCATAATTTATCAGATTTGAAATAGTAGACCCAATTAACTCTGCTGAGGTCAATTTCATTCTTGATTCTAGCAAGTTTTGTATTGCCATTGTATTTTAAGGCACATGTACTGATGTTGTGGACGACAACGTATGACTTTTTATATACCGAACACCTGCTCCTAGCATTATTTTCTGTTCCCAATGTATAAACTTACATGAGGTAAAAATAAATAGACATGTTTGATTGAATTATATTTTTTGAATGATTTTGTTTGAGAACAGCCTTCACCATTGCCACAGATTTCTGGGTTACGATGGGGTGACTACGTTGGGTCACCAGACTGTCCTAACCCCACCATCACATCCTGTGAGGAATGGAAGGGGGATGTTACCAGTCTAGTGGTACTACCCACAGGGCAGGTCTTTGGTCTTGGGCCAAACAGCAGCCTACTAGTTAAGCAGAAAGGTTGGTTTTTGCTGTTTAAAAATCATCTTCAATGTTTTTCAGTTTCCGTTTTGTCAGTTCAGTTGACTTCTTTGCCACTTTACAGTGTAATATTAATTGTTATTGGGCCACATTTCAGTTTTTATTATTAAATATAATTAAGCCAAAGGTCTTAAAATCTATATATTGATAATATTGTTTGTTATCAGATGGCTGATATTAGGATACATTGGAATTCAATTGTGAATCAGTTATTGCAGAGTGGAGGACTGAAGCAACTGAAAAAGAATAAGAACAGTACATTATGGCAGATAGTCATACAACCTTCATTGGCTTGGTCTTAGTTTTAATTACTTAAGAACAGTAATCGTGTTGCTTCGTGCATTGTTAAAGCGGTAACACAGAAGTTATAAGTATAAGTAGACCATTACTTATCAGTTAGTGGTATTTTTCTGGTTTTCATGTTAGATAATCTCTGTTCTCTAAAAACTTTTCTCTGTAATTTGTGTTGTTGAGTTTTGGAGGCTTTTCAATTTGTAGTTTGCTTATTTAAATTCACTCTTAGTCTTTTGATATCCTGCTACAAGTAGCAACGGAATTTACTTCATTTCAAACTATACTTATGGTAAACATATTCAATCGAGTTTATTTCTAATTTTTTGCAGCTCACTTTAAAAAATTGAAAGACTTTTATGAATTCGTCAAGTCTATGCTATATTTAGAAGTCAGTTAAGTACAACTGTTAAATGATATCCTGCTAATATTAGGTGCTAATTGATTTGTTGATACAATTAAAATGGTGGCAATTGTGATTATAGCACATTCGTTTCCTTCGACATCATCGTGGCCAGGTATGAAGCTGATACAACCTGTTGGATTGACGTGGGCCGCCATTCTTAGTTGGCATCACCGAGATGGAATAATTCGGCTGAAGAACAACCATAAGCAACCGTCTGTTAACTTTCTCCATTGGAACACGGCCAACCAGGTATGCAACAAAGGTTCTTGCTCAGATAGGTTTACCAGTATGGTAGATTTAATACAACTGGACTGATCTTGAGATTGTAGAAGTTAATACATGAAGAAGGCAACAAGTAAAGTTAATATTGTTTTTTGTTTAGCAAGCAATGTTGCTCGTTAAGAAAGTAAGGCACTTCTAGAAAATATTAATAATTAATAATACTTTTCTTAGAAACGTTTTGCAAGTGCAAAGTTCAATGGCAGAGTAGATCAGAGAGTTGCCATGATCCATTAACTAGTTTAAATAGAGAATACTCCTGTAAACAGACACATTGCACTAATGCACTATGCTTAGTTAACTGTGTAGATGTGAAATGCAAATTGAGTTTCCTGTGTCTGCTGATGGAAATTCTGCTCCACAGTTTTATTCAGAGACCTTTGTGGTTGTTTGTTGCATTTTTATTTGCTCTTGTGGTTTGTAAAGCTTGTTGCTGATAGGCTAGTTGTATTACTAAGGCTCAATGGTAAGGTCCTAGTATGTGAAGGATACTGCCACTTTTGAGGTCTAATAATTAATTGGCCATTAGCTTAGGTACATCTTACATCAAATAATTACACAAAGGCATGAGTCATAAGTCATGACTCTCATGAGTAAGCAGTGCTGTGTAAGGTACTGTTATGCTATAACGATGGTGTTCACAATTGATTTTAGGTCACTTGCTGCGCATCACACACCAACTGTCGCCAGATTTTTCTTGGAACGGAATTGGGCAACATTGTTGTGCTCAACACAAAAATGAATTCCTTCAAGGTAAATGAGCTTTAGCTTTCATGCTGTTCCTATTGTATTCTGTCAACATTGCATCTGATTACCTGAAGAATTCTGAATGCAAGGTCATCTTTATGCAGATGACTTGCTCTTATATCCATCCAATCATTCTATGTCTAGAATTGGCGAACTGCCTCATTGAAACAACACTGCAGAGTGGATGATGTATGATGAACTTCAGCTCAGTTCCTCAAAGACAGAATTTCTTGTCCTCACCTGCTTGGTGCAAATATACCACATCATCTCTTTAATTGCTGGTGTAGACACTTTATTTGCTACATCTAGCCCAGTATTCTCGTTTATTTACTTGCGTTGCTGTACTTTCCTGTTACTTGTAGCCGTCAAATCTTCAGGTGTTCGATCATCGTCTTCAGTTGTTTGGCCATCGCGCCGGCATCTCCTGTCTCAGCATCTGCCAACCATTCAGCATCCTCGTCAGTGCCAGCCAAGATTGCACCTGCATCATATGGGACCTCAACAGGTCAGTGTTGCCTATTCCTTTCCTTTTCCATTTCATTCTACATTTATTAAGTGAGTAAGTCAGTGAGTAAGTGGTTGTTATTTGCATCTAACAAGTGCACATGCATTACATTGTATACAATAGCCTACATTTAAATGGAGACTATAACAGTGGTGCTCAGATTTTGAAGTCATGCGTATAACTAAAGCTGCACTATTGGCAACAATGCAGCATACTTGTACAAAGACTTTTGACTTTCATGGCATCTGGTTTTCCCTCTCTGCTGTTGTCTTTTATTTTAATATCAAGGCAGAGACTGTTTATGTTTACCTCATTGCAATTCTGTTTCTTAAGACTGCTAAGATCTTTGTGCATTTAAATCTCTGGCTCTTTTAATCATGACTCTGAAAGCAACTGGGAAACCAAAATTCAACTCGTCTTGAATTGTCTTGCATTTGGCGGTTAAAATACTCTTTGCAGAACCTTTAGTTTAGGTATGTTTTGATAGACCATTACCTAATTATTGTTTTGTATGGCAGCATAATGTTTTGAAACCATTAATTGATGTTTAGTTACTACTATTCGATTATGACAATGGAAACAGAATTGGATCTTATTGTAAGCAAATGTTTTATTGTTTCCAGAATGACTTATGTGCGTTCAATTACCGACCACAACAGCAGCGTTACCTCATTATGCGTCAGCGACAGCTCTGGTGATATCGCAAGTGTCAGCAATAGAGGTAGTGATATCTTCATCATTACAGTGTAAATAAATACATCAGCAACTACAGTTCTAAAAGTTTAACTGAGATAAATTGTGGTGCTTGTGCCATTAACAGTTAAACCTTGGCATTTTCATGCTTTGAAATGCCTCGACATGGTAGGTGTTAGTTTGACCAGAACCATTAAGTGTCTGATATTATATTGAAATCAATTTTGCCAATAACCAGATGTCACTGTGGCCTTCAAAAGTAATTGGGCAATATAATTGGTAGCAGGTAATAGTGCAAATGCCTTCAAATGGGGAAGCCTGTGTCTTACAAGCTTTCTAGCCACACTAAGATTTACGTTAGTCGTATTATATTGCACTTAAGAATGGCCCTCTTAACTGACAGTCCGTTAACACGTGGTCAATGTGTGTTTGGCTTCGTACGACCATGTGCAAATTGGCCTGCACCATACTGTTGTGGATAGTAATTGTCATAAACTATTATCTTATATCTCCGGTTTACGTAAACATAATCAGCGCAATCCAAGTTGCTTTTGGCCTTTGCTAATTTATTTGACAATGAAATTGACAGACAGAAAACAAGGCTGAGACAATTTACAAACCTTAGAATTTTTCAAAATAATAGGCCTAATGATATAAATTACATATAATAATGTACGAACCTTAGAAAATTTCGTGACTAGTAGGCCTAGTCCTAATGATATATAAACGTGTTAAATATCCCAAGCACACGATTGAAGAGAGGCAGAAAACAAGGCTCAGACAATTTACAAACCTTAGAAAAGTTTTTTAATAGTAATTATTAAATATAAATATGTTAAATATCGCAAGCACAAGATTGAAGAGTGTCGATATACAAATGTTTTCCAGGCGATGAAGGAGGAAGCTGTTTGATGATTCATACGGTGAACGCACGATTGATTGCAAGTATAGCTTGTTCTGATCGCATCAAGTGCATCGCATACTCTCCCGGACCTGAGGGACAATCGGTCAACGTTGTTGCAGGTGGTTTGGACACAGGAAAAATAAGGTTTGCATTACAAGTGCAATGTTGATGTAATTGCTTATTAATGCTTCGCTTAAAATGATCAGTGCTTGGTTTCAAGGATTGTTCAGTTAGTTTTTCAGATGGCATTTATAGTGTCAGATGACGTTTATAGGGTCATAATAGTTAGTTTTTCAATTGGTAATTTGGTATCATTTTATGGTATCATAAAAAAGCTAGCATATAATAAGTGTTGTACTAATACTGACCTTAATAAATTGCCAATTATACGATTTGATCATGCAGGTAGTTGATTTTTTTTGCAGGTTATGGAGCTCTTGGGATCTTTCCGCTGTTAGAGATCTTGTGCCCAGCAAGTTTCTATCACCAGTTCAAAGGTCAGCTTAAGAAATATGTTTCTTTCATGAAACACTTTAACGATGAACTGCATCAATTGGTTTCACTTTTAACACACTCTCATCTTTCAAATGTCAAACAATTATGTGTTATCAGTAGTAATTACTATGATAATATACCACCCAGAAGATTATTTTTGATAGTAATGCTGACTTTTTGGGGAAATTGTGTTGGTACAGAAGTAAATACAGAAGCATATTAAATCATTAGATACATAAACACCTAAATGTTTTTATGAATTGATATTCTTATACCAGTGTAATGCACTACTGGTTATTGTTTAAGATGTATTACTTAGTTTAAAATTAGTAGGAGTTAACTCTCTAAATAGTAAGCCATATTTAATGGGCCACCAAAAATAAAGCTTACAATTAATATCTTTGTTTGCTTTCAGTCTTGCCTACAGCTATGATGGACAAAATCTCTTCTGCTTGACTCATGGTTTATTGACAGTCTGGGGAAATAAACCTTCAAACAAACCTAGGAAGTTCAACTTCATACCTTTCCTCTGAGTTGCGCTTACTAAATATCGACCGTTGTGACTTTACTTTTTGCTGAGCATTGAATCAATTTTGACAGTCATGCTATCTGCAGATGATATTAATAATATGTTAGCATTTGCCATGCCAGTTTATTACTTGAGTCAACGCTTCTTGATTAAATATATAATGTATATATGCTGTATTAGGTCACATATGATAATGTGAAAGCATTGAGGGTGTTTAGCACCAATAATATGGTTACTAGTAAATATTAAATTCAAAGATTTTTGTAATTAGACAATTTAATACATCAATACGACTTTGGGTTAAAGATTAACCCTTTAACCCTCGATTTATCCTTGAATGCTAGACTGAAGAAAATGACTTTTGAACCATAGTTATTTGATTTTGTGTCTTTGATGGAAAAACTATTATTATTAAAAAGATGGCTCATGAAGAACAGAATTATATGCAACATAATATGTTGCATATAATGCTGTTCTTCACGTGCCATCTTCTGTTGTACCCTGTATAATTATGTCTGATAGACCAGATATTGATAGATGCAGGTTGCACAACCAGAAATACAACATGGTGCTCTCTGTACGAGTGTACACGGAAATTTCACATGCCTATTCCTTTCTGGGGGGAATAATATTACATGTAGGATTTTTCTGTGGGAATGATACAGTGGTACACGTCATTCCTGGGGATGTCCCCCCAGAGGCGTCTAGATTAAACACTGTAAGGTCTATATATACCCATATAGGTGCTGCTATAAATGGACGCTTCAACTTGCCTCTAAAATCAAAACAAGACAAGTTAATGAAACAAAGCAGATACATGTATGTATGAAAGACAAAGACAAAAAACAGTCAGCCATAACACATTACACTGTCAACGTAATGTAAACAATTTACATCTATATTTTTTCAGTTCAGAAATTCCAGTGCTTCCCCAACAAACAAACAAAAATGACATCAATAAAAAATACTAACAAAATTGGGCACCGTGTGAATAAGCAAACTAAGACATTTATAACAATGCATGAGAAACGCCTTCAAAAAAACAAAAGAAAATGAAAACATAGTTCACAATTTCACAGTCTTTTCACAGTCAAGATGTCTTTAAACTCGGATACATCAGATGCATGCATGGTCGACTACTACAATGCAGCACTTCTATTGGAATTACCACTGCACACGCTAGCAATATTAGACCCGCTACTGCTCCCACCACACACACGCCTTCGCTACACAGGTTGAGACAGCCAACTAGCAGTTAAAAAGCCATTAGACTGTACTGGTAACTAGGCAATTGCCATTGTCCGGGTTTTGGGTATTGTTTTTCAGCTTCAGAGGGAATTCGCTCAAACAGACACCTATGCAGTATGCATGCACCATAAACGTACCTCAGATGCCATAATTTAGATTTTATCTCAGTGTGCAGTTTAATTCACACGGGTGGTTGCCTTGAGTTGACTAATTTCCAAACTGTATAGAAGTGCTAAGTAAGACAATTTTGCACAAGAAACAAAAGAACTAGAGACTGTCAAAGATTAAAATTAGTTTTGGTTTCTCACAGTTTTTGCAAATTCAACAACAGCAGATGGTGGTTGAACTCTTGGACACAGCTAGATTCTCAACCATGGGCGTCCGCAGCGGGGCACAAGGGGGCGCAAGTGCGTCCCTCTGGATTTTTCGCATAGTTGCACATAAATCTAGATTAGTTGGTTGTGATTGTTACAACACGATTTCAATGTGATTATCGATTCGTTCTACAAGTTGAACCTTTATATCTTTCTTTGGGCGCATAACTTATAGGTAGGCTATAGGATTCTCTCGTGGTAATATGGAAATTAAAACTGTCATCCATTAAATTTAGACCA
This sequence comes from Lumbricus rubellus, assembly GCA_945859605.1. Lineage (NCBI taxonomy): Eukaryota > Metazoa > Annelida > Clitellata > Crassiclitellata > Lumbricidae > Lumbricus > Lumbricus rubellus. The sequence goes on along the minus strand of OX243813.1, from coordinate 26,086,652 downwards.
TGTGACAATTATATAAAAGTTTGCGCCCCAGTAGAAAAATTCCTGCAGACGCCCATGTCTGCAACTCACTGTTTCCCAACTTATTTTCTCTTCAAATTCCAGCCACAGTCAGTTGGATCCCTCAGGTAACCCCATATTCATGAAGCTCTGTGGCAGGCCTTAGGTCCTTGATGACAAAATGACTTGACAGCGCTCATAAATAAGCTGGTGCCCTGCGCTTGGCTTTTGAGTGGCGCTCTCAATATTTGGAGATTATGATTACGATTAATGAGTCTGATTTACAAATGTTTAGGCGCATCTAGCCTATACAACGATCAGAAAAACAAATCTAGAACTCACACTCCCATGTTGTCACAAAGAATCTGTTTTTCACTTGATGTACTATCCTGGAAAAACAAATAACATTTTCCAAGTGGAGTTTTATAAAGTCTAGTACAATCTGCGTGTGGTCATAGTCGAATACAGAACAAAAGAAGTGCCAAAAAAAGACAGAATAACCCATAACTTCAAATTTGAGAAATAAGCTTACGTTACAAAACTTTGAAACTCATACTCTTAACTCATTCCCGCCTGAATTGTTCCGATACCTATTGGGTTTATCGGGTCACCCGCGACCCGATCCGGCGGGAAAGAGTTAAACTATCTTAAAATACGTTCTCACTGGCTCTACGAATTGGCATATAGATGTCCAGGCAATGTAATAACAGGTTAATAAAATTAAATGTGCCAGCAAGTAGGCCCTACTGTCCTGAGTATAATTATACCGCATAGAGCCATAGTATAATGTGCCACACACACGCACAATCAAAGTACAAACGTTGCAACAACATCCATCCAAAAAAAATTCAACGAAACGTTGCACATTGATTCTAAACATTAGATGAAAAGAAGAAGCAAGGGGTATAATTATGACTAGATTCAATGTCACTCACCCTTTGGAGAGACACAGTCTTTGGCATAACCATCTCCACACATCGAGTTACTTGTAATTGCTTCATGTATTTTTTCAAACATCTAGAATGAAATCACATGTTTTGAGATGCCCAATAATTAATTACAGAACTCCAGTTATTTGATGATGACTAGAGTCATAAACTTGTATCATGACGATTAATATGTAGTATATTGATTGATTGATTGATTGATTGATTGATTGATTGATTGATTGATTGATTGTCATATGCTGCAGCCTATTCACCTCAAGGCAAGAGTGATAATGACTTTGGTGTCATTTGCTTGTTCAGAGAGATCTGAAATGGACTTCGCCATGAAAATAAGCAATTAAACATCCAGTTGAAGAACCAAATCTGTTCAAGAAAGTCAGACACGTTAACTCTATCCAGGTTTCGGTAGGAACCGACTGGTACTAGATACTGTCAACGTCATAGGAAAACAACACAACTCATTCTTTTTTTGTATTGCAGCCAGTGACTGACAAATGCTCACTATAAAATAGATGCTGAGAGAAATGAACAAACTAATAGTTTAATATGCATGTTGAAAATTACGTTCTCAAATTTGTTAGATGCAAAATTCAATGAAATGAGCCACAGATCAAAAATCAAATTAAAAAACAGCAAAATTAATTCAATTTATCGCTGTTAAACATTAAGTTATGGCGATAATTTCAAGTACCAACAAATACAGCAATAAAGCAAAGTTCAGCCATATGTAACCTCGCAAAAATCCCTGAAACAACGATGAAGATGATGATTTCCATCTCACCTGCAAGTGCTATAAACACCAAACAAGATGACTGTAAGTACGATGATTGAACTGAATGCAATGCCCACAATGGCACCTGTAGACTTCCCTGCAGAACACCAAACATTCTGCAGTTACTTAACAATGTCAACAACAACCAATGGCAACCAATGCAGTACCTTCCTATCACTTCAGCTGCACAAGTGACACACAAAAACAGAACAACACTAACAAAGGAAATAACACAACAGATAATTACAATCAAAATTACAGCCAAATAATTCTACAGTGCTTCAATAGAATGTTCAAAAAGCTAAATTCTTGGGATTTAGTCTTCGATTCTATAAATATAGAAGAGAATATGTTTATAGAATCGAAGACTAAATCCCAAGAATTTAGCAAACAAACTAGTGATATATAAAAGTAAAACAGGCCGCTCAAAACCAGCATGCCACTTTAACTTAAATGTTTGAAGTGACTGAAAAAGCTCCTCTGGTTATCCTCACATTCTCTCAAACATCTGACACTGCACCTAGTCAATAGAGCATTATCAAAGAAAAATTATCTGTGCATCATCTGGGTGATCTTGTTAGGTTCACGAACGATACAACATAAACAGTCAAAAATATACACATTACACAAGTACATAAAATAAATACCTAGAATGGAATGCACTTCTGCATAAGTGTTCTGCAAGAGGCGCTATATAAAACTATATTTGTGGGACGTGGTGGTGCAGAGGTATATATGGTGCCTTGAAGCCAAGCTGCTGTGTAGGGACCTGGGCCAGTCCTTCACTCGCAATTGCTCAGCGCTTCGGCGTGAAACTCAACGCAGTGTCCGCTCTACATTTGGGAGCGCCTCTGAGCAGAGAGAGCTTGAAGGGGCGCTATAACAAGTGCACATACAAACAAACAAAACAAACAAATATGATATGAATGATGGAAACAAAATGGTTTCTTACATGACTTTGAAGTTGTAGCATAGACTGTGTTCGACTTTGTTGAGAATCCTGCTTTTGAATGACTCAACATCCACAGCTTGTAATTGGAACCACTTTCAAGGCCCGTCAGACTATATACGAATTTCTGGGATGAGATTCTAACACTATAATTCTTGTCTGCAAATTAGTAACAGCAGTCAAGGATGCAGACACATAATCCAACTCAACATTTTCAAAATTACAGGATTTATTTTAAAATTATATGACTTATTTAAAAATTACAATATTTAATTTATTCTGTAGAACAGAATTCTTGTAAAGCAGAATTTAAAAAGGCCTCACTTCGTGATATCATGCTTTACAATCAGAGAATACATAGTATTACATACCGGCACAGGCTTCATTATCAACACTAGAAACCAGACAGTAGACAAAAAGGAATTCATCTGCATAGCCACATGGTGAATTCGTAAAACACTTGGGCTTCTTCCACATCATGTACACAGATCCATGATCACTTCCATCCACTTGGACATCCTCTGGAGGTGGGGCAACTAAAAATTTAAGCGTAAATAACACGTTAACTAAAAGTAAATCTTCTGCAATCCAACAGAACACTGAACTGATAATTTATCTTTATGTTTATCAAGGATACAAGTGCTTTGGCAGGAATCAACCAAAAACACAAGTGAAAAGTTGTTACTGTAAGTAGTATACATTCTTAGATAAATACCAGTATTATTCGTAATCATCTCAATATTGATTAGGCAGAAAAGCAAACAGGATTCTAATACCATCTGATCTTTCCTATACTTTCTTACCTTCATCCAGCGCATAAAGATTGTTGGACCATTTTATGCCAGAAGGAATGCCGTTCACATCAACCGAGACTCCCGCCCGTAGTATCTCCGTCTCTGGCATCGGATACAGACTGTTATCAAGTGATAAGTTGTACTGCTGTTGTTTTTGTTGCAATAAGGTTAGCTCCTCCCACCAAACATTGTGCTACAATAAGTGAAAAAGCATAGAAACATCTTGCTTAGAACACGTACTTTGTTGCAGCATTTACCTTTGTGCAAAAAAGGGCAGTGGCTTAATTTTCTTGGTAGTCACTGAATAAAATTTTTTTACCAAAATAGAAATATTTTTCCACCTACCCAATTTTGTAAACCTCTATTACCAGAAACACACCATTATTTTTTTGCCTAATCTTTCAGTTCATTCCCAGAGGGTTGTGTTTCCGAATGAATATGAATGAATGAATGAATGAATGAATGAATGAATGAATATGAACAAAAACTCTTCAATAGAAATGATTGCTTTAGATCTCCATCAAACATGTGATTTATGTGATCAAATGAATATACCGTTTATTTTGCATACGTCTCATAAACCGCTTCTACTTCTGTTTCAGTTTTACGTTAATACGAATTACATAAAACACCAAGCTCACTTCACAATAAGTGTAATCAGTGAAGAGCAGCGGTGAGCTACACCAGAAAATGGTTATTCCATTCCAGTTGGCTGGCTCTGAGATGTACGTCCAGTGGATCAGTGCAGACAATGGATTCTTTGCATCAATCTCCACAATGACTTCAAAAACAGGAGAACCTGTTGACAAACGTACACAAGGGAAATAAGAAATAAACCTAATAATGCGAATATTTGATTTTGCATAAAATCATACGAGGGAATAGCAATAAAACAACAATTTATTACAATTTAGTCAGCAAAATTATAACCAAGGAAAAGCAGGAAAAACAGAAAAGAACCAATATTATGGCAAAATTTATCTAGTAATTGGTAATTTGTAATTCAATTGCATATTACTTTGTAACTTAACCATCCCTGCCAGCATGTATGTACGTATATATTATAAACTTTACATATCAGTACTAGTACCAAAAGATAGTTGGGCTTTTGTAATAAAGCATTCATTGTCTCTAAGCATGCTCTAGTGCAACAATATCAGACTTAAACAAATGTTATGTTTTATAGTTCTGCTGAGCTCCAACATTTTATTCATGTAAAGAAGAGGCGCTATATAAATTCTAATAATGAATAAATGAATGAATGAATGAAGTAAAAATAAAGCAAACCTGAACTGATGGATGGAATATGGATTGTTTCCTGTGGTGCCGTGCAATTTCCCACATCATTCTGAGCTATAATCCGTACATCAGTCGCGTCTGGCTTCAGCGGAATCTCAAGAAATGAATCCGTCGTTTTCTGGTCGTTCAGCGTGTCCCAGATCGCAGATGACTTCACAGAGGCAACGTAATGGAAACCTCGTCCACTAAACATTTCCTTGGACACTGGCTGGAAAATAAAACATCAGAAACTGGTTCAAAAGGGTGAAAATAATCTTCCAGGTGTAAATAATTAATTTTGGCTCATTTTCCACCCATATACACATTTATATTTCTATCTCTAAACAAGTAAGTATTACTTTATTGAACTGCCTGCAGACACACTATAGGTACATTGGAGAGGAACAATCTAAGAGTTGACGATAAAAAATGCATAATATGCAGATTGCATTTAATCATAATTTGCAATTTAAAAATAGGCATCTTCAGAACTGCACGAGAGTAAAGATAAAAAAGACCAGTGAAAAGTTCAGAAGTTCGGCAGCCAGATCATGTAGGCATGGGCAAATGGTACAGATCGCAGATGCAGTAATGCTGACTTAACGTGTGTAGACAGTGTTTTTCCTCTTGCTCGCTCTTCCTTATTCCCATTTCTCCCTTCCCCTCTTTTATCTGCTTCCTCCAAACACTTTGTTCCCTCTCGGTATCATAATTTCCATTTCCTCTGCATCCCCTTAAAATATTCCTTCTTCCATTCCTTCTTGCTCTAGCTTCTGTATCTCTCTATCCATTTTCTCAACACTTTTCCTGTCTTTCCCTTCCAGCATTGCTAAAACTTTCTACACCCCATTTCCTCTGGGTTTTCCCCCTCTTTCCTGTCATTTTCCATGATCGCATTACTCACCTTCCAATATATGGCGACCTTTCGATTGACCCCATCATCGGAAAAGATGGAAAACCCTCTTCGATTTAAAACCGGCTGTTGATGTGGAGCTGCATCAAAATAAAATAATTTGCATCATTAGCAACAGAGCAAGCAAACAGGCTGAATACTAAAATAACAATGAAAGTCACAAAAACTCATTCGCCCGATCCAAGCCCCCCCCCCCCATCTCTGCCGATTCTACACAGAATGACTAGAGTCAACAGAAGGAGTGGTCATAAGAAGGACACCAACACTGCATTTCAAAACGGCTAAAAATGATATTTCTTACAGCTTTCATCAGAGAGCATTCATTTAGCTTTCCCCGCCTGTGCTGCTGTGAATTTGTCGGCTATTTAATGTCATTTAGGACTGTACATAGAAACATGGGCAAGACAACACGGGCATTAGTTTAGCATAAATGTAGCATATGTTACAGAAATTTTTTAAAGTACCGGTATATTCATTTGTTTAACTCAGTGGTGGCCAACCTTTTGTACTCAGTGTGCCACAAACTATCGCCCGTACCGTCCGCGTGCCACCACATAATTTATATAGCCTACCTGACAAGAGGAATTGTAACCTATTCCAATTTAAAACTTGCACTTGCATAAAGTAACTATAATATATAATTTTATTATATATATATATATATATATGAAAATTCGATATTCGGTCTCATCACAGAGTGTGTCCATGGCTGCAATGTTATACATTATTATTATTGCTTAGGTTTTGAACCTTCACAAAACTTGAAAAAAACTTTACTCGCCATCAGAATGAGTTTTCTTTCATGCTGATGTCAGACTTAACTCGTGTAAGTTTGACCATCATTATCAATTCATCACTGGCAAACAATGACTGTTCTACCTAAAGGTTCTTTCTCTAAAATTAGTTTTGATAGCTTACCTATAGGCCGATATGTTTCATTAGAGTTCTCCTGTAACTCACTGAAGTGAACTTCAATGCACCACAACTGTTTGCAGTACACAGCAGAAAGACATAACCAACACCAAACACCTATTATTTTGATAAGATCAGGAAGTCTCTTCCTTTGTTTTATCCTGCAGCCCTACGGTGGGCTGAAGCTCAATTTCTTATCTCTGAATGGATGCTGTGGAGAGTGTGGACTTTGACCGTTGAGTCTGCCTCAGTCCACTTTGAGCGCCTGTGCTGTGTCCGTCTGCAGTTAATTAACCTTGCCCTGCATGGTCACTGCAGCTATGGAGGTACAGAGGTGGTTGAGATTCGCCATAGGCATCTAGATATATTGCACTAAATATATAGGAGCCCTTGGATTCGCCTAAGAGATAACATTGTAAACTAGCAGATCTATTAGCATAAATATTTTTCAAAAATTCCATGGTCCTCCGTGCCACTCATCATAGGCCGGCGTGCCACAAGTGGCACGCGTGCCGCAGGTTGGCCACCACTGGTTTAACTACTATTATAATTATTTTAGGGTGGGAGACCCAAGGCATCAATGATCCCTAGGGATTTACGAAAATTTCCATTGTACATTTGTCTGGATGGTCAGGTTTCGTCTTCGGGGTCTATTGTTAATATTAATATCATTATCATTAAATGCTACACATTATAATTATTACAATGCAATAATATGACCAAAATACAACGAGCTTGCCACCACCTTACTCGTTGTTCTTCTGGCATTTGAAACCATGGGCCACATTAACAACGATGAAATAAATTTTACAACGATTTGACAACGTTGTCGGGAGGGCACCTTTAAAGAGCAGCCAGAACTTTTCTTCCAGTAAAAGGTCTAAACTAATGAATACGACATTCCAAAGTGCTTGCTTCTCCACCATAGCCTGACTGCTCATTGGATTTCAACTACGTTTCTGTCTCCAGCAGATTGTGATTTTATGATATCACTCAACGCAACCATTGACTAATACAGGGAGCTATCGGATAAGAATATAATAGATTTCAAAACAGAAATCTAGAAAAGTAATTAAACCTGAATAAATAATTCAGAAAACAACTTGCCTCGTTCAGGTGTATTGAACTCGAACTTTGTTTCATTGCTCCAAAAACCAGAATTCAACGTTTTGACTCTCAACCAAACTGTATATTTCGTGTATGGATTGCCAGGCAATGTGACAGACGACACAGCATTCAAATCTCTTCTGCTTGTATTTGACTGCAGAGTAACAAACAACAAATATGGGTTAATCATTAGAAAAATAAAGATGGTTCGTAAACAATTAATTCATAAGCTGGTCGTAATCGTTCCCTCTCCACCCACGCATCCAATCAGTTGTCCATTCATCCGTATTTCTTATCTTAGCAATACCTTCCACAGAATCCACACACACACACCCCTTAGCAGCCTGACTGGAAGCGCAATATCCAATCTACCGGTATGTTGCCTCTACCAATGTTCCTTAATATGCAGCGCATTCACGAACTGCAACGATAGATGAGCGAAGTGTGCCATATACAGTGTACACGATCATAAATGCAGCAAACGCGTTGCCTGTGATTAGATTAATCCAAATGATCGTGAATTTTAAGGCAAATCGTTGAATGCAAATCTCACCTGATCCCATTGTGACTTGTAAGCCAAAGAATACGTCAGCTGGAGAGGGTCATAGCGGAAACTGGAAGACGGAGGCTTCCACTCAACCAAAATCGACTTTCCATCGTCTGACAATGAACCACTGAGAGCTTCTGGAGGATTCGGCCAAACTACAAGAAGATTGAAAAATCTCAGAGATGAAGAAGGATCCAATTCTCAACGTTAGAAATAGCGGAGTTTTAATGAGTTCATAGAATGTAGCTTAAGCTGCATTTCAAATAGTTACAGTGTACACAACTACACATTCCTTTTCTGCTTTAACTGTAAATTGACTCCATACTGATGGACGAAGATGTAGTAAAAGACACATAGAAGATGACAGATACAAATAATAAAGAGATTGCACAGAGAATCGAGGTCCGAATGGGATTATCCAGCCGTCCATTTCCACTTGCACTTGTCCCTGTCAGGTTCTTCCCAAGTCTTACAAATCTCATCCACCCATGTAAGACCCTCAGACGCTCATAACTAGCCAGAATTCTCACGGTGCTGGCCTTGTAAGCCCAGGAAACTTATCCAAAACTATAAATTACCCCAACATTTTCAAAACAGGGTAACAAGCATGCATATAGCTTCAATCAATCAATCAATCAATTCACTTTATTGACCTCCAAAGCATAAATACTTAGAAAACTTTACAGAGAGCATTACCTCATCCTGTACAGTGTCTAACGCAAAATGCATTCTAGTAAAACCGTTACCCACCAAAGTGAATCAAGTTAGTGACTTAGAACATTGCAACAGCTGCATTACGGATATGGTTATATGCAACAAGCACAAGCAGCTGCTTTCTTGAGCACATCAACAGCTGACTGCTCAAAGCTGAAGGTGTAATCCCAGTTCAGCTTGTGTAGCATTCGTAGCAAACAACAAAACAGCAGTAGCTGTTCAATTAATGGGAGACTTGAACCAGTATAATTATCAGCATTTCAAGGCAAGTGCTCTAACCAATGAGCCACTATGTCCTGTTCTAAGTTGCTCATTAATTCTACGCTACAATCCACTCAATTAACCACGCAGAAATTCATCAATCTATTCAGAAACTTACCAACGTCTGATGTGTTGAAGCAGACTTGATCAGACCTTACAGGCTTCATAAGTACATTGGTAACTTCGACTTGAAAGCAGTAGCTCTGACCCATTTGAAACACACACAGCCCATCACCACCAGTCCTCAAATTCAGTGATGTGACATTCAGTGATGTGACATTCAGTGATGTAACATTCAGTGATGTGACATTCAGTGATGTGACATTCCTTTGCAAGTTGAAACTGTCTTTCTTTGACCAACTACGACACACGTTTGACTCAACTCTAAAACAGTCAGAGTAAATGACATCATGTAACCCAGAGCGCTGACTATCATATATCATCATCATCATAATCCTTGGGCTGACAGCCCGTAGGTGCCGACGCCACTCTCTGTCTGAGTCTGTCTCGCGTCATGCTGCCCAGCCTCAACCGGTCCAATCAGCAGGTCTGCTCCATACCATTAACATCTTGGAGCACCTAGACCACCTTGTCTGATTGAAGAGAATGTTGGGAGAGAAGCATGAAGGAAAACCTGGGTCAATGCCCGTATGTGTCCCACACTCTCTCCTCTGACACTCTCCACTGGTCTGTCCTGACCGGCCTGTGCATGTTTGCTCCACATCATGACACCTTGAAGCATCTGGGTGGCTACCGGTATGTCACTTGTGTCGTGGTTTTTGCGGATTTCAATCGTCTTGGTCTTTTAATGCCAGCGTATCGCCACCCATCTGGCAAACCTTCCTCCTTTTGCCCAGGCTTATACACCAGCATGAAAATATTGAAGTTGAAGCAGAGATTCAAATTCATCCACCAACATTAAAAGATCAATATATGATTAACATAACATAACACAGGTTTTTTTTATTGCTCCCAAGAGAAAAACATAACATGATACAGTTTCAGATCAGTGCGAAGTTGGGTTACAAAAGGAGGACCTAAAGGAACCAAAGTCCCGCTAGCAGGGCCACCTATGTACCAATACATCTATAAGTGGAAGTTGGTAACATAAGCAGTGGGAGTCATCTAAATTAAAAATGAAATAATACATGTTAGTATCTATACTGTATAGTCTAGTGTAAGGATATGTTAGATAAACAAACAGAACATAAAGAATAGTTATACATAACAACAATTATGAAATGATCGGACAGGCTCCATTTACAGTACCAGTACTTACCCCTGAATATGCCAGAGGACTTCGTAAGTTAAAAATCTCTCGAGTGCATGTTTTTTCTGTTCTTCGCTTGAAGGAGTCCAGCTACATTCCAACCGCTGCCAGTTATACACACGACATTCTTGCACAGGTTTTATCGGCCTCCCTGATAAAAAAATTGAACAGCTCATAATTATTAGTCAAGTAATCTCAAATAAGCTCATCCTTTGCATGCTTCAATGATACATAGTTGGCTGGCTATGTGTTTCAAACAGAAAAAATTATACGGAGATGGTAAAAAAATTGAATGAAAAATCCATAAATAAATCCATTTCATCTGGCAACAAGTTTATCATAAGGCCAAGCGTAAATACTAGACAAAATTATATGATGTACTTGTACTCACTAACAACAAAGATGGACTGATGAGCGCTTATTCCCAGCCACTTGTTTGGCAACATATAGCATGAAACAGTGCCAAATAATGTTACATTAGGCACTCGAAGCTGAGCCGTGTCGTCTGACAACACAGAAACATATTCAGGTCCAAAGCGCTCTCCTTGGTGTTTGAAAGCCAACGAACTAGCGTTCCATGTGTTGTTGTATCTCTTGGTTAATGTACAGTTCAGAACGAGTGTATCTCCCTCTTCAACAACAGGATCATCCGGTTTCAATTCTAAAACAGCAGATTAAACAGAGATTTAAAACATATTATGCAGAAGCAGCCATATAGTTAGTCATTTAGATCAGAAAAATTAAGTTAAACAGGCAGCATGAGTGATGTTGGTATTCATCTGCCATTTCCATTAACTAACACATGCATTTTTATATTATTACTAGCTGAACCCGGCCACGCGTTGCTGTGGCAGAAAAGACTCTCCCCCTCCCCTCCTCCCCCTCCCCTCCTCCCCCTCCCGCTCCCCTCCCCCTCCCCTCCCCCAAGAAGGCCGCAAAATAATTATGCGAATCGCTTATGACGTCACGGCAAGCAACCTCATTCATGTTTCGGCTGCATGGTCGCAGTCACTGTCAAGGCGTTTCTGAAATCTGGCAACGTGCAGTTTTTTTGAATTTGCAAATGGCGGTCGAGCGGAATGCAAAGTTCACTTTTTGTGGAAAATATTGCGTTTATTCGGAGAAAAAAAAATTTGAAAACTCTCTTATTGGAATGGAAGGTTTTGTGAAATTTTCAAAACAATCTGTGCGGTACGTTTCGAGAACACTTTACACAAACTATTGGAAAGTTTCATTTATATATATATAGATTATTATTGATCAGATACTTATTATTTCAGTAGTCTAAGAATTCATCTCTGAAGTACGAGTATCTGGAAAAATTGTTGGCAGAAATTGGATGCAAGACAGAGAAAGATTCTCTGAAGGCTGGTAGTAGTGAATTCCCGGGTATTATTCCCCACACAAGGACCCTTGTAGTGGCCATGTACAAAATGACTCATAGACTACAGGTCATGTTTTGGTACGTTGGAACATTTAGCTAAAAATCAATATATACAGAAATAAGCAATTCCTGATTGTATGGAAAGTTTCATTAAAGCTTTCCAAGTCAATTTTAGCACGTTGCTCACGATTGCCCAGCCAGATAAATTTAGTCGGAGTTGAATTTAGACACAGTCGGTTAGACAACATCCATGTTTCTGCCCCTCGGCCCAGGATGCACTGTCACAGTGCATACCTGGGTAACTCTCGGCAGGTGCGTCCACGTCGCGGGGGTGGATATCGCTTGTCGATAACGAAATCCTGCCGAGGACCCAGTCCCTCGGGGTATAATGAAAGCCCATGCCCTGGGTTATGGGTGAAGACCTGGACGGCCAAAGGAGCGGAGACCCCTATGGGGGTAACGGTCTGGAGGGCGGAAGAGGCACGGCGAGTCAGAACGCCGCTGGGCGGCTCCTAGTTATTGAAGGAAGATCCGGCCATCTGACTACCTTGCGTTTACCTAGCAAGTTACTGAGGGAACATTCTGCTGAAGAGTTTTCCACATGGTGGAAACGGCTATGCTCCATAGGGGCATGCCAATGGTGATGATGATGTTTCTATGGCAGCTAAGGTCTTACTCATGTCCTGGACCCCTGAGATGGCACTAGATAGAAAGCAATGCTTGCAGGCCAGCACATGATCCTATAAAGTTGGTCCAAGACTGCATGTGTTGCAAGAAGAGGGGCAAGTTCAGAAGTGTAAATTATATACAGAATTGGACCAAGAACAGATCCCTGGGGCATGCATGTGAGGAGATCAGAGGTGACAGGACAGAGGGGGTATCAGGCACAACAGACTTCAACCATATTTACACACAGATCAATTTGGAAAGTACCAGTTCGGAATAATTGAGTTAAATGTAAAGAGCTTGCCTGCATCGGATGGAGGAAATATCCACCAAGCAGTCACTGAGTACATAAATGCCCACAGGAAGATGAAGATGTAACAACTAAAGCGAAGACAACTCGGATAAGACATGTCGAAGCGATTGTCTAATCCACAAAATGTAGGAAATCTTTTCCTGCAAAACAGACAGACAAAAATTCAAACTTGCTTAAATTCAGTGAGATTTCTGTGAACTGTAATAGAAACTGAAACAAAGATTGTGAATTCAAATGGGAAAAATCGATGCAGAACCGTGATGAAACACCAACTCGGTCAAGTTAGAAAAAAACGTCGGAAAAACGAGTACAAAGCACTCCAGCCACATATGCTCACGATACGATACCCACCCAAAGCATAAACTTATAGGTCTTAGCGAAATGATTCAACAAACAGACGTTCTACCGACGTGAATTGTCTGGTTGGTGACATGATGATCGAGGCTATAGTGTTCAATTATAGTAGCGCATGCATGCATATGGGGCGTTCGCTTCAATTTTTTCCGACTTTGCATTTTTACAAAGTTCATTCTGTAAGTTTATAGTCTATACATTTGTCGAACTTTTCGCATCTATTAATCCACAATTCCCTTTATTTAGCAACACATTTTGTTACTTATGTCTCACCTTCTAACCGTGCAATAAACAAACAATATCGAAAACAGTAGCCTACGCCTAAATAAAAATGACTAGCTGATTTTTTTCGAGCGTCGTGTAGGACCAATTTTCTCAAACCACTTTCAGCCCTGGGCCTATTCTTAGGTGTAGGATAATGCTTCTAAGTTTACCGAGAAAAAGTTTCGACCAGAGAATTTTTAAACGGAACTAATGCGATAGGCATTAGTATTCAAAGGTTCGTGGAATTGTGGTTTCGTGTAGGTTTCTCGCTAGCTACATTTACCATGCGCTAACTTTTGGCCTAGCCTACAGTGGGGCTCCAGTTATGCATTAGTTTTTAAAGGTTCGTGGAATCGTGGTTTCGCGTGGGTTTCCCGCGCTACTGGGAAACTCACACGAAACCACGATTCTACGGGAGCTAGCTACATTTTTCTTGCGCTAACTGTACTGGAGCTCCAGTAGGCCTATTTAGGCGTTGGTATTTAAAGGTTCGTGGAATTTTGGTTTCCCGCTAGCCACATTTTTTCATGCGCTAACTGTACTGCGGCGCCCATAATTAATTATTATAAAAATACCGGACGGAGCCAACGACCTCCCATGACCAGTGTTGCCACTGAGGTTTCAGAAAAAACATAAATTTCCTATAAAAAAACCCCCAGAAAAACACAGACGTCGCCCGGCCGAGAAGTAAAGAAAATTTTATATTTTCGCCGGCGAAAAAGTTGATGACCTTTTTTTTTTTTAAGTCGTCCGGTCCGAAAAGTACAAAAAAATCTATTTTCGCCGGCAAAAAAGTTGATGACCTTTTTTTTTTTTTTTAGTCGTCCGGTCTAAAATGTTAAGAAAAATTTACAAATTGTCAACTCGCCCAAAAAACACAGATTTTCCCCCAAAAAACACAGAAATCCAGACGAAAACGGGAAAAACACAGATTTTTTCAAAAAAAACCAGAAACACAGACGAAAGCAAAAAAACACAGATCTAGGTGGAAATACACACAGCTGTGGCATCACTGCCCATGACCCTCTGTAGCAGGGTTGCCAGGTCGTCGCGAAAGCGCGAATTGGGCGACTTTTGAAATCGCTCGCGACTGAAAATTTCGTCCTCGCGACTCGCGCTTTTTTGGGCTACTTTTGAACTGCCTCGCGGTCGCGACGGCGACTTTTTTGGGGCGACTTTTTTGGTTTTTGGAGCGGAAAAAGGGGGATTTTTCACGAGATTTCGATCGAAATACTAAAAAATGGTCGTCAGAAATTTTGACGACCTTTTTTTTAGTCGTCAGAAGAAATTTTCGCGACCGAAATAGAAAAGCTCGATGAGCTCGCGATTTTCGCGACTTTTTTTCGAAATCTCGCGACAAAATTTTTCCGAAATCTGGCAACCCTGCTCTGTAGGGGAACTAGGGGCGAGATAGATCCCGTCAATTTGAGGCAAGTTATCTATGAATCGCCACCTTCCGAATGAACTTCAATTACTGTAATACTGTTAGCGCTTTGATGATTTGTCCAAGATAAACGACCATAAAAAGGCCATAAGGAACCTGGATAGCTCTGATCATGTTTACGTAAACCTGAGATATAAGATTTTATCGTTTCTGAGAATTATTATCCACAACAACTAATATGTTGCAAGCCAGTTGACACATGGTCTTACAAAGCCAAACACACGTTGACCACGTGTTAACCCTTTCGTGTCCGAATTATTTATTGAGCAGCAAAAAAATATTTGAAGTGTTTTTTGAAGAGATATGACCAATATGTTGTGCCACAAAAAATATTTAGTAATTAGGCATTGCCTAATTAAAATTAATTAGTGTTGCAATTTGGCAACAATGGGAATGTATGGAAAAGTGTCCATATGGCAACAATTATAGAGTAAGTGTCAAGTAGCAAAAGAAACCTAAAAATGACTGCATATTGCATGTCTAGGTCTAGGACATTACCCTCCCCGGCCCATTACCCCTGCGATTACCCCCCCCCCCGTCATTACCTCGACCTTTACCCCCGTAGGACATTACCCCTCTGCCATAACCCCTATAAGTCTGTTTACATTTAGGTCCGGTGTTTGTATGTATGTATGTATGTATGTATGTATGTATGTATGTATGTATGTATGTATGTATGTATGTATGTATGTATGTATGTATGTGCAAATGTATGTATGTATGTATGTATGTATGTACAAATGTATGTATATATATATGCATGCATACATGCGTGTATGTATGTAATCTACATAGCTGTGATTGTATGCATATAATCATGCGTGTAATCTTATGTATATTTGTATGTACAAATGTGTAGAATGTATGTATACTATACATGTATGTATATGTTTCTACGTATTACATACATACGTACACACATGCATACTTACATACATACATACATACATACATACATACATACATACATACATGCATTCGTACATACATGCATACATACGTACACACATACAGACACTGGACCTAAACATAAACAGATGGGGGTAATGGCAGTGGGGCAATGTCCTACAGGGGGTGGGGGGTAACGGTCGGGGTAGTCGCAGGGGGGGTAATGTCTAATATTTCACATGACAATTATTTATTACCTCAAAACCCACCAGAATATTCTGTGCTACCACTGTACACTTTTGTGGTCTATGTGGTACATTGCAGAGAGCATGTTGAAAAGGTCAACAGTGTCGACTCAACACCTTTATGGGCAACTAGCTGGGGTACCAGGCGTTTCCCCGGGAAATATAGGATTCACCCCGCTCCCGGCCAATTCCTTACTTCTCCACCCTGACTGCTGGCTACCCAACCGCCTGCTCCCCAACCCACCCAACCCAACCCAACCCACCACACCCCACCTGACCCCACCCCAGGCCACAACAGCCCAAGCCCCCACAACCCAAGTCCCCCCACCCAACCCCTCCCACCCACCTTTACTCCACCAACCCCAACCCACCCTACCTCCAACTTCATCCCTCCCCACCCAACCCCACCCTACCCTACCCCACCCACCCCACCCCTCCTCACCCACCCCACCTATTTCCGTCTAGTCAGCGGTACATCACCACCTTCAGACTCAGTTTCTGCATGAGAGCATTGGCAATGGCATCTAGAATGTATCAGCTGATACCATCAAGCACCTGCCATAGCATGTAACGCTCCCGTCTAAATCGGCATCCACAGTGCAGTAAAAGCATTCACCCTATATTACCAAATATGGATAAACCACATTCTAAGCCTATTTCTGTAAGGATTTCACACATCCATGAACCAATCTTATTATTTTATGTTCAAATACACAAAATTTAGCTGTTTCTATAATGGGCCAAAATCAGACTACACTTTGCTGCACATCCATGGCTTCCCATTGTTGCCAAATGGCAACCGATATAAAACTAACTGATTTTGCAAATTTAAACAAAACAGTGAATTTATGGTAAGTCAGAGTTGAATACTGATCTATGCCTACATCAAAAATATTTTTTACTCTTTCCTGGCATTTATCAGTAAAAAGAAATTAAATTGGAAAAATTTACCTTTGAAACATGGAAATCACACTGACTTCAAGGTCATAATAGTAGGACACAATTTCCACAAAGATACTTCCCAGGCAATAATTACCTTTAGCCATCATAGATGTTGCAAATGCTGCTTCAAATTCTGTTTTAAAAACCTTACATAAGAAAATAATAACTTTAATTAGCTGTGTTGCCATATGGATACAAGAGACACGAAAGGGTTAACTGACTGTCAATTAAGAGGGCCATTCTTAAGTGCAATATAATAATTAGCTTACGATTAACGTAAATCTTAGTGTGGCTAGAAAGCTTGTAAGACACAGGCTTTCCCATTTGAAGGCATTTTCACTATTGCCTGCTACCAATTATATTTCCCAATTACTTTTAAAGGCCACGTACATGCAGTGACATCTGGTTATTGGTAGAATTGATTGTGTTATAACATCAGACAATTAATGTTTCTGGTCAAATTAACACCTACCATGTCAAGGCATTTCAAAGCATGAAATTGCCAAGGTTTAACTGTTTTAATGGCACAAGGATCACAATTTATCTCATGTGCAATTGTGCAGCTACACAAAGCTATTCAGTGTTCACCTGTCCAGGACCTGATGGACAATCAGTGAACGTTGTTGCAGGTGATTTGTGCACAGGAAAATAAGGTAGGCCCTATGTATGGGACTGTTCCCAACTTCCCATTACAAGTGCAAGTTGAAGTACTGCTGCTTATTATTGCGTCGCTTAAACTGATCAGTGCTTGGTTTCAAGGATTGTTCAGTTAGTTTTTCAATTGGCATTTATATGGTCAGATGACGTTTATAGGGTCATAAAAGTTAGTTTTTCAATTGGTATTAATTGGTATTAATTTTATGGTATCATAAACAGCATATAATTAGTGTTGTACTAATACTAACCTTAATAAATTGCCAATTATACGATTTAATCATGCAGGTAGTTGATTTTTTATTGCAGACTCTGGAGTCTTTGGATCTTTCTGCTGTTAGAAATCTTGTGCCCAGCAAGTTTCTCTCGGAGCTTAACAGGGAGCCCATTCCAAGTTCTATAGGACCATGCAGTCACTGAGAAAGAGTGTCACTGCATTATAGTAATCTGCGAACAAGGGACTAAGAGTTTAACTGGAGATGTTGGTTCTAATTGAAAGGGCAAAAACTCGCTCCAACCGTTATAAATGGATTTAGAAGTTATTTAATTAGAATGTTAAATTGTCTTGCTCTAGTCATTTGATGATGCTTCGAACAGAAGTGGCAGAATTTTGCTTTCTTTTGAAGTCTGTTAGGCTATAGGCTAACTACAGTTTCTTAAACATTTTGCTCTTTTAATGATGAGCCTTTTTCCTTATATTTTATGTCAGCCTACATCGGATTGTGTCAGTTGAATAACATTTGCACGACTTGTTATTCTGCTCCCCAAATTGTACCATCAATTTCTTAAGAAACGTTCATTCATTCATGCAGAGCATTTATATAGCGCCCCTTCAAGAAACTACTCAGAGGCGCTCCCAGCCCAACCACGAAAAAAGAAAAAAGACTTGAGCGACTTGTAGAACCCAGCCGGAGGGACGACCTGAGTATGGTAAGGCCCCTACTGGGTCTAAAATGAGTCGTCATTACGATTTACAATAAATAAATCACAACTTGTGTTTTTATCGCTGTCAGCTCATTTTGTAGCAGTAGGCCCCATCCACCGGGTCATAGATTTATAAAAGGTCTATACATTAACTACCTCAAAATTGGCCTATCTATATTCTATAGGCCTATAGGCCTATAAAGACCATCAGGCTGCACCTCATTCGATTAGCGGCGCCATAAACATTGCATAAACACGTTCGTCCCATAACGCATGTAGCTAAGTTTGCCAAAGCTTCCGCCGTAATATTCCATTTAAGGTAAGATCTGTATGACACTTCAAGACAAATACATGTAATTATGTTGTAACGTTGCATGCCCTAATTATAGCCTTATGCCTCTAATTGTCGCATATTATTATAGGCCTACATATACACAGATAGCCTACGTGCGTGCGTGTGTGTGTCTATGTGTGTCTGTGTGTGCGTGTAAACCAAAACTAAAAAATCGCGGCATATTTATTACTCCAAGCTAATCAGTGATCACTCATTCACTATAGTTAGCCTATTTACTAACCTATAGTAAGCGACTGTACTGTAGACCTAGACCTACAGATATCAGTTCTATAACCACTCAGTCGATAATCAGTCGTCATCGACTCGTCGTGTTTTGCGGCTTTAGACTTTCAGTAGGCCTATATAGGCCTACTAACTGACTATATAGGCCCATGTGGACAAATTTGCACAATTAAACTTCTAAAGCAACGAAAATCGGTCGAATTTATATCTCTGTTTGTCATAAAATTAGGCTACATAAGGCTAGCTATTATAGTAAAATGACTGCTTTGTTTATAAACCTAATCGTAAACTTGTAGGTCTAAAAATTAACCTCTAGGCTGCAGCGCCCACAAAAGTCAAGTTGCGGGAACCATACAGCTTAACCCTTTAACGACCAGCATGTGGCCTACTAAAATGCATTGAAAACATACGTAGCTGGTCGTTAAAGGGTTAAGCCTTATTCAAACGAGCTGAATGAAAACAAAGTAAGCATAGATCGGCAGAGGTCAACATTCGGAGACAACTCGAGACGAGGAGTGGAATTAATTGTGTTTATATAGGCCTAGAGTCTAAACGGCGTGCAATGGGAGGTTGGGAAAAGTGGAGGAGTCTGAGGAGTCAGTTTGGAGCCAAGAAATGGTCTTTTTAAGCCAAGATTTCGGCTAAATGACTTTAAAAAGGTCATCAGCTGTTCTGATGGGCAAAGTGGTATTTTTCTCCTAGATTTAGACCAACAGACCCAAGACCAACATTTTTGCCCCTTCGAAAAAATTTTGCCGTTCTTGAAAGGGCAATAAACTGTTGGAGGGAACAAGGTTCGAAAACAGTCGCATTAAGTCAATGATTCATATACTCAGGGCATATATGAATCATTGACCTAATGGCGTTAATGCGACTGTTTTCGCCTGTCGCCCCCCGGCCCCCCCCCCCCCCGCACCCTCTCTGTCCGGTCTGCCCGGACTCTGCCGTTAATTATTGTCTCAAGATTGCCCCCTTTGAGAGAGTCATTTGACGACAAGAAAGTCAGCCGCTGCATTGTACTAAAGAAGCGCTCTGGTTGACTTAGATGCGAGGCCCCCCACACTGCCACCAGAGTGACCAGACACCAGCGCGGTTTAAAGTGAGTGGGAAGTCTAACGGCGTCCCCACTGCTCTCTACACTTTAGCTTGTACGTGTTATCACTGTTCACCATGCATGGAACTCTGGATGCGCGTGCGTTCCAATAACACTTCTTCAGCGTTTCCATTGCTCACATAATTGGCGTTCCAACTAGTCACCCAAACCACTTTAAACCAGGCAGGAGCAGCCCTGGCCGCACCATGAAGACGGAAGACCATGGCATCTATAGCTATAGTGAGCCCAATGACATTGAGGGAGCTGGTGCAAGTGTCAAGAATCGCTCATTGTAACATTACACTCATTACAATCATGATCACCAACAAGGTCACCATAATATGCCTAGGCTAAACGGCCTTGTAATAACTGTCACAGAAAATAACTGACGCTGATTGTAGGCCTACTGACTGCATGACCAGTGTTTAATCTAGACGACTGGGGAGGGGGGAGAGTTCCCCCCAGGAATGACATTCCCCTGAAAATCTTGATGTGCTGTTAACAATGATAAAGTAATTTTTAGGGGAAACTATGCCCTATGTTCGACACAGGCCTAGGCCTAACGTAAAAGATCATTTTTGCCATAGGCCTAGGTAGGCCTACAGTTGTAATTTCAATGGCGGTCCACTATAGAGATTGCAGCACTTTGTTTATCCTTCGGCACCCTGGTCCGCCACTTGCTAGATAATATTGCCACTGGTCCGCCATTAAAAAAGGTTTGGCACTTCTGGCCTATAAAAATGTGATCTCATGTTCCGCTACAGGCAACATTAGTACCGTACCTTCGAGGATCCAATTACAAGGAGCCCTCTGTCTATTATTAATTATTATTGTCCTGAAAATAATTTGTGTCTGGGAAGGCGGACCTTGAACGCTAGCTGAAACATCTAGGCCCGTGGACAGACAGCAGAGTAGATAAGAGGAAAGCACGCGTGCAGGCAGGTGAATGCGCTGAGACAGACAGACATACAGACAGATAGATAGACAGGTAGATAGACAGACTGGTGTTTATAAACCCTATGAAGTTTTGACTGCCCATCCTGACTCAGGTGGTCCAATATAACTGATAAGTCAACAGCTGTCCTATAAAAGTTGTTTACGGCTGTGCTGTGCTAATTCACATACCTCTGGCTAATTGTACGGTTTGTTCGTTCTGTCCTGTTGATTGTGGTACAGTATATTTTTGGATTTTACGAGTGATCTTTATGTTGGCTAATTGAGCATTAAACAGAATTTAATTCTTTGTGTGTTGTAACTTGCAAGGACAATGGACTTGGAGTTGCAGTTGGGGGTCTGATTTAGAGGCATGACTTGGGCAGAAAATGTAAGTTTGATGAGTTGATAGGAGGGTGAGCACTAGGCCTACTACTATCTCTGACCTAATATGGATATGACTTGTGGCGGTCTGCAGTTGGAAATGCTGGGGTATGGAGCTGAGTTGAGGATAGCAAAGTGCTTTATAATTGTATATTGGTTCCGAAAAGTTTCGTTTGACCGGAGCACTTTGATCATCTTCTCAAATTGCTTCTGTTGCTTTGGCAGAAGCTGAAGACAGATGACAGATATAAATATTATCTCACTTAATCTTGCATACGTACTCAGCTGCTGATTTAGGGCTCTAGGCAGTCGTTTAAATGTGTACCTGAAGTAAGCTGTAAGCTATATTTTATGATAGTTTCCTGCTAGATATAATTTTATTTAAACAGTTGCATTATTTAGAAGTTTTGTGTGTGTGACTTTAACATCAGATTCACGGATAAAATGCCACAAAAATCATTTGACTTTTTTTATTTCGTAGCCATGTAGCATTTTTCTTGGCAGAAATTAGAATCCTGAAGTTTTTCATGTCCTCTTACAGTTTAGATATAAATTGCCTCTAGACTAATGGTTTAACTGAATAAAAAAAATTGACTGGTATCTTTTTCTGTAAAGCACTAATGGGCTCTATTTTTTAAAATTTTCGGTCACTTGATAGATGATGATTAATGCTATGTGCTATGCTGACTCTCTAGTCTCTACTCAAACAAAATTAATATTTAGGCGTTCTGCACGCACTTTGACCTTTTAAACATTGTGCACATTTAGCCCAAAGTAGACCTTTTGTAAAAGAAACCTGCTTGGTACTGGTATTTGCTGGTGGTCATCTTGACTCACCTGAGATTATCCTCAAGTACTTATTAATTGGTTTCAACGAATTTCTTGCTCTAAGCTCTTGGGTTATGATTGAATAGCGTGCAGTTATAGCTGTTTATTGAAATGTAAATGTCCAATGAGCCTGGATAATTAACATCATAAGATTTATATTCCTCTCCTCCGGCCTAACTCCTTCTCCTTGTCCTCCTTCACCTCCTCCTTCTTCTTGTCCTCCTCCACCTCCTTCTTCTTGTCCTCCTTCTCCACCTCCTTCTTCTTGTCCTCCTCCTCTTCTTCCTCCCTCCTATTTTGCAGCTCTTCTTTCTGCCTCTCCCCTCCACTCTGGTCATTTGCTATTTAAGAAAACTCTAGGTCCAGGGTTTGCCAAAGAGGCTCAAACCATTCACTCTTTTGATTGATCCAGCTCTCATCAAAAACAATCAGTAAGTGAAATAATATTTCTTAGCTAAAGTAGTTGTTCATTGGAAATTATTGCTCTTATGAGTGCCTGCACACAGGGTCATAGTGGGCATTGGCACCCTGCCCCCCCCCCCCCCCTCTGGAGAATTGACACCTTGTTTTTTGCTAGATTTCTTTTTGGTTTTTAATAAATGTATTTGCACTAAAACACTAATGACACTTATAATATACGAAGTGAAATTGTGATACTTATATTTAGAAACAAGTATGCAAAATACCCATGTTCTTAATTTCATAATTTGCATTTTCAAGCTCTTGCAAAAAATTTAATTGTGACCACTGTGTTTTTCTCCTGTGCGAAAATGTCCGTAGGCACCCATGATTACTGTGGATGTTAGTCGCGTTACTCTGTGTGATGATGTTATGTGTGATGAGTTTTAAGTTGTATTGTATTGTATTGTATTGTATTGTATGAGAATGATGACTATTTCTCAGAATAATTGCCTTATTCATGGCTGCCAGTCAGAGGATAGATGGGCAGCATTTTGACTTTGCTGGTCTTGGTTATCTTACCATGATGCTTACGATACTGGTAGTGGTTGTCATGATCTTGGTGGTCATGATGGCAATGGTGATGTTGATATTGGTGTAATTCTTAGTTTGTGTTGCTGTAATATTAAATCAATTTATCAGCCTGACATGTGGAACTGCAATCAGGTGTCATGGTGTCATGATTTGTTAGAATGATGTGTAGCACTCCAGTAATGATCATCTTCCATGATTCTCTTGATAAATACGTAGCATTTGATGTTATGCTAGAGGCTGAAACATACTTATCATTTGGTGTTATGCTAGAGGCTGAAACATACTTATCATTTGGTGTTATGCTAGAGGCTGAAACATACTTAACATTTGATGTTGTGCTAGAGGCTGAAACATACTTATCATTTGATGTTGTGCTAGAGGCTGAAACATACTTAACATTTGATGTTGTGCTAGAGGCTGAAACATACTTATCATTTGATGTTGTGCTAGAGGCTGAAACATACTTAACATTTGATGTTGTGCTAGAGGCTGAAACATACTTAGCATTTGATGTTGTGCTAGAGACTGAAACATACTTATCATTTGATGTTGTGCTAGAGGCTGAAACATACTTAGCATTTGATGTTATGCTAGAGGCTGAAACATACTTAGCATTTGATGTAGTGCTAGAGACTGAAACATACTTAACATTTAATGTTACGCTAGAGGCTGAAACATACTTAGCATTTAATGTTGTGGTAGAGGCTAAAACACACTTAACATTTATTTTACGCTAGAGGCTGAAACATACTTAGCATTTGATGTTATGCTAGAGGCTGAAACATGCTGCGGCTACGTTCGCACATCAGTCAGCTGTCGTCGTCTGCTACAGACTGCCTCGCTCAGCAGACTAAGATTCTTGGTTTGAAAAGACAATGTCCTGCTTGCTGGACTCCCTTCGGAAAACGACTGAAAGCCAGTCGTGCCGTGGAAAAAGTCGACAAGGCTCAACCAAAGACAGAATACAACCCGATCAAGAAACTGTTGGTTGCTAATCGAGGTATGAAGCCCCGGCATTTCTGTAAACTTAACTTGTTTGCTTGTTGCATATTTAGAAACCCATCGAAAGTATGATCAATTGGTCAAATCTTCCTCTAGCTAAAGCACAGCTATCTAGCATGTTATCACCATTTCAGTCTCTCAGTCAAGTGCTTCTTGAGGATGGAATAATAGAGAGCTCTAGGGATGAAGTCTGCATTGATCATGGTACTCGTTTTCCACTCCAAGAGGGAGAGTTGAGGCTGAGATGGACCCAAATATCCGTGTAGATCATGATCAATCTTTCTAGTACTATGGATGCAAAGTATTGCTCAAATTCATCATGCTCACCTGATTCATATCCACAGTGCCACCACCATCCCAACACTGAAATGGGATCTAGATGTGTAAAGCAAGATTGTTCATTCACGTCTTTGCAATACAGCAATTATATGTACAGGTGTATTTGATGTTGCCCTCCTTACAAAGTTCAGAAGTGCATACATATTCTGTTTATGTCACGTTCATACACTTTTGTTGAACTTATGTTAAATGAATATTGTAGTTGCACATAATGTCTATTATCTACACAAAAAAGTTCATTATTTCAATCACTGTTTCATAAAAAAATGGCATTTGATTTTCAAGTCTTTCATGGAATGTTGAAGAGTTAGTTGTTCACAAAATGTTTAACTTCCCTCATAGTATCTGTGAAGTTCAAGATTATGCTTTTGGCAACACTGTTAGCTGAAGATGTCTTGTAGTTATAATGAGTGAACTTACCTTGCTTTTGGATTTAATGTTTTATAGGATTAAACTATCTATGATGCGTAGTTATGGTGCTTAAACATTTGGTATTTTAGTCCTACGAGTTTAGGACTCGTGCATACCCATATCAGCTGCACCTCTGAACTCATTCTACCGTTTTTTGTTACACTCTTCTTCACATTATAAAATATAACGAAATAATGCCTTCTTCACAAAATCTGTTCAATCCCCTCCCTTCTTTGCATTCAGCTTTTAATGGGCAGCAAACAGCTCAATCAGTGGATGGTAAATAGGACAATAATTTTGACTGCAGTTGCTTCATACTATCAATTGACCCGAGAACTCTCGACAGTTATAACTGCTCTTGCTCATAATACTCGAAAACAAAGAACAACGCTTCTCTTGTGGGGCCATGTTTGAACTTGAATGCTTTGGTTTGCTTATGGGCAATGAATTGCATATAATATTAATTGCTTGATATAATGAACTTGTCTATTAAATCCTAATTGGTGATCGCTAATAATAGCAATAATAATAATAATAATTATAATGGCAATTTATATGGTGCCATAACACAGCCATGCTTACAAGGGCGCCTTACAAAGCAGATCGTTAATAGCTGTTTATGATCATATTGACTGCTGAGAATAGACCATGGCAATTTCTGTTTGTGTGATACTCAGAAGTATCTAATTTTAGATATTTATCTAATATAACATGAGGTTAAGGTTCTAGCTATAGAGTGGTTATATATGACTATATGTATGGCTGTAAAATTGTTTGCCTGAAATTGAATGTTACTGTCTTTCTGAGTTGAGTGCTTGGGGGCATTTCATGAGCAGTGACCTGGGATACTTGATGGATGAATGATCATAGAACGGTCAGATATGGTGGGGTGAAACCACCTGAACTAAATAGGTAGAGGTAACGTACATGTAGCTTGTCATAATATAAAAATGGACGTGCATTAACTTGCATGGAGGCACTGAGCAATCAATACTTGATCTTGTGATTAAGTGATTTCAAATGTTTGCATGTGTTTGTGTGTGTATGTCTGCCTATGCATGGGTTGGTTTTTATTCATGCATCGGTCTTCTATGTATGATTTCATGCATGTATGTTCAATTTATATTTTATGATTGTGTGTCCTTTGTATGAGTGTGTAATTGATAAAGTATAATAAATTGATAAAATTCTAGATGGCTGTTGTTGGTTTCAAGTGTGATTTTTGCCCTCTGTCCATGTACTTGCTTTTTGTTACAAGTGCATTTATTATCTTAGTATTGATACTATTGAAAATAAAAACATATAGTTAAATATTTGACTATACACCAGCGCTTTACGTCGTCAGGTGCACCAATTAGCTTTCCATCTGCTGTGCATGGTTTGCAAACAGGTGGCCACATTACTCACCTTGTTAATTATATTTTATTAATTTTTTTTATTATATCTTATTAATTTATTTCACGGTGATGCTGATCCAAGGCTGTGTCTTGTAATTTTGTACAGATGAGGCATGTGATTTTTACTTTTTGCAGTTTGCTTTTCTGTCAATTGCCTTATGAACATAAAAATGTCACTTTTCAATGTTACTATTACAACATTCATTCATTCATTCATTCATTCATTCATTCAGAGCATTTATATAGCGCCTCTTTAAGAAACTACTCAGAGGCACTCAACAGTCACTTGTACATGGTAGACCATGCAACGTGTGGCTGCATCATCAAGTCAACTATTGTGAGCTGAACAGATTGACTTGAACTCAGATTCTCAGAAACACTTTTAAGACAATAGTACTTCTTGTCTGCTGTAGGTGAGATTGCCATTCGCGTCTTGCGTGCTTGCAGTGAGATGGGGATTCGAAGTGTCGCCATCTATTCAGAACAGGACAAGAACCAGATGCATCGGCTGAAGTCTGATGAGTCTTACCTCGTAGGAAAGGGTCTGCCTCCAGTCGCTGCGTATCTCAACATATCAGAAATCATTCGAGTGGCATTGGTGAGTCACACCATCCTTTAAAGTTTCTGTGCTACTTATTGCAATATTGTTAATTTATTCTCCATTGCCATATTTATTTATGTACCTCATTTAAAAAATTCATTATTAATTTGCATGACTTATATCAGTGGTTTTCAACCTTTTCAGACTCACGGACCCCCTTTTATTTTTTGTCCCGGTCACGGACCCCCAATAAAATTTGATGCCTTTGGCGCATTATCGCGACCGTGTGACTCTTATACTATATAATAATAGGCCTACAATGGCCCTACATGTGTGTTATAATATAGCCTATAGGCCTATGCCCCTGCACGCCTTGTATTACAAATTTATATAACTAATAAGATTATATAAAAACATTTTTTAAAGGCCTGTATTTTTGATAATTGTAAGCTTTAGGCACGTAGGGTGAGTGATGGGTAAGTGGGACACTTAAGGGAATGACGTGCAGTCGAGGAGTCGATATATTAAAACAGACCAAACTAAATGCATAAACAGACAGTTTAGACTGTGTCTGATTCCAGGAGCTACTAAAGTGGGACAAAATAGTTATTAAAGTGGTCCATAACTTGATGTTTCTTAGGAAGACACCACAAACTAAATTTGTCTTCGAAAAACGGTAAAGTGGTCCACTATTGCTACTAAAGTGGTCCAGCACTGATAGGCTCTATGAGCATCAAAATTTAAAGGTCTATAAGCCTAGTTAACATACAAAAAGGTAGTCAATAATAGCTTAAGACTATAAGGTAAGTTGTTGTGCACAGAGAGCACAAAAATATAAGAAAACAGCGGCTGCATTGTATCCAAGACTGTGCGAGTTTCTTTTCGGCTTTACTGTTCTCGACAACACTACACTCGTAGCAAGTGGAGGGCTCATTTGTAGGCCTATAGTCCGTCCCAGCTTTCTTTTTTGCTTTCTTGTTTTTCGGCTTAGCTGTCACTTCATTTTCTTTCTTCTGTCTCTTTACTTTGCTTCCATTAGAAGTAGGTCCATTCAAGTTCTCTCCCCCTTGATTTTCTTAGGCTTATGTCGAGTGACCTTCTCTTTCAGAAACTCGCCATGTTCCTTACTGGTCAGTATGTGAGTAGGCGACTTAATCACTAGTCTAGTGCTTGTTGTTCTTTTCCGAACTGGAAAACAATTAACGCAATCGTAATCTAGGATTTATATAGGCTTATATTCAACAGGCCTATCAACACGGGCCCGTACGTAGGCTATGCTTAGTTCAGCTGCAATAGGCTGTCCCACTTTAGCAGCAGATCGTTGTCCCACTTTGACAACACAGCTGTCGCTAAAGTGGGACACCTATACACCAGCAGGTTTTGTAAATGCATGTTGAGATTTGGTGATAAAAACCGTTGCTGGTAGTTCATTTCGTCAGTATATTTCAACATAAATTGCATTCAATAGAATTACTTATCGTTAGTGTCGACAAGGCCCTTAGCAAGTTAATGTTATCAAAATTATGTAAACCGCAAATTCACTAACTTTCGAACATCGAAATGTTACACGCACCACCAAAGGCCTTTAAATACCTCCAATAAAACGTGTGTACGCACCTAATAATGACGTCAGGTATATTGCCATAGACTATGTATTTTTAGATTTTGGATATATTGGACATAATAAGCATATGAGCCTCTCTAGCTTAGCTGTCCCACTATAGTGACCTGTCCCACTTACCTATCACCCACCCTACCGGTAGTCTATATTCGAGCACAGTTTATCTTTTTCTCTAAGAAACTCTCTCAAAAGAATCCCGAAATCTATTCTAGAGAGTCTGTTACAAACTTTTCCCCATTGATAGCCAGTGAAATTCGGCTAGCCTATAGGTACATAATTAACTGTTCGTGATTTCCACATCCGAACCTAATGTAACAAAAAGACGAGAGTTTAGTGGATGTGTCTTGATGAAATTAGCCTAACCAATTTTATGGCCTGATCTAGGCCTAAATTAGATTTCAGTCTGTACCCTAGCGACTGAAACAAACCGACTATCTAAAACATAGCCTATGAATTTGTAATTATTGATCAGCGTGTTATAAGTTTCATATCGCCATTGAAAAGGTGAAAATTGAAAAATTGACAATTTTTTTTATTTTTCTATGTTTTTAAATAAGAAATGTATAATATTCAGAACTTGCTCGCGGACCCCCAGGCAGATCGCCGCGGACCCCCAGGGGTCCGCGGACCCCCGGTTGAGAACCGCTGACTTATATTGAATGCTGCTTTAGTTGACATACAAGCATTTATGCTAGAACCTTAAGAATATCAATTCTTTATAAGAATTGTTGCTTGTATATTTAAACAAGGGTTAGGTTGCTTTGGAGTCAGATAAAGCAGTATAATCAGGGCCGGATTTGAACAGAGTGAGGCCCTAAGCAATTTCAATTACGAGGCCCCACTTAAGGATAAAAACAGACAAAATGCACACTGCTAGATCTAAGTATACCGGTAACCTATAATTTTTGAGTAAACCACTGAATTTTTTCCCCACTTTTGGAGGCCCCCAGATTCCGGAGGCCCTAAGCAGTTGCTTAGTTGGATTACATGTAAATCCGGCCCTGAGTATAATTAGGGAATGTTCACTGTTTTTTAAATAATTTAATAATCGCAGATAATTATTATTAAACAGCTGCATTCGATTGGATTGCTGGTACGTTTATAATTTTATTTATGTACTTGATGAATAAATGCCTGTGTTTATATAAATGCCTGTGTTCTAGGAAAACGATGTTGATGCTATTCATCCTGGTTACGGTTTTCTATCCGAGAGGGGAGACTTTGCAGAGGCCGTCACAGATGCTGGCATTAGATTTGTAGGACCAACTCCAGAGGCCATCTCTTCCATGGGTGACAAGGTCCAGGCCAGGCAGATAGCCATTGATTCAGGTTGGTTTCAGCTTTCTCATTAGATGTTGATGACGTGCTGCGAGATAGGTGATTGACATTCATATTTTGTAATTGAAATAGTAACTTTAATAGTCACTGTGATCTGAAATACTCTGCATAATATGCAAGCGTTTGTGAAGTTTCTATTTTGTCAGTTGATTGGTCTGTTCATTTATGTGTGCCTTCGATGTGTCAGTGTGTCAAATTAGACCAGCATTTTATGTTGATGACTGCACACAATCTGAATTCGAAGCAATCTCATCCATGTTTTAATATTCATGAACAGTCTTGTTAATATTGGAATTTTGTTTTGAGCCTAGCAACATCAAAAAGGAAAGTTGATGTATTGATTTATTGTGCTGTTCAAAATCTAAACTGCACCATTGATGCTTATTAAATCTGCCTAGATGTGTAATGATCTGACAATTTCTAAACTATTTTGACTATCATTTATTATGAATTCGTTTTATAGGAGTTCAGATTGTGCCTGGAAGTCCTGGTCCAGTTGATAAAGTTGAGGAGGCGATAGAGTTTTGCAAAACCTATGGACTGCCCGTAATATTCAAAGCAGCTTATGGAGGTGGAGGACGTGGAATGAGAAAAGTGCAGACAATGGAGGTATCATCACCTTTTCAGAATCAGTTCTTAAGTAGGCTTGTGCTGGTTTTGGTATTAGAAGAGAATCACAGCTTATGCTGAGAGAAAACTAAAAGCTTATTAAGAGAAAATGGCATTCAAACATAAGCAAATGATCTTATGAGTTCTGTTGGAATCACAAATATTTTCTCCATATAAGAAATTAATTTGTATAATATGTTGTTTAAATGTCAATGATGTGGTTATTTATATGGATGTCAACATTTGTTTATGCATAAAAATTATTACCTATATGCAATTGTGCAATTGGCTTTGCATAGATAGATCAATTCAACGTACAAGTTCTTTCTTTGTTGAATAGGAAGTTGAGGATGCTTTTGAACGCGCCAAGTCAGAAGCTCTGGCTGCGTTTGGCAACGGATCGCTGTTCCTCGAGAAATACATTGAAAGGCCACGACACATCGAGGTCCAGATCTTAGGCGATCGTTATGGCAATGTGGTGCACCTCTACGAAAGAGACTGCTCAGTTCAACGGCGTCATCAGAAGGTCATTGAGATTGCGCCAGCGCCAAACCTTCCGACAGAAATCCGAGATGCTATGACGCGAGATGCAGTGAAACTGGCAAAGCACGTCGGCTATGAGAACGCAGGAACTGTGGAGTATCTGTTGGATGAGCATGGAAAGTACTACTTCATTGAAGTCAATGCTCGCCTTCAAGTAGAGCATACTGTGACCGAAGAAATTACAGGGTATATCCTCTTGGTTTGACTCCTTCTAAGTACTTAACGATGTCTGTCAATATTTTGCTTATTTGTTGCATCAGTGTAAACTGTAAATGCTTTCATAAATGCAGATTATAATAAATAATAGAAGCCTCAGTAAGGTCTAAGAGCCCGAGGGGTTTTCCTACCTTGGGCAGCAAAAAGATGAAATATTGTAATTTTGTGTCTTAATATGTGCTACATGTTGAGTTTTTGGTCATTATGCTATTTGAAGTGATTGTACATTGTTTAAATTATATTTTAGTTTATTGATAGCTTTTTATGGTCAAATAATAATTTTTAAAATTTTAAATTGTTCATTTCTAGTGGCATTTGAGAAATTTTTAGTTTCTGTGATTATTTTTTTCGGTTTTAGTTGTACGTTTGAGAGCATTGTTTACAGGTTTAATTTTAGTTTGCTAAGTACTGTTGTTCAATATGAGTTATATTTGATTGACAGTGTTTTGTGTTTTCAGGGTTGACTTGGTGCAGTCGCAGATACGCATCACCGAAGGAAAGTCATTGCCTGAGCTCGGTCTGTCGCAGCACAACATTTATCCGAATGGTTGCAGCATCCAATGTCGAATGACGACTGAAGATCCGGCGAAAAACTTTCAACCAGACACCGGAAGAATCGAAGTAATGATCCATGCATTTCTCTGTTGAATAAACTCATTACTGAAAAGTGGAAAAGTAGAATGCTAGTTTTTAATTTAGAAGCATTTGAGTTCTGCCTGAGTAGGTGTAAATCATTTGATTTACTTAGCATGACTTTGTTTATCTTGGAAAGCATGCAAAGTTTCAAATATAAATTTTGAACAAGTTGTTTTTTTCAGTCTGGTTTTGATAAAAAATAATCATCAGAAATTACAATTGAATACCTTTGCTTGAATTGCTTCATTGTTCTTGCCAAGCAATTTAGCATATATCAATAATTCCATTGAGCAACCTAATTGATAATTTTACTGATTACTGCTTAAAAATCAATTTTCCTTTTTTATAAACTCATTCAGTTAATGGGTGTAAACTTACCTTTTTTAGGTTTTCCGCAGTGGAGAAGGAATGGGAATTCGGCTCGACAGTGCCTCGGCTTTTGCAGGAGCCATCATAACTCCATACTATGACTCTTTGTTAGTTAAGGTCATCGCTCATGCAAGGAACCATGAACGAGCTTGCTCGAAAATGGCCCGAGCGCTGACTGAGTTCAGGATTAGAGGAGTAAAGGTTTGGCATTTCACTCAAATATAATAAATGATAAATCGATAATCTTAATTTTTGTAGGCCTACTTGTAGTATTCAGATTTAAAATGGCGATAAGAAGTGGAGTTAACTTATCATGCAACAGTATGGTTATGATTTTTGTGCAAATATTCGAGTGGTCTTCTTAATCTTTTGTGTTCTCCATTATGTCACCAATGATCATCATTGTCATCATCATCATCACCATGCACGCTGTCGATCTGTAGGAAGAGTTAGAAGGTGTTTTGAAGAGCAATTAAGCATATTTATTTTGTTGGACTGAAATTTAACCCTAGTTCGATATAGGGGAGTATGTGCGAGTAAGAAATTATTAGATATAGGTTAATTGCTAAAACTTTTGTCAATTGTTGTTGAATTTGGATTTTTAAGACAGTTATCTTGAAAGCAAGGGAATTTTAAAACGTTAAATGAGTGGAAACCTTGCTTTGAAGTCAAAACGAAGTTTACAAGCCGGTCTGAGCAAGTGTTAGATATTGTAACCATGACTGAAATTTTTGACATTTAGTTCATGTTTTTAGTTTTAGTGGATCTACTTTATATCTGTTTTAGACGAACATTCCATTTCTCATGAACGTCTTACAGCATCCGAAATTTCTCGCCGGTCACGTTGAGACTAATTTCATCGATGAAAACCCGCTTCTCTTCCGACTGACTCCATCGCAGAATCGTGCTCAGAAGCTGTTGCACTACTTTGGCAACATCATGGTGAATGGACCGTTGACGCCACTGGGAACCAACATACCTCCAGCCAACATCGTGCCTTCGGTTCCACCAGTTCCACTCAGTATGTTCTTGATATTCTTTTCTGATGTAAGTCATGCCAGAGTGCTGCTATGATCATGAAGTTACCTATAGAAGTATAGATGCTGAATAATGTAATTATTTTTTAAACGACCATTTAACCATTGACATGTTAAGCTTGTGATAGAGTATGCTACTTTGCTTCATATGGTTTATTTGTTGGGTGGTTTTAATGTTTTAATTTCTCTTGCTGTGACGTAGTGTTTGTCTTAATGTGCAATTTTCACACATCTTGATTTCAACCGTATAAATTATTGAGTTTTAGTCAGTTTACTTGATCAATACATGCTTGATATTACTTGACAAATTTTATGGTAAGAATTGCTAGAGGTTTGGGGTTTCAACCCCCTGGCCTTCTTAGGACAAATTACAATTACAATTAGGATATCATATAGTTAAATCTTCTTTGAACACCCCAACTTCACGTGGATCATAGTCTGACCTCAAAGTTATTTTTCTACAATTTGTTAAATATGTGTGATATGATGAATTTCACTGGCTTGTCACAGCCACACATGCAAGTTGTTTATCAATGCAGATTATGAAGTTAGCTTTAGAATATGTCTGTGACAGATGAAACTCCGCCTAAAGGTTGGAGGGATGTGCTTCAAGCGGAAGGTCCAGAAGGATTTGCGAAGGCTGTTCGAAACCACAAGGGTCTGTTGCTAATGGATACGACCTTCAGGGACGCACACCAGTCGCTGCTGGCGACCAGAGTTCGAACGTACGATCTGAAAAGAATTTCACCTTACGTCACGCACAACCTGAATCAGCTGTTCGCTCTGGAAAACTGGGGAGGTAAGGTCCGCTGCTGTCTAATCTAAATAAAATAAATGTAATTGTGGCTTTTTGATACACAAGACATATCTATCAACAATCGTTCCAAGTGATGTCATGGTTCATGTTGGGCATCTTTTGGAAATATCTGGCCATGATCCCAGAGAGACCAGAAGACAGGAAAAGGTGGATGTACAATGTACATTGTACTTGGCTCTCTTGATATTTACAAAATTATTTGTGAATAATGTTGATTGTGGACAAGACGAGCTGTCTGCATCAGTCCTATCGGGAAGTTAATTTTGCTGCATAAAAAACTGCTGTTTTATGCACTTGTACATGCTGTGGGTGGACTGCTCATGGAGCTAACAGTGAAGCCACAGCTGACCACAGTTAATACTAGGGACATCATAATTGGAGCCACCTGTGGGACTTCTGTGAGCATGGTTGTCTCAGACTTTCGGAGTTTTCCGTTTTTTAATTGTTGATAGTTGCAGTGACGCGGGCGTGTGGTGTGTGTGTGTGTGTGTTAAATCAGGTGCAACCTTCGACGTTGCGATGCGATTCCTTCATGAGGATCCGTGGGAGAGACTGAAGCAACTCAGGGAACTCATTCCTAATATTCCGTTTCAGATGCTACTGCGAGGTGCCAATGCAGTTGGCTACACCAACTACCCAGACAATCTAGTCTTCAAGCAAGTCAACAGCCTTACTCTCTCTCTCTAGATGGAACTATTTTGTCTAAAGCTAAGTCTTTGAGAGCAATTTATTTTTAGCAGTCAGATTTAATATAAAAATTATTGGTTTCAGGTTATTTTGGTCAATTTCGACATTTCTAATGAACTTTGCTAGTTTTTTGGTTATTTATGTAAATTACTTTCATTTGAGTTTAATTGGGTATATTAGTAGGATATTATGAGGTGCAAGGTATTGTATTGTATTGTATTTAAACATTTATAAAGCGCCTCTAGTAGGGTGAATCGTTCAGAGGCGCTCCCAGTGCGCAAGGCCCAGCGAGAAGAAACACGTTTTGAGAAGAGACAAAGCAGAGGAGAGACTACCAGAAAGAAGTGTAGAGCGAACAGAAGGAGAAAGGGCATTCCAAAGAGAAGGACCAATTGAGACAAATGATCGAGACTGAGCCATAACAGTTCTAGACCGAGGAACCAAGAGGTCAAATCTGTTGGATGAACGAAGTGGACGGTGGGAGGAGTACCAAGGTACCTACCAAGAGTCAATGCTTCTCAGATGGATGGCTTCTTTAGTGTTCAATGACTTTCAGAATGATTTTCATTCTGTTTTCGCTGTTTTGAATGGTAAACAACGGTTAGGCTACATGTTGCATGTCAGATGGTGTGCTCAATTTGAAATGCACATTCATTTGCGAGAAACTTGATTTTGCTTAGGTTCTGTGATCTGGCTGTTCAGTGCGGAATGGACATATTCAGAGTTTTTGATTCGCTGAATTATGTTCCAAACATGATTCTCGGAATGGAAGCTGCTGGAAGAGCAGGTCAGTTCATTTGACAGTCCGTTTACCAACTTTTTAAAGCACCATTACACTTTGGTTTGAGTTCTGTTGAGTTTTAACAAAACCATTTGTGCAATCAACATAAATAATGTTGACTTTCAGCACTGTGATTATCTGAGTTTACTTTTAACCAAAAGCTTAACATTTAAATTGCATTTCAAAGGAAAGCTTATGATGCTTTATGAAATTATGATATTTGAAAATAAATTTATAGCACTTCTCGAACTTAAAAATTCTGCTAAGTGATGCATTCAAAGTATAGTACCAATTCTTTTCTAATCAATGACGAATGCTCATATAGTTGTTGAATTGTAATCTGAGTAAAACAACCATGTCTTGAAGATGTTGGTGGTAACTGTGTTTTCGTTTTTCTTCTATTGTTCTGTGATTTTTCTTCCATTGTTCTGTGATTTTCCTTCTATTGTTCTGTGATTTTCCTTCTATTGTTTTGTGATTTCTCTTCTATTGTCATGTGGTTTGAGCACAGGTGGTGTTGTGGAGGCATCAATCTCCTACACAGGTGACATAACGAATCCAGACAGGAAGAAGTACAGCCTTCAGTATTATCTTGATCTTTCTGACGAGTTGGTGAAGGCAGGAACGCATATACTTGGCATTAAGGTACCTTCATTTCAATCTAATCAGCTGATCCAAAAAAATCGGTTCTACAGCACTTGACTGATTTTAGTTGCTTCTAACCTTAGTTCGTTTATGCTTGATTTTATTACGAATAGCTTGGTGATGTAATCAACTATGACTGGGTAACAGGGAATTTGCATACTACGGTGATGATAATGATCAGTTGTGGATGACGATGACAACAGCAGCGATGATAATGACTGCCACGACTGTCTGTGATTGCAACCAGACAGTGATAATGCTGATGATGAATGTACTTGATTACTGATGATCTCATCAGTCCTCTGACCTTATATGGACCTAGTTGGTGTTTTTATTACTGACGATCATGTATGAATGTGAATTGACCAACAATATTTTGTGGTTTCATGTTTCGGCAAGTAAAAAATGAAGTTATATGCTGATATGTTTCAGCGCTCGTGAATAAGCTGGGGCCCCACGCTTGGCTTTCAAGTAGCGCTTTAGAAATTTGGAGATTATGATTACGAGCAGCATAGTAGCTGACAGGCCAGTTGGGACTTCTCCTGATTCAGCGACCGTAACATTTAACATCATCTGTCTAATTTGCAATATTTGAGTGATTGTGCTACATTTGTAAAAGGCTACTTACTTATATTTGTATTATAAACTAGCTTATTATATTGTGTTACATTTGTGAAAGGCTACTTACTTATATTTGTATTATAAACTAGCTTATTATTTTGTGTTACATTTGTGAAAGGCTACTTACTTATATTTGTATTATAAACTTGCTTATTATTTCAGGACATGGCCGGTTTACTGAAGCCAAATGCTGCCAAGATGCTTGTTGGAAGCTTGCGAGAAAAGTACCCAGATATGCCGATCCATGTTCACACCCATGACACATCTGGCGCTGGCGTGGCAGCAATGCTAGCAGCTGCGGAGGCTGGGGCTGATGTAGTCGATGTTGCTGTGGACTCCATGTCTGGAATGACCAGTCAGCCGAGCATGGGCGCTGTGGTTGCTTCGCTTGAGCGAACGCCGCTTGACACTGGTTGGTACTCTCGGAATCTTGAATGATCCAGCTAATAAGATTGTCAGCAAAGAGTTATTCATTATGCCAGTGTATCGTAATTCTATGCTTAACTAGTGAGTGCTGACAATACAAATGATGATACAATAGCATTTTTAAAAATAAGTTGCATAGTCAAGGTTCTGCATAAAAATATTGCATGTATGAATGTAGTAGGCTAGTAGTGGTGTGTGATGCAGGTTGAAAATATTTCTTTAGATATCCTACTGTAAGATTTCAATGATGTATCGATAGAAATGGAACATTGTAATGATGCACACTATCTGAGTCAACTGCTTCTTGTGAAGGAAGATCATATGCTTGTAAGTTCTTGATTTGCTTCAATGTAGAGTGTCTTACCTACAGTTGTTCATAATGTTTGTGTAGGTATAAAATTGCCCAAAGTGAACCAATACTCGGCTTACTGGGAGCAGACAAGGCAACTGTATGGACCTTTTGAGTGTTGTACTACAATGAAGAGTGGTAACTCTGACATCTATGAGAATGAGATTCCAGGTAAAACTCAAGCATTGGAAACATCATGTTATTTCATTTACTTCGTGCGTGCTGACCTGTTCTTGCTAAACACTTTTCACATCCCTGAGTAAACAGTTCAGTAATTTATACATAAAATTCGCTTTTTAATATTGTTACTTTTCTGGCATGTAGAAGATATTTTCTTGATTTCTGTATGATGACAAGTTCGTGAGTGCAGATCTGCTTTTGATTTTGTAGCTTTAAGTAGTAAAAATGAAGTTATATGCTGATATTTATTTCCACAGAAGGTTATAAGTATGACCATGGCCACACCCTAAGTGTTTAAAAGAGGATTGCGTGTTTTGAACAACTGAATTGCTTAGCAGCTGTAGGCCTATTAAGATCTAGAAATCTAAACAGTACTGCTGTCCATGGGTAAAGTTACCGTGTGCAGTGTGCACTGATAAACTATTAGCATTTATTATGATTATTATTATTAAATATTAGATATTTATTATTATTACTATTATTAAATATTAGTTTACTTTGTTTGGCTTATTAACTGTGAACTAGGTGGACAATACACCAATCTGCAATTCCAGGCTTATAGCCTTGGTCTTGGCGATCAGTTTGAAGAGGTGAAGAAAATGTATCGTGAGGCCAACAAACTACTTGGTGATATTTGCAAGGTATTTTTGTCACTACATGTGCTGAGCAAAATCATTTGATGCTTTGTAAAGCGCAAGCAACTGGGAAGCATAACAAAGTGAATTACAATTGAGCCTGTATACCGGTATGTATTGTGTCATCAAGGCGTATGTATTGAATACAAATAACAAGTTTTCACAATTTCAGAAAGGCTGGCAACAGCTTAAATTGAGCGTGAGAAACTTTGATCAAGTTATAACTTATTCTTGTGTTTGTTACCAGTAAAAAATGTAATATAGCCTAGTGGACCGATTGGTTAAAATTAGTGATGAAAATGGAAAATTCTACTAATCTTTTAACGCATAAAGAAGTTACCTGTGGCACATTGTGATATTAAAGCTGCATATTTCCGTTTGTTTACCTTTTGCAGGTGACACCCTCGTCAAAGATCGTGGGAGATCTGGCGCAATTCATGGTGCAGAATAAGTTGACGGCTGAGATGGTAGAGGATCGTGCGGAAGAACTGTCGTTTCCAATGTCTGTCTTTCAGTATATGCAGGGACATATTGGGGAACCACCTGGGGGATTTCCGGAACCTCTTAGAACTAAGGCACGGAATCAATCGTTTTTTCTTACCTGTGTGCATGATTCACTATTTCATTTCATTATTTATTGGTTTGTGTTTCTGCCCACCATTGCCCAAACATTTTTCCTGCATTCTATCTGGCGACTTTTTTATAGATTAACAGTTGAAATAAACAGATAATGTAACAACAAAGCTTAAAGTGCTTAAAAAGAAGTGCCTGTAGGCTCATTACCTTTCCAAAAGAAGAACCAGGACGCCCGTCACCTTTCCAGGCTGTGCTGGCCAATAAGTGGCAGGACGGCGTTCAGATTTTAAAATAAGTGCATGGACGCCGTTCATGACCGTCCTGCCACACTTTAAGCCCTGTGTAACAATCTAGTATACGGTAAATTAAAATCACAATAAATTTATATGTTTCATTTTATGTTTTGAACAGATCCTGAAGGGTGCTCCAAAAGTGGAGGGACGTCCTGGTGCAAACCTTCCACGAATCGACTTCGACAAACTGAAAACAGAACTTGTGGAAAAACACGGAGATTTGATTTCAGACACGGATGTGATGAGCGCTGCCATGTATCCGAAAGTCTTCGATGACTATCAAGACTTCCGGAAAGTTTACGGTCCAGTCGATAAATTGGACACAAAAACCTTCTTCGTTGGACCAGAAATAGCGCATGAAAACATCGTATGTATACAAATAAGAAACACACTCTTAATCCCTATTGAATCTTGGGATACCAAGATTATATATATATATATATATATATATATGTAGATATATATATGTAGATATATACACTGTGTCCGGTTAAAAGGTAGCCCCCACAAAAAAGTGTCATAACTCGGTCAAAACGTTTGGGATTTGTCTGAAATTTCAAACACAGCAACAGCGGCCATATTTACACGAGATTCTAAAACCAATTAGAAATATACGTGAGTTTGTCAAATTTATAAGTGTTTGCGTTGGAGCACCGACAAATTGAACTTTCCAACATGGAAAACCTGAAAGGAAGGGAAATTCAGCTAAATATAGTGTTCAAAATGTCCATCTTGTTCACGGACACACGGCCGTAAACTTAGACGGTACTGTTTGATGGTCCTGTCGATGATCACCAGGTTAAGCAACTGCCAATCTTCAAACAGACGCGCCCTACGCCCTACGGTTATTGATGTCATGAATACGCGGCTACGCGCGAACGAAAAACACGCTCCTCCAGTACATGTACTCCGGATCAAAGTCTGGACTGCTGGACGGCTACAGCAGCAGGATATGAAGCCGAGTGTCTCCCGGGATAGCTATTAACCTACTACGTCTACGATCATGTGTCCCGAGAACAAGAAACACATTTTTTGGCACCATAATAGCTGAATTTAACTTCCTTTCAGGTTTTCCATGTTGGAAAGTTCAATTTGTCGGTGCTCCAACGCAAACGCTCATAAATTTGACAAACTCGCGAATATTTGCAAACGACTTTGGGATCTCGTGTAAATATGGCCACTGTTGTTGTGTTTAAAATTTCAGACAAATCCAAAACGTTTTGACCGAGTTATGACACTTGTTTGTGGGGGCTACTTTTTATCCGGACACAGTGTATATTTATGTTGGCGAAAATTCATGCATGTGTGTACACAAAAACTGCAGATAATAAGTCAAATAACAGAGTAAAGTTTCCTATTTGTTATAAATGTTGTAAATATCACCATATAGTTTGTTGGCATCAGCGTGCAAATTGAAATTATTGGTTACATGGATTTCATGTAGGGGCAGAAGACAACTAAGCAATTGGAGTTTGAACACCACACTTAGAAATACTAAAAGAAGTGGCCAGTTTGGTTTTCTAATAATTTATTTGATTGAAGTTCAGTTCGATTGCGTTGGTTCTGTTGACGTGTGTCAGGTGGAGATCGAACGAGGAAAGACGTTGCACATTGTGACCTTGGCCAAGGGTGACCTTAAGAAGACCGGTGAACGAGAGGTTTTCTTTGAGCTGAATGGACAAGTTCGTTCTGTGATTGTAAAAGACCATGAGGCAATGAAGGTTAGACACTCGACAAGTCGACATATGCTAAACACCATGAGTGCACCTATTACCAGTACCTTATTTGAACCTTTTTTCATAGTTTTCATGTTCTTTACACCACTTGTGAGCTCCCCTACTGGATCTAACCAAGTCATTGGTGGTCAGCCTGGACAAACTTGGTGTGTTAAGCTGGTTTAATTCAGTTCATCTGTACTTGAACCAATCTTTCATATAATTTGGCTCTTTTATTATAGACTGAGCTCAGATTTTGGCATCTTGTTTACTTCACAAATGAATATTTTTGGCTTAATATTTAAATAGATCTGGATCTATCCACTACTACATCAAGGATATATGTTGAATTAGTCTCCAATAATTCCATTTTTTTCTGATATCTCTGAACATGCATCACTTGCGCATAATAAATTACTGCATGGCTTCTGGTCAAACCATGTCAAATCTGGGTTAAAAGATCACAAGATTTTCTTTTTTGACCAGTGTCTTTACCTTTGCTCAGTTTGATTTTAGTTAGATCACGTGCATAATTCATTACAGAGGTGACAGATAAATTGATTTTTTGGTGTCTCTCTCCTGAGTTGATATCCGATAATTCCGATTGTTGTTGTTTCAAATTTAGGTTTCAAAATCTAGAGGTGTAGTACCGACATTTATTTGGAATAAAGCTCAAAAGATTATAAACATCGATAGAAATATTTATTCCTTTTAAAGGGACTTTTTTAACAAACTTATGACCATAAAGTTGATGTGTCATGGATTGTGATTTGCAGGAGATTACCATACGTCCAAAAGCGCTGAAAGGTGTGAAAGGCTCAATCGGTGCTCCGATGCCGGGTGAGGTTCTTGCAATCAAGGTGAAGGTCGGAGACAAGGTCGAGAAAGGTCACCAGCTGGCGATTATGAGTGCAATGAAGATGGAAATGGTTGTTCAGTCTCCAGTCGCAGGGGTCATCAAGAGCATATCTGTTGAGCAGGGAATGAAGCTTGAAGGAGACGATCTGCTCATGGACATTGAATAGAGTCACTGTCAATCATCAATGATGATATCTTGAGAAATCACGAAAAATTAAATTAAAGTGTGACCAGGTTCATGGTGAAATTCATCATGTCTGATATTATAATCAGTACTTTAAATTTTGGTGGTGCTGGAAGTTTGTGATTGAGAATACGAAGGAAAACAATTTCTGCCTGCAACTCAGACGTTCACACAGTGTGGATGAAGCAAATTAAAAGATGATCATTCTAATTATTTGCATAGAAATTGTGCCTGCCATTTTGTACTATTTGTTATAATTGTAATTGTATTTTTTTATAATTGCTGTGAAAACGAAGATTTGATTTTGATAGCTCTGCTCGATGGAACTTCAAGAACATTGCTTCCATCGTTCCTTTGCTTTTTATGCTGAATGTAAATAATATATATGATTTACATGTTTATTTAATTATGGTAGTTATTATTGAGTATGGCCATGCATTCTGTAGTCGTTATAGCATCCTGACCCTAACCCATGAAAAATACCTATGACATTTAACAAAGGTCAATGTGCCATCCCTTTTGGTAATCTTTATGAAGTGGATAAAAGTGATTCAGGGATAACAGTATATAGGCTATGCAGTGAACTGTAGATATTAAAATCAGCAATACAGAGCTTTAACTGTGATAATATGACAATCTGTGCTAGTCTTTTATTGTTCGGCGTTTTGTAGTAATATATAGTTAGTAAAAGCTGCATCAGTTAAAGTGGTTTGGATGAACAGTGGGAACGCTGAAAAAGAGTTTTATTGGAATGCATGTGTTTCCTGAGTTCCATGCATGGTAAGCAGTAGGAATGCAAGCAGAAGATTTCGAGAACAGTGTGAATGCCGTCCCCACTTGTTCCCATCCACTTTAAACCCTGAAAAGCTGACAGGTCTAAGAGCATAAAATTTAATAGCTTATATGCATGTTGTTATGGTTGTGTGCTTTAGATGACTCTAGACGGATTTTGATTCATTCTCGATATTTTTTGTAAATTTATGTTCTATGAATGAAATAAATATTCCATGAATAAGAAGAACACGTTTAATATGACATTGTATGAAAATATTTCGATGGCACTTTGCATAATTTTGTTTCAAATAATTTACCTCTTGCGAAAAGAGCGCCAACAAGTATAATTATTTAAACGTTTTCGGATGTGCTTATGGTTAGTAGTACCATGGATATTCGCAGTGTGGCGCCTTCGAATATGATGATTTTTGTGAAATGTTCGAAGATGCTCACATTTAGGCAGTGCTCACCTTTGGGGTCTTTACCCTACATACACTTATGGAATGAGCTATTGTGTTTTATTAGGCCTACATTGTATTGTGATGTAGGCCTATAGGGCCTTTATTCATCTCACAGTGCACACCAATCTGCAAAGGCACACGATCCCAGTGCAAAAAAAACAGAAAGGAAAGAAGACTAGAAGTGTTTAGACAGCAGAGTGATGCTTGGAGCCTTGGAGTATCCAGATGATAAGATGACGCTTATATATAATGGCATATGCTAGAACATTTCTGTAGCGCCTTTATAGATTATAAATTCACATTAATCCCCGACATATTTAGGTCTACACTCATGGGCGGATCCAGAGACAAAACGAGATTAGCCCAATCCGAACTGATTCCCCTTGATACACCGTGCCAGGTGTCCTTTGCATCATGATCATCATGTCAAGGTACTATAATGTTGTCGGTACGTTTAACACGAGTCCTTCGCTGAACAGCCAGTGATGGAACAGATTGGCTACCCGTCATCACATACCGAGGCTATGAAAACTGAGACGCTAGCCCATATAATACTTCGTACCCATAGCTGCCTCATGCATGGTTAGCATTTATATAAAGAGACTGCCCTGTAGTTATCACTGCATAAGAGTTAAACCAGTGCGATTCTGATCGTTACTCCACCCCGTGCGTTTTTCTGCTACTATTGCTGCTGCAGCTGACCGCAGCGCCATCTGCTTCTCGGTGCAGCAGGTTGGCGGCCATCTTCAATGATGGCAGACGTAGCTGCATAAATAGACGAACTTGTAAGTATTTGACCGGCGCCATTAACATGTTGGAGGTATTCGCAGGATAGTTTCAGTCGATCGGCGTTCAATGACGTGTTCCGATCGCGTCTTGTTTAGCTGGAGGGAGGTCGATCCCGAGTCTGCATCGTCACGCGATGAACAAAGATGCGATGCAACACTACAACCCGAAGTGTGAACGGATATCCTGATTCTGTGTCAATCTCCTCGTCCGACAGAAGAGAGTAGTAGAGTATGATTGTGCTAAGTAGCACTGTATGTAACACTAAGGAGTGCGCTTCTGTGTAGGCAGCACTGAGCGAAATACGTACTAAGACTCGGTCAAGAATGTCCGGAAATGTGGGAAACTGCGTCGGATCTGGAAAGTGTATAATTGTAGGTGACTGTGTTTGGTGATTGGCCAAAGCCAGGGCTCTCAAAAGGATCTTACTTACATCGAATTGGATTTTATAATCAGCTGAAGCGATGAGTTCCAGGGTCCCAC
This sequence comes from Lumbricus rubellus, assembly GCA_945859605.1. Lineage (NCBI taxonomy): Eukaryota > Metazoa > Annelida > Clitellata > Crassiclitellata > Lumbricidae > Lumbricus > Lumbricus rubellus. The sequence goes on along the minus strand of OX243813.1, from coordinate 26,041,975 downwards.
TGCAACCGGTCTTTGAGTCTGTCAAGTCCAGTCATTCTTCGACTCAGAAGCATACTGGATCAAAGGTTTGAGATTTTCATTCATTCCATGAACTTATATAGCGGCTCTTCAAGAAACCTGCTGAGAGGAGCTTCTACGCTGGCCTGATCTGTACTGATTTTGTACTGATATTTTACCTGGTATAAAGTTATTGTTGATTCACACTGCATGATTAAGGGACTAACACATATCCCAAAGTTTAAATTGCAATGTAGGTAAATTCTCATACCTTGAAATCAGCTGACTTGTTTGCAATGTGTCCTGATATTTTAGAAAATTTGTGTCATATTGACACTGTTTTCATAGTCTCTGTTTTCAAACATTTTGATTTTGGAAGAGATGTCTTTGGATTCCAAAGATGTTTAAAAATTCTATTCTGGCTATCTGTGATCTCTTCCAGAAGTTGAAGGAAATGGAGGCTGCTTGCTTACTTACTTGTGTAGCCTACTTCCATGGTGATGCGATGAACACCATGGTGATGCGATGAACAGTCATCCTGAGAATAATTTCTCTATACTTAGTCCTGAATATGCTTGATCTTGCTGACCAATCTTATTTCTTTCACTTAACACTTTAATCTATAAAGTTTGGAATCTATAAACCAGTAAAGCATTTTCACAAGAACAAAGCCACAAGGAATAATTGTCTGGTCTCAGGCAGTATACATTACATGTGTGATGATTGGCCTGTGAGAGGCTATGTACAAATAGCTGTGCACTAACAAAGGCTGACCTACTTTCTACACACAGCAGTTGTCCTCAACTGAGCCAAACTTAGCCACCAGTTAATTACAGCTCTCAGTCATGGTTCTGCACTTGGCATTTCCTCATTGCCCAAGAGGCTGAAGTTCTGGGGACCAGCCTGTTCACATGCACTCAGAGCCTGAACTTAGATTGAACCAGCGCAGCTCATGAGGGGGGTGGGTGGGAGGTGGCTCAAAGTCAAAGGTTGGACAGATAAGAACTGGTTGTTGTATCAGCACTGTTTTCTCCTACACCCTGTCTAAATGAGGCTAAACTGATTTATATAGCCCTACCACACAACCTTGGGCAACTTTGTGATGTCCTTAAAAGGCATTATCCCAATTCCTAGTGCCAAATAAATGAGTCATGCTACCTTACTTCACCTATTTGTTTGATGTATAACTATGTCATCCCTATAAAGAAAATTCAGCCAAACCTATCACTTCATATGCCTTTTATTCAGTGGTGAAATACATCCTCTTCATGAAATCTCTTGTAAACCCTATTAATCCTTTGTCTGTCTTTATGTCTGTCTGCCTGTGTGTCTGTCTCACAGCAACTACATTTATACTTCCTACATATGGTGTAATTAAAAGCTGGCAAACAAGCCAGTCCCTCTTAAGTAGTTCTTAAAAAGATGTGGGCCTTTTGTGGGTTTATGACCACATGTTACGATTAAATACTCGGAATAATAATAATAATAATAATAATTTTTATGTAGTCTATTAGTGATTAATACATGTCTGGTGGCCTAATCAGTACTGTAGCATCTTAGTGTTCATTGTCCAATGATTGTTTTAAAGCAGATTGTATATTAAACCTGGACCAGTTGTGGAGATACATTGGTCTTCAGATTTACTGACTTTTTCGTAATTAATTAATTAATTAATATATGTAGTTGATAAGTAAATAGCACCAGCATCTTGGTTACTGATCCCCCACATGCTACACTGGTAGATACCATGTGCCATCCGCAAACATAAGTGATGTGATGAGCGAGTGTGCTTACAACGACCATAAATATATAATTATATAGTTATTATTAACTAATAATTACAAAATAATAACCTTGTGTTAAAAGTAGAATTTATGCGTTTCTTTTATAATTCTCGTTTATTCAACAATCCGGTTGACAGACCGCAACTGGTTACAGTGTACATTTATGCAGTTGAAACAATTTACAGGAACTCAGATTACGGAATACATAAATTTTAACTAGCTAACTGAACAGACAGCCTGCAATACATGGCGCTAATATTTAGCAGCCTACAAAGCATGTCCGCCCACCGGGGCTTGAACTCGTTACCTCTCGCTGTCTATGCCAGCGTGTTGTCCATTACTCTTAAATTATTTATTTCAACATTTGGTATTTGATATTAGTTTTGGCTGTTTTGAAATTGAACATCGCAACTGTAATGCAAGCTTATGATTTTGCAGAACTTTATTAGTACTTGGATCTATACTTCGTGTTGATGAAGAGAGCTAAGAATAATTTATTGACTAATAGAGGAGAGGCAGTGACAGATTAGTCACCTTTATATTTGCAGCTACTGTGACTCCAATATGTAAGAACTGACTTTTAGTCGGTTCTGGTTGTACAGATTTCATTTATATTCTGCACTTGTGTAAAGTTAACTTGTTGAAGTTATAGTAACAGCGTTTGTGTTATTGCTTATGGTAAGGGGCTTTCTTATGATACTCTGATGTACTTTTATCACTGCAATGCCATTGTCCTCGGTTATGGCATTAATATGTTTGTTTTACATCACAGCAGAGGTCGCAAACACACAATGTCATATTTTTTGGTGTTGCATATAAATGTCTGTTCTTACTTTTGCCGCTGCACTATCTTCCTATAATTATGTCCATTTGTCCAAAGAATAGTAATGCTTGAGATATACCCGGTAGTTTGCCTATAACTAGTGTTCATCCTCTTTCACCTTCTCTATTAGGGTTACAATGGGAATGGCTGATAGAGCCGTAGATTGTGACCCAGTTACATACTATGACCCAGATACATACTATTTTTGATGAGAATTTATTTGCAAATTAAGTTGGCTATATATTTGTGTAGGACTGGACAAGATTCCTGGGTATCAGGCACATTTTATACACTGGTCAACATTTTTGCAGATATCGCAAAGTCTGCTCTTGTAATCTGAAGTGGGGCAATGTTTAATTAAAATTTGATTATAGGTATTAAATGTCCAGTTACCTTGCCATGCCCTAGTATAATATCTGTCATGTCAAAAAGAAAATTTGTGGGAAATAGAGACCTGAATATCTTCAAATCAGTATGTGGTTGAGCACTTGCAACGTATGTTAAGCTCTTTTAAAGATGGACAGGAACTCAGATTACGGAATACATAAATCTTAACTAACTATAGCTAACTGAACAGACAGCCTGCAATACATGGCGCTAATAGCAGCCTACAAATCATGTCTGCCCAAAGATGGACAAGTTTACAGACCTGTTTGAGACCTGTGACCACAGCACTTCTTGTTCTTTCTGATGTTCTTCCAGCCTTTGACACTGCTGCTGATCACTCTATTCTTCAACAGCACTTTGAGACCTCCTTTAGTATCTCGAAAATTACTGCAGGTCTAACAAGATGAGAGGAAAGAATGCATTAATTCTTTTCTCTCATCTTGTTCAAAGGAAGTTATCTTTGGATCCACACATTCTGCCTGAACCCCTGTATACTATTTGTTCTTTAATTGATTCTGTCTATATTGCAAAGTTCTGCTCTTGTAACCTGAATTGGGACAATGTTTAATTAAAATTTGATTATAGGTATTAAATGTCCAGTTACCTTGCCATGCCCTTGTATATCTGTCATATCAAAAAGAAAATTTGTTGGAAATAGAGACCTGAATATCTTCAAAATCAGTATGTGGTTGAGCGCAAGGTACGTTAAGCTCTTTTAAAGATGGACAAGTTTACAGACCTGTTTGAGACCTGTGACCAAAGCTCGAGGGTACGTACCATACGTATTCTATTTTTTGAAAGGTACGTACGTATTTTAACGTACCCTATTTTAGGGTACGTAAACAATAAATAAAATACGTTAACCATGTCATTGGTTATGCCTCATTTTAAAAGAATGTTCAATTTAATTTAAGCAAACAATCACAACCCAGTATACGGCGTAGTAAATTGCTGCAATGCTATAGGCCTATATTGTAAGTCTATGTTTATCCAGCATACATTGCACTTAATGCATTAATGTCAGTCAGTCGGTTCTGGTGTGTTCTTATGCGATTGCCTGATACAACCCAGAACTGTTTGTCGAAAAAATTGCATTCAATCAAATAATTGTTTTTCGCATTTTTCAAAACTTGCACTGCTTAAGCGTATATTCCTCCCCATAATATTATGTTCTCTGGGCATCGCTGAATAGCTGACTGATGCGTAGGCTTTAAGACATATTATAGGCCTACTGCAACGTTCGAGTTACAGCAATTTGCAAACCAGTGACGTGTACTCAGCTCTCATCAGAAAAACAGTACAATTTGCATTAAATTTATTATAACCGAAGAATTTATCGAAATACATTTACTGCTACGCTACCGGTACCGGAAGTGCCGGTTTCAATGACGCATAGGCCTATAGTTGACGTCAGATTACAATTTACACGTAGGCTATGGGTCGCCGAGTAAACCATGAATAAAAGTTTCGGTTACGGTACGTATCATACGCGTATTCTATTTTTTGAAAGGTACCTACGTATTTTAACGTATTCTATTTTAGGGTACGCGTACCCTCGAGCTATGCCTGTGACCACAGCAGTTTAGAACTTCTTGTTCTTTCTGATGTTGCTCCAGCCTTTGACACTGCTGATCACTCTATTCTTCAACAGCACTTTGAGACCTCCTTTAGTATCTCGAAAATTACTACAGGTCTAACAAGATGAGAGGAAAGAATGCATTAATTCTTTTCTCTCATCTTGTTCAAAGGAAGTTATTTTTGGATCCACACATTCTGCCTGAACCTCTGTAATAGTCTGTATACTATTTGTTCTTTAATTGATTCTGTCTTAGCCCGCCTTCTTTATATTCTTTGTATACTGTTGATCAGGGCAGTATCCTCCTCGAAATGAGGTTAATACCTTGCATCACAATGCTGGTTATATACAGACCAATTTATGTTCATGGCCCAGCTGCAGTGTGCCGCGGCTGCTCTGCATGTTTGATGAATTTGTGCATTTGCATTGGAAACTTGATCATCTGCTTCAAATGTCTTCGATTCATCGTTGGTTACTTTCTGACAAGATGTAGTTTTTTTGGCTTATTAGTCATGTCCAAATTTCCAAAATTGAATTTTCTTGATTTCTGCATAATTTTTTCCAGGTATCACAAGTATTTATATCCAAATCTAGTGTTGGAGATTTTGCCATTGTCCTTCATCAAAAACTAATGTTTTCCCAGTCACGTAAACGAAATTTTTCGATTTTTTTATTATCATCTTCAATGTCAGCGTTTCACTGTGCAATGATCACTTACCACACAAACTGAATCTGTGAGTGGAAAGGACAAAACCAACCTGGAGGGCTTCATAAACAGACTTTGACGAGCCGGCCACTTACATGTACATCCTGATGCTCTTACTGCTGAAACGTTAGAGTCTGATGCTGTGCTGTTTAGAGCTTTTCAGGGAAACAGACTTGTCCTTCATAACCTCTTTCCACAGGAGCGAGGTTCATTGTACCGATATAACTTTACACAAAATGCTCACAATTTCACCATCCCCAATAAAGACTTCATCCGAAGAATGTTATTTTTAAAACATGTACTAATAGACTCAACCATAAATACTACAGTAAGTAGCCATATGTATGTATGTACTGTTAATTGTTTTAATATACACATAGACAGCGTTTTGCCTGTTGATTTGGAAAGAAACGAATATACAAAATATACATAGATCCACATACATGTGTATAGAATACATCTTATTACACAATGGTGTGGAAAGGCATTGTATGGTGTGTGATATTATAATACTTTAGCCTTAGGTGCTTAAAGGTGAATTTATTTGTTATTAAACGAGCCAACCATAAGTATATTGTGCATTTATAAAGTGGTCCTCAGAAGAAAAGTGACAGCTGTTGAGAACCCTGCATTTATGACAGAGAGTCGTAGGTTGCATACTTGTACAGTTTGTGTCTCCATGACTATTTCATATAAGGCCCACACTTGGGCTTTATAGCACTGGCAGCCCATATATGGCCTTTACAGCTTTGCTGGAGCCAATTAATGTGCATTTTTATCATGAGTACAAATGTATGGCGATTCTGTTAGAGGATCCTAAGCGCATTACATGATGGGTCTTATCTACCCTATAGCTACATTGCTCCTTCTTACGATCATTTGATTTCTGCAGTAAGTACTAGAAGTACATGTAGAAGTAAAGCAACCCTTCAAGATAGACTGGGAGGCAGCCATGGTTCTTCATTTCTTTAGCATGTGAGATTGGATGGCCAGTCCTCTCCCTCACCGTCTGCTCTTCCTACCAACAGTGTGTGGTCAAAGAAGTTTAATATTACAATGTAGTTGGGTCGAACTGTAGGTGGAGAGCAGAAATCATGCGAGACAAATAAATTGTGCATGGTGGGATTTGACCCGTTGACCTTTTTGGTTGACAGTCCAGTGCACTGACCCCTGGGTTGTAAGGGGTGGGGGGGTTACTAACTGAACCTCAAGTCACTGATTGCTGAAAGCAGTTGGAATGTGATTATGCATTCCCAACGGTGCAACAATGAGGAGTGCAGTTGGGAGAGGGTTAGAGCCTGTACTGCTGATCATGTAAGTAAAATGATGATTGATGGATGATGATTGCGCCAGTTGTCTTCCGGTCCATCTCTTCCTCTTCTGTGCTGTCTCTTTGGTTCAAGCGTTCATCATCAATTGATTAGATCTCTGCTCTTCCCTCTACTTTGGGCTCCTTGGGGTCCGATTGCAACCCTTGGCAAGGTTTCTTCTGGTGGCTGCTCATTTAATCGTCCTGTCCCTAAATTTGGCTATATTTCCAAATTTGGCCATAATATCTCTGCCTTCATGCTGTCCCTCACGGGCGGCTTCCTGTCCAGCAGTAGCGCATCCATTATAGGGACTCCGCCTTCATCTCTCTTTGGGAGCTCTTCACTTTAGCTCAGGCTTGCTATGGTCTTGGCTGTCTGCTGTTGGCCTCAAGGGGTGACTTAATGGTTTCACATGTATACACTGCCATCATAATATTAGACAGAATAGGACTTTCTCGATTGTGGAATATTCTGTTTGGAATAGCTTCCCCTGTGAACTGCGTTTGTTCTTTTCCCTGGAACTTGTCTAACTCTTTCTATAGAATTACTCAAAACTTTCCTATTTATTTGACCATGCTTGGGTATGGAATGTCTCTGAATAGTTATCTCGAAGGGGCACTAATACTTTATAAATTCCATAGATGGATGCATGGATGGATGGATGACTGGGTGGATGGATGAATGCAGGGTGAGATTTGCAGGGGTTTGGGGTTTTGACCCCCAGTCTTTCTTAGAGCCCCATAGTAAAGTATGTTTTCACACCCAATTCCATGTGGATCATAGTCCAACCCCCAGTTATTTTTCCACAAATCTCACACTGGCTAGATGGATAACATTATTAGTAATCAAAGAATGGCTACTGATGTGATGTTACGTATACCTGGCAGTATTGAGTGCTCGCAGACGTAGTATTGCCTTACGTTGAGTTAACTAAGGTCTTATTTTAAGTTTTAAAAAAGAAAATGAAGTAAGTAAGTAAGTAAGTAAGTAAGCCGTTTATTGACAAAGCATCAAACACGTACAAAAGAGCAGTAATCAGTACACATTCAATGACTTTCGAGTGATCGGTGCATAAGTCAAAAGGTCAATCCAAAAAGGTCGTATGGACCCGCTGAGGCTGGATAGACCCTTCCTTTCTCAATAACATTTGGCTATTGTAAAAAAAAAACAGTGCAAAGCACAACATCTTACACATGAAACGAAAGCAAACTGAAATGAAATGACACACAGATTTCAAAACAAAAACAAGAAAAAAACAAATTATGACCAATTGTTTAAATCTAATAAACAGAGATTAAACAGTCTTTTAATTTTTTCTTAAACATGTTAATAGTGGGTATAAGTGTAATATATTTTGGGAGGTTATTCCATATCATAGGGCCAGAACATTTAATCGAAAATAATTTCATCCTAGTATGTGCAACATCGGTGCGGTAGTGTAACAGAGTTCTAGTGAAATGGTTATGTACAGCAATTCCCTGACAAAAATAACCATCAAATGTCCTAGGCAACAATTTGTGATGATAGCGAAACATGAACAAACTGATTTGAAACTTATATATATCTGATAATCGTAGTATGTTATAGGTTCGAAAAATTGGTTTGGTACTGACAGACCAGCATAATAAGAAAATAGTTCGAATGGCACGTTTTTGCAAACTCTCCAATTTTTTTAAATAAAAAAAAATGAAGGGATTATGATGAGGAGGAAGAAAGCAAGAGCAGAAGCCTGAAGGTGGAGACAAATTGATTAATGGGAGAAGGAGGAAGGAGGAGGAAGAACAAAAGGGGAACAGGGAAGAAGCAGAAGGACGAGGAAAGAGAAGGGATGAAAGATACAGAGATACGGAGGAATGGAAAGAGGAGAATGGCTTGGAGCATTTTCAATGACAGTGTATTTGATGACAGTGGCGGAGCAGTGGTTCAGCGCATGGTAACACTGGCTGTGCTTTTATGACAGATGAAATATTAGCTCAATATGTTGCTGTGCCAGAAAGTTATGTAGTAGATATTTTATTATCTAAAATGATCGATTATTGCAGTGCAGATATAACATCTTTTCGATCAGCTGGTCTGTCCAGACAGAAGTCACAAAAAGCAGAATTTCTGTCAGAGTAGCAGGCAACAAGGGATGTTATGACGTATATAATTTATTATTATTATTGTATCTATCACATTGTATTTCTGCCTTCTGCTTATATTTTTAGAAAAAGTTACTAACAAATACAATGTTTGTAACTATGGTATATGCTACCGGGACAGTGTTTGTTCAGTTGTCATTAATTACTCGGTAGTTCACATTTAAAATTACATATTGAGGCAATTATGTTTTTTTCATATGTGGTTTGTTGGTATTGTTTGAGACAATTAACGTCTCATACTGAGGGATCAGGAAAAAGTCGTTTTTCAGTTATTTAATTTTTTTGCGTCTTTCAGAGATTTAGCTGGCAGGTAGATCTCCTAAGGCCATTGAGTAGGTTGAACAATAATAATAATTTTTGTTTATTCAACAATCTGGTTGACAGATTCTGAAGGCAACCAGTTACATTGTACATTTTTTGTACAATTATGCACTATGCAGTTGAAACAATTTACAGGAACTCAGACTACAGAATACATAAATCTTAGCTCTATACTAACAGAACAGACAGCCTGCATTCAAATTTCACATTAAATGGTTATGCTTTGGATGGGTGGCAACCAAAGAAGTGGCATTAATTTTTCGGTGAAAGGACTTGCAAATTGTATTCAACATTTACTTTGGGTGATATATCTCAGACCCGCCATCTCCAGATAAAGTCGGGTCATTAGAGTCACTTTCAGTAGCTGTTGCAGACTGCAGTGACGTTTTTACAATTCCCTGGAGCAGAATGATGATGATGATGATGATGAGTTCTCTGCCCAAAGGCTTACAGGTCCACTGGCTTTTATGCCACCCAAGGATGGGATGAGTGAGGTGGTTTCCTATATTGCCTTCTCCACAGGCAATTATGAATGGGCAACTTGTCCAAGGTTGCTACGCACTGACTTGAGGCAGATTTGAACCTGCAACCCTCTGGTTGCAAGGCACAGAACACATCGCTACACTACCATGTCCCGCCTTAAGCAGAATAGGTGATAAAAAATCTTCTTGCTACCACTTTGCTTGCATCCAGGCAATGCTGGGATTGGTCCTTCAGGTGCTCTTGCTAGAGCAGGATAATTAGGTTAAGCTAATCTAATATAATAAAGACTGTTATTATAATTTCCAATACAGCAGCTGATGGTCAAGTTGTGAGCATAACATGTAAAAAAATCATGGTCTACGGGGAAGCGAGATGAAATCCTTCAGATGAGAGAAAGCAGATCTGGAACAATGGTTCTAGTTATGAAACTACAATCATAATGTCTGATGCTGATGAATACCTATTGTATCTTTTATATTGTATCTATTACAACTATCTATTGTATCATATCTATTGTATCTATTATATTGTATAGATCTATTGTATCTATTGTATCGTATCTATTGTATCGTATCTATTGTATGACCAGTATCTATTTTATTCAAGCAGACATCTGTAAACAGTTTTCATTCAGCTTTATTGAAAACAGTTTGCCTTTTTTGACTGTGTCTTGATGTGGCTGAAATTGCCATTGGTTTCAACTTTACTGTCAATTGAAAGGAGTTCTAAGATAACTAGTATTAAATCATTGGTATGAATGCTACATGTAGAGTAAGCTTACTGTTGGTTAACAGTTACCCATAATTGTGTGAGATCATTAAAACTGGACTGTTCATCTGACTCTGAATTTATACTAGTTAATAATCATGTGTTTAATTTGTCTTTATTTGCTATTGTAGCTTATATAGGTACAGATTGCATTACTTAGTGACAAATCCATGCATGCACAAATAGGTTATCTTTCATAGACTCAATGCTGCTAATCATTAGATGCAGATCTACAATTCTTCAATTACTGTGTAATAATCATGTAGACAATGTTTCCCTATATATCCAGAAGTCAAACATTTTCACTATTTGAAAGTTATATTACTAGTCTTTGTTCATCTCTAGTGTCAATTCTTTACAACTAGATATATATATATATATATATAGTGGTGTAAAGAATTGCCACAGGTCTGAGTTATTACAGTTTTCATGTGATGTCTCTTCAGTGCAAGCTATGACTTATTCAGACCTAATCATTCGTGTGGTTTTAACAGTGATTTGCTCAGATTTTCCTCATTACATTTCGTTTCATGAATCTAGATTTCTTAAGGAAAGCACAATGAAAATTCAGAGCTCATTCTATATTGCATTTGTGATTAAACATAAATATCTTAAACAGAGTTTAATTTATTATCTCCAGGTGCTATAAAATTGTAATCTTGCTAAAAGTTCATAAAATATCGGTCTTAATTATATTATCTGTAGTTTGGTCACATTTTTGACTGAGCCAGGATTGTAGTTTGAAGATCTAACATATTTCTAGTTGAATTGTTGTTTTGTGTTTAGATGACCGATGACAATGCAAACTCGCGCATAAACGCAACTCCATCTTTACGGAGTTCCGATGAACCTCACATTGGCAAATACCGGCTGATCAAAACCATTGGAAAAGGAAATTTTGCGAAAGTTAAGCTCGCAAAACATCTGCCAACTGGTCACCAGGTAAGAAAATATTTTTACCCTCTGATTGAGACCAAAAAACTACTTAATCAGTGTCTTCATTCTTTAATAACAATGATTGCTATGGTTCACAGTCACCTTTAGAACATGTTAGTCGTTAAAAGGTCAAAGTCAAACAGACTTGCATTATTAAAGAAGTTTCTGTTGTTGGTTTTTTGTTTGTCAGGTGGCTATCAAAATCATCGATAAAACACAGCTGAATCAAGCGAGTCTTCAGAAGGTATGTGTTTGCCTTTCTTGAATCAATGAATCTTGGTATGATAGAAAGAATTACAGATTTCTGATCAATTCCTACACTCTCATTTTCACAAACTGGCTGTAGATAAATTGCCGTGGTTGACCTGGCTTCTACTTATCAGTAGAACAAGCTGAGACATCCTGTAACCTGTCTGACATACTTCTGGTATTTCATAAATGTGACTAACTCAGACTTGGCTGCATGAACTGATTTGTATTAGACTGTCATTTATAAGCTCTGAGTAACTGCGGTGGTCTGATTTAAAACAGTGTAGTTTAATTTTAAGACAAAATTTCACAAGGTTTCAAAAGTTCAGAGGAAGAAACTCAAGGTCCTTAAATTTTCCTTGTATTGTTGAAGGACTTTTCAGTATTTTAGAGTTAAAATATCGTAGCAGCGCATTAAAAATGGAAGAGTTCTCTGTGAACTCAGAAGAGAAGCTGCTAAGAAAAGTCGAAAGAAGAGAGTGAGTGGAAGAAGGTTCTTGTGTTCACAGGAAACGACAGAACGATGCCAAGCTTATTAATTATACATAATTATTGCACGTCAATTATATATCAGCTGTCATCGGAGGAAAGGCAACAATTCAACATAATTGCTGCACTTAAATCTTTGCAGGTTTTCGCATCGTTCTGAATTTTCATAATGTTGTTTGTAGACATTAGAAAAAATGTAGAAACATGTAGGCCCTCTTTTTTCATGCTGGTAAAATTTCTCATTTGTTCTTTTAATACTTGTTTGGAGCGGAAGAGACAGAAAAAAACGTGGCCTTTAGTCAACTGAATGATTCATGCTTCTTTGTCTGCTGAGCTGCTGCCTCATTTCCTAGGTGGCTTGGACTGATCAGAGATATGGGGGGTGTAGGGGTGGGGGTCACTTAATGGCCTGCAGGCCAGTTGGAGGGACTGCTGTGTTATTATGTGTGCAGTCTCAGCTCTAGGTAGATCAGCTCCAAAACTGATTATCTGCAACTTGTATGAGGCTCTCTAGGCGTCAACATTTCGCTCTGTTATAAATTTTGGTGTACATAATTTTAAGAAATGTAATGCTAGACTGCTCTTTTTATTTTATTGTAAAGCATTTGTAAAGTGCCTGTAGTTAGATGAACCATTCAGAAGCGCTCCCCAGTGTGCAAGGGCCCATGAGAAGAAGCGGTTTCGGGTTTCGAGACAGAATTGATGATTGTAGTTTACACAAAGCCCTAATACTGGAATTTATTGTTTGCCATTGTAGCTTATATTGGTACAAAATTGAACAAATAAATGGGGTATGATAACCTTGAGTAGGCGTGTTTGGCTTATAGGGATGGTGGGAGTATAGGTTTGAGCTGACCATGAGGAGATCAATATCTAGAGACCTTGAGCAAGTCCTTAATGTGCAATATTTTATTTCTATAGATGCTGTGCAATGTGGTTGTGTGCACATTTGAGCTTAGGAAGGAGGAGGGCAATATCAAAACCATTGTATTTATATTTAGATGTTGACGTGGAATGTGAGAGTTAGAATTTAAATAGTCGATGAACGGCTGCACACTTGAGATGACTACGGGAGTTATGGTATAGAACTGTAATATGTAAAATTCACTTTTGAGTATACTATGAAGCAGAGCTTAAGTAAAAGTGCAATGAACAATTGTGCTTAAATTGAATGGATTGTAAGAGTTTTTGTTGAACAGCGGTACGATGAACCAAATGCACTGTTGCAACAATAATTTCTTAACAGACTGATGTTTCGTACATTTCTGCGTGCTTTCTGTCTTCCAGTTATTTCGGGAAGTGAGAATAATGAAAAACATCGACCATCCAAACATTGGTAATTGCGTGTTTATTCAGTCAAAAATTGTTGCACGTTTATATGTTGGCTTTTTGCAGCCAGCCATCAAAACACCGGTGGTCCCAAGATGCAACGCTGGCAGCAGCCGGGCGCTCGCACCGAGTGGAGGCGCAGCGTGCAAGAGTATCGAGGGTGCTATGGTCCATAATCACTCATCTGACCTTTGCTTTAGAATATGCTGATGTCATCAGCGCCATATGGAGAGCGTAGGCTCCTACCATGAATCAGACTAATTGTGGATACCGGGTAGCTTCCTCTCTGCACAAACACTCTCTTGTTGCGCTTGCACAGAACATGTGGATCCCCCCCCCCACTCTTCCAACAAAGGCACAAGTGCATGCGTACGTATGAATTCACTGACAAATGAATTGGGAGTGCACTGCATTACACACCCACACAGAATGATCATCATCATCATCCATTGCAAGTGCACACATTTGCTGGTTTCGATACATTGTCCAATTTGTCCAGTTCGGTTCGTCTGAAATTTTATATCGTGCTTTTGGTCTAAAGAGTTATGAATGTATTCTTCATATCCAAATTTTTTTATTAGGTCTTTACATTCAGATGTATCTGCCATGCTTAGAGAAGTATCAACTAGTTTGATAAATTTATTTCGTTTATGGCATGAGACCATCAATTCATGAGGAACTGATTTATAATTAAATGTAATGTAACCACAGGAATTAAAATTGTGTTGATCAATGCCTTGTGAAAACTATGTGACACTGTGAATGGGTGAAGCACTACAACTAGGCTACCAGTAAGTACAGCCAATGGGTTAACTACTACCAATGGGTTGAGTACTACCAGCGCGTTAATCTTTTACCCGTTTGCTCTGAGATTATCCGCTGAAAACAAGCTTAACATTTAAAAATGAACGGGTAGAGGGTTAAGTACTGTTGATGGGCTAAGTACTGCCAGTGAGTTAAGTACTGTTGATGAGTTAAGTACTGTTGATGGATTAAGTACTGCCAGTGATTTAAGTACTGCCACTGGACTACTGCAATGCTGAAATTCATAATAGAGGAGTATTGCAGCTACCAGGTAAGTAACTGTGGAGTGACATTCCCTCAACTGCGGATGATCAGCGTGTATATATACGAACCATGAACGGTTCTGTGAAACACATTGCTTAGGTAATTAGTTTGTTAGTTAGAAGAACGTTGTATCATAGTGACTTCTAAAAACTCTTTGCCAGTCGTATTATAATAGTTCAGAGAAGGAAAGTTAATTCTCAGGGTCCAATTTATGCAGAATGATTCCCAAGCAGCAGGGAAGGTCTGCACTTGTAAGCTTTGCATATAAATGTAGAATGAAGCCATCAGAATATTGTCAATGACAGACCGATGAATTGATTTTTGGAATCGCTGGCTCGTGCTGATGACATTTTAGCGTGGATGTCATGTGACCACATCCAGACTCACTGTTTACGGTGAATCTGTCTTCTGGTTTAGACAAAAAGTCATCTCAGCGTTTAAAAATTATCAAACTTTGATGATGAAGGCTACTTTTGCATCCATTTTGAACGTGGCATTTCACTCACAATTGCTCAGCGCTTCGGCGTGAAACTCCGATGCAGTGTCCGCTCTGCATTCGGGAGCGCCTCTGGGTAGAGAGAGCTTGAAGGGGCGCTATAACAAGTGCACATACAAACAATGGCAGTTTCTGTGGCTACAGCATGAATCCGCAGCAATGTTAATCCAATCTAATGATTGATTATAGAACTCCATTATTGCCTCGGACATGTAGTAGGCGATGGCTGCTTCAAGTGAAATTGAAGACGAAATCATGATCTATTGGGAAAAGCCACTCCGTCAGAATCCAATATTTGGGATAAGAGAAACCAGAAGCCAGACTGCGGTGAATATTATGCAAATCGAATGACTATAGATCAGATGAGTCTTGAGTATTAATTATATCAAAGAATTCCACAGCAGCAGCAGCAGCACCAGTAGCAACTAATGGTTGATTATTTGTCTGAACTCGACTGCACCACACAGATGGCAGCACTTCCTACACCGTTCAGTCATCTAGGTCAGCCGTGTTCTCAACCTTTGTTGCATCGCAACCCACTTTGCAACATCTGAATGTAAACAAGACCCACCTCACTGATCTGCATTTTAGTCTTATAATTGATTACAGTCAGAGCAGAGAAGCAGGTCCCACACGTAGAATTCATTCTACAGAGAGAGAGAGATGTTAGTTTGAGAATTTAACATCAGAAAAATACTCTCACCAATGCAGTTGAAAAATGGAAACAGTATTGACATATTCTCATCACTGATTATTTCCAGAAAGTTGTGGATATTCTTTACGACCCACGACTGGGTGGCGTCCCGCATGTTGAGAATCACTGGTGCTGGTCACAATGGTAGACGATGAAGTTACGGTTTGAGTGAAGCTAGCCATCATCAGCGAAAGGGAAACAATGATTTCGTAATGCCGCAAACATAGCAACATTAAAGTCTGAATTTTTGAACAAATACAGACGAACTAATCTGCCTAAATGAGACAGAGGGAGGGTGAATCTACAACTTAAGTGGCTGCTGACACATGTCTGATGTTTGATAATACAGTTAATTGCAAAGTAGCAATGAACACTATTGTTCATATTCTAAATTGGCCAAGCCCTTATTGACTCTTGTCCAACCTACAGCTTAGTCATGTCATACAACCATTTCGGTTTCTTCCGTAGAATAAAAACTTCCTTATCTGCATCTTCAATTCTATTTTATACTTTTCTGATTGTTATAGAAAATTATTGTTTTCCATTGTAGTGAAGCTGTATGAAGTCATAGAAACAACGAAGACTCTGTATTTGGTCATGGAATATGCCAGTGGAGGTAAAATCATCTTTCGTCCTTTGTAACATCATCTTTTATCATCTGCTTACTTGCTGACATTGCCTTCGTTTGTGGTTTTTATATAGCAATTAAAGTTGGTCAGTCAGTCAATCATTTATTGATCCAGCAGCGCTGAAAAATGATAATGCATACAAAAGAAAATTTATGATACAGCTTCTCAGGATGCAAAGACTTACTCAGAGGGAACAGAAGTCCCACTTATCTACCCAGGCTCTAAAATATTTGCTTACGATCTGGTAAGATGCAAATGCAATCTTTAAGTTTCTTAAAGTAGTTATCAAAAACAGAAGGTAATAATTTTCTTTCATATGTGAATTTGACTCAGCTAAGGAGATAAGGAGTAGAACTAGGAGGTTGGCCTCTGCGACAGTTCAATTTACTGCTAGTTGCTCTAATTATAAACCTAGTAACAGACTATACAAGTTAATATAATTCCATAGCAATATTGAAGATACTGAATATATAGAGAAGATGCTGGTGACAGAAACAAGTGCAGTAGTATAATCTGAGAGATTAATTCAACGAGACAGAGACAGAGCGAGAGAGAGAGAGACAGAGAGCAATGTTGCTCGGTAAACAGCTCCTCATTGAATATGCGTTCATTATCTTCGATGTAGCATTGTAGCTGATAATTTTGTGTCTACCTAATTGACTTGGTCATTATAAAATATTAATAAGCAGCTGCCTTTCTGATGGCTTTTGCTTACCAGATTAAGTCTGTTCCTCATATTTTCTTCTGATCTACTAATCGAGCAGCTGCCTGAATAAAATATACTGGTGATAAAACAACATTTGCAATTTTGCATTACTGGTACCTTGTACAGTTTCGACTACAATTTTATGATAACTATTGTTTGTAAACTTTTGAAGATAGTAATTTGTTTCTTTCCATTAGAACAGTATTTTTGTACGTAGAAAGATGTGCAACTAATAACTGAGGGCTATTGCAAAACAAAACATGGTCCTTCAAATGTCATTGCTTTTTTGTCAGTTTAGTATTTGCTATTAGTACAAGCATTTTTCTTAGTGCTTTATAGTTTTGTCTTTCATGTTGACGATGCAGGTGAGGTATTTGACTACCTGGTCGCACATGGTCGCATGAAAGAAAAGGAAGCTAGGGCTAAATTCAGGCAGGTAAGCTGCTTGGTACCACGGTGCATCATGAACTAATAATAATAATAGCAAATAATAATCATTTATTCATTTGTCTGGAGATTGTTATAATGTTGTAAGGGTTAGTGTAAGGCTTAACCTAAGGCTCAAGTGTAAAGTTTGTAATGAATTCTTGTGTTATTTTTCATATGTTTGGATGTTACTAGAATTTGTGTATTTATGATAAATGTCATTGAAAGCTAGCACTACCCTGGCTGTAACTTTTTTTGGCTTTCTCTGTTCTACGATTTCCAAGAATTTTTTCATTTATACTATGCTATGGTCAGATGATTCAAGATGAGCAGTTGAATAGACATTTTCTGTAATTGATATTCTGCACAGGTACAGTATGAAAGCAGGTTTTTAATTTGGTGTTTGACAATGGTCCTAACTAACCTCTCTGACAATTCACTAACTGGTGTTTCATTTACATTAAATGTCAAAGTCGCTATATATTAGATTAAATGTTTGTGTATTAATATATTGTTTCAGTTCGACTGTGTAAGTGTGTATGGCAGGCATTCTGCAGTAAAAGAATTTCCTAATTTTGCTACATGTCTGCATGTGGTCTGCTAATGCTTTATGCAATGCTATTCAGTGCAACTGCTGTTTGATATAAGATATAATACAATGACCTTTGTACAAGTTGTTCAGAAGTGCAGATTGACTATAGGCAACTTTTAATGTGTGCATGTCACTGAATCTCAGTTGGTGGTACTTCTTTAACAGATTGTATCCTCAGTACAGTACTGTCATCAGAAGCACATTGTACATCGAGACCTAAAGGTAGGACACACTTGGTTGGAAATTGGCTATATACGGGTTCTGCTCTAAGGAACTTATTTGTTTCTACCATTACTGCAGAAAATAACAAACATAGTACAATGGATGACTGCTAAAACAGTGCTATTTGCTGTAAAAGAATTTTGAGGGATGTTTAGGAATTGTGTGCAAGTCATTGATATCACTATACAGCTGGCATACCGTCTCATCTTTGGTTGAGAATTGTAGCCTTTGACAGCAATCATTATGAAGATAATTAATCAGAGATCAAGTCTACAGGTCAATGGTGAATTGTGTAATGATGACCAGTGCTTAAAGGGTGTAGAAGAAGAAGTGCCTGGATTCCCTTATCTTTCCAGCCTCTTATGGCCAAGTAAGTGGCAGGACGGCGTTCAGATTTGAAAATAAGTGCCTGGACACCGTCTGTGACCGTCCAGGCACGTTCTAAGCCCTGATGGTGACCTGCAAATAAGATTAGCCTATTGTTGGCAAATGTGAAATTATCTGCTTCAGCCTGTTAAGAAATATTGAATGGACCAATTTATTTAGACCGCTTGTTTGCAGTCAGAGTTGCAGCCGACCACTATTTAATGGGCAGATCTGATCAAAGCGTATTATGGAAGCAAACAATGAATTTCCTGTTATGTGAGAGATAAAGACCAATTTTGCCTTATTTATATCGTTTATTCCGATCATTCAGTGGGGGTAGAATGACCATTTCATTGGTTAAATATTGACTGCCTGCTGCTAGCTTTGTTGACAGTTTATTGTTTAGCGCCTGCTCATAAGATGCATTGGCTATGGAGAAGTTGTTGTCATGAAAAGCCAGTCTGTAGTGGTGAAAGTTAAAATTAATTGGAGGCTACAGGATGTGTCGTCAGTAATACAGATTGAATTGATTAACAATATACAAAATATATTGTATGAATAAACATGTCAGCTGGTGAACTCTAAGGTCAATACCATCATTGGGGAGAGTAATAAGATGAGCAGCTGAGTAATAGCAGTCACAGTAGATATTGTTTTGTATTTGATTGTTTTTGCATGACAACACATATGCTTTAGTTTGTGTATAAACATAATAATTGTGAAGAGGTTTAGTGCTGTCACACTCGATTCTGCTGCACATTATGATAACGGAAAGAAAAGCTACCATTCCATCAAATATCTTGCAATACCAGTTGCTTTAATATAAGTGATATCAACACTTTAACAGTATTAAATAGTTTCGTACTTATAATGGATGACACCTTCAGTTGTGTTTAACTGGGAAGTCAAATACGGTTACATCTTCGGTATTGCGTATTATGCTGATGAAGTATTAAACAGTTGAATTTTTGGCAAGTAAGGGATCTGTATATGATGCCTATTTCTAAGTCCAAGCCAATCTGTGAGTCATTGCCTGGCAGTGCTCCACAGTTAACTATCATTGAGAGCAAATATTGAGTGGCTCAAGTGGAGACTGTTTGTCTGTGTTTGTTTTTTGTCCATAGTTTGTTCATACTCCCAGATAACGTTCTGTTCCACTTAGAGCGAAGTGGTGTTATGTGCCCAAGGTTGCTTGTTCATTTTACACTCCGATGGCTTGTCCCAATTACTTCTTGTTAGCTGGTCCACACTAGTTTGTCATAAAAGCAGGAAACTCTGTTTGTTGTTCTTTTATTAGGTGTTCAATTTTTATAAACATTTATAACCATTCACTTGCTTCCTGTTAAAGGAGAAGTTGCGTATGAATCTATGGTGGTCTATTCCAGGTGCAAAGTAGGCTGCCAGAATCGCCAAGACAATGGTAGCCAGACTGACCAAGACAATGCTTGCCTCTCTAGGTTCAACCTTCTTCATATTGGCAACGTCGTTTAAGTGCCTGTGCTGTCACATGACCTTATGCATAGCAGTCATATCCTTATTGTCATCTCCCAGCCTGGGTCGCAAGCAATTACATCAGAGTTCCTTGTTGAGCTTTCCTCACTTCTTTCGATGTGTGGGGGGGAGTTACAAGGCTGTACTCTAGGGCATACGCGGGTATACAGCGTGTACTCATCTCACGAAAAATTTGGCATCATTTACGACTGTACTCAGTTCTGAAAATGAGGGTATACTTGGGTATACAGTGTACACTAGTGTATACTTACCTCACAAAGACCATAGTAAAAAAAGTTAATACAAATAAAATGACGAGCAGAAAACAGGATAAGATCGCAATTTTAGAAGAAAAAATCCTGAAATTAGATTGTTTTACGGCGTGGTGAAGCGTTTTCATGCCAAAAATCGTATGAAAAGCATGCAATGACTTTTAAAAAATAAAATAAATAAAAGCTCATCGGAACATTTGCTGAAAAACATTGATTTTTTCCGGTTGCATTTACTCACCTCAAAAGTTACCAGTACAGCCGTGGGCAGTTCTCTCCTATAGGTCTCTTCAAGTCGACATCACTGGAGACAGTGATATCCATCTTGAGTGAGTGATAGAGCCAGAAGTAATTCCTGTTGATAAATGGTTTCCGACAGCACATTAAGTCTCCAAACTGTCAACTCAGTGGCCTGCTGGTCCAAGTCAGAGAGACATTTTTGTAACCAGTGTTGAGCTGTTGGACCATGTGCTAATGCCATGGTCTATCAATATGGCACCACCAGCTCCGACTTATGTAATGATCAGCAGACAAAAGTGGCAGCATTTCGACACGAACTCACTTATGCCTCTGCAGACGATTGTAAGATATGTTCGATTCAGTAATCATTGGCCTTCATTATGAGCATTCCAAAGTTCACGGTGCGAGAGCATTTTTTTTATCAGCTTTTGTTTTGAGGATGAATTCATTACGAGGATTTATATAGGGCCCCTTCAAGGTGACAACTCAGAAGCGCTCGCTGAGGATAAATGACGTGAGTCTAGGCCGATGTCCCGACGACTGACCAACACACTCAGACTGTTGATGATGATGCTGTTGATGATGCAGAGGCTGGCGCACAGCCCTAGCCATGAGTAGCTAGGATGTTATCCCAACAGAAAAAGGAGATGGGTAAAACTGCATCATGTGTAGTAGTCGGTAAACGAGCTGCTGGGTGAGGGTAGAAACACTGCGTTGGCTGTGGGTCTTTCTCTGCTGCCGCTGCGTATCATGACTACATGGAAACGGAAATCACTGACATCCATACGTTGAAATCTGACGCATGTGCGGCAAATTTTGCTAATTGCCCAACCCCCTGCAGGCTAATGAGAGTTCTAACCAATCATAGTGTTATTAAAGTCGTTGTTTCATCACTAGGAAAACAGCGTGCTCTCTTGACATACTTTCAGCGTGGTGATTAATCTAGGCGGCCGCTCTGCTGCTCGTGTCTTTCATTGCACGAATGTTAATTATTATCTGTACGAGGGACAAAAATACATTGATTGGCTGGGTGAAAAATAAATGATACATGGAAGGTGGAAAGAAGATGGATGGAATTGTGAATATTAGAGAAGGATGACTTAGGTGAAGGCTAGTTATGGGTTGGACAGGTCGGACGATACAAACCTGTAAAAGGATATACTAGGACTATGATTGGAGAACTAAATTGACCATCTGATGTTATTTATGCATCTCATTTGCTGCAGTTTTATTAGTAGTCTGACTTTGCGGACTAACGGTGTAGTGCAGTTTGAGTTTTCAAAATCCTCTTGACTGTTGATAACTTTTTCAATCTGTGTTTTGTATAAGACAATACTACTGCCACGGGAAGTTTCTTGCTTCTTGGTTGAATTACCTGACAACGTCTTTGTTTGCGTTCGTCTGTAGGCAGAGAACCTGTTACTGGATGCGGACATGAATATTAAGATTGCCGACTTTGGGTTTAGTAACGAGTTCACGGTAGGAACAAAGCTGGACACATTCTGCGGCAGTCCCCCTTATGCTGCTCCAGAGCTCTTCCAAGGTAATTACTACACCTATTCTTTCACTCAAGAAGGTTGCTGCTCTCAGCAAGCAAATTTTAATCTATATTATTTGTAGGCTATTGTTAAGAATGTGTAAGTACAAAATATTGAGACAATTAACTTTAATCATTTATTATTTTTTTGTGTTTGTAAAGTACGACTGTGCCAGCACGAGGCTTCAGTTATTGACACTATGTTTCAGTTATTGACACTACATATGTTGCATTATAAACTTTGACAAAGACTTTGGTGACCTGAATTGTGGTACTGTTTCAGTCTTATGTCAAGTTGGTCAAGATTGGTGACTCTGTCTGGTGGGATTATGGTTAGGATTTGCAGTTAATTTAGTACTTGTGGTAAAATTGAATTTTATTGCAACGTGTATCCAAACACTTTCTGTTTTTCTTGATGTAGGAAAGAAATATGATGGTCCAGAAGTCGACGTCTGGAGTCTTGGCGTCATACTTTATACTTTAGTCAGTGGTTCGCTGCCGTTTGATGGACAAAATCTCAAGGTTAGTTCTCAGTAACTTCTGCTAACCACAGATAATCAGTGTCGTATTAACACTTTAAAATAGCAATGAGCATCTGCTGAAAGTAACCAATGGGTAGTAACCAATGCAACTCATCATTAAAGTGTTATTGGAATGACGTCATCTTTGAAAGTTAAACTAGTTTAAGTGCACACTTGGATGTTGATAACATACACCAGTGCAGTGCTATTTCGTTTTTGGGACATTGTTGCTTGTACAAGTAATTGGTAATTTGGTTTTAAAATGTTTTCTCTTGAGTGTCATGTGCTTTGGTTTAATTGAGCAGTGTGGGATAAAATATGGGCTATTATAAGTTAGGATATTAGGAAGCCTAAAGGATTAAACTGATTGGGTGGTATTTATCATGTCAGCGTTTGGCTGCAGAGATGGGTCTCCCAATGCTTTGTAGGGTGTGATACCTAATTTAATTTAATTGAATTATGAAGGTAATTCATCAGAAACGTTTGGTGAATATTCCTGCTGTTACTGAGCACTATTTAAGATAAACATCTGTTCTTTGACAGTGGTACTACAGAAATAAATTATTGTTTTCTTGTAGTCTAATTGTTAGGCCTACTTTCCTTGTGTGTTGATGTTCACCTGAAGGACTTAGCAACAGTTAAACGCGTTATGTTTAGTCGAAATTTTGTCTAAGAGATGAGTATGTCTGAGGATTTTCTGTTAAGATACACTATATTAATCTATGATTACACCTTCAGTTTCATCACTTTATGTTCTGATCTGGGTTTTTTGCTTTAGGAGTTGCGCGAAAGAGTCTTGCGTGGCAAATACAGAATTCCATTCTACATGTCAACCGACTGCGAAAATATTCTCAAGAAGTTCCTCATCCTAAATCCCGCAAAGCGTGCAACACTTGACGTATGTATTAAATTACCAACACAAACAATTAAGGCTCTAAGGCCATGTAGCCAGTTTAATGTTTTGACAGGTTTAGCACACTTTAGGTCACCACTTCTAGCTCTTGTGTTGACTTAATCTAAAGACATTATGTAGATCATCATCGTCGTCATCTTTGGCATGCTCAGCTTTGGAGCAGCATTGCTGTCTCCACAACACGCAGTTGGCTGTCTCTATTCTTGACTGGTCTCCAGGTCCTTTGCAGTTTAGTGGACATCCATCAACAGCCATGAGTCCCATGATGTTGTTGTCAGCTCTGCAAGCTTCCATGCCAACAGTTGAGTGCCAAAGACAACAGGTTCTTTCTGAGATCTCGCATTCCAGGTTCCTCTCAGACTTAGTCGTCTGTGAGGTGAGATGCAGTTGCTCTGATTGGTCCATCATCCACTGTGACTCACTTAACACATTCTGTTAAAACCTCACGGTGAGGCATGACAAATTTTTTGTCTTCACATTATGGAAGGTCATCAACGAAAACATGGCTTATCCAGCCACTTGCCAGGATAGCATGGGGGCAGCTGACTGGCCATTTTGATCTACCTGTAACCATACCCTTTCTGCATATACCATTGTACCCTGCCTAATATTCAGTCTGGGTGGTGTCCCCATAACCTTCGTTCTCTAGCCCACTAGTAAGTAAGGGCCAAACTGATTGAATGGTGACTTTCACTCACCTTGTCACAGCTCCATCGTTGGGTGTCTGCAGTGTTAAAATGGAGAGGGTTTCACCACTCATCTCACTGAAGAAGATACTGATCTTGGGCCCCAGTCATTCATCAGCAGGCCCCCTTTTATTTTGCAATTAGCCTCCGTACTGCAGGCCATTCAACCATCTACCACCATCCCTTGATGCTTAGTTGCAGTTAGATCTCTGCAGAAACGAACATTACTCAATTCTTACATTAATTCATTCAATTACGTTGTTACTTTCATTGTTTCAGACTGGCTTAGAATACTTGTTTCGTAATTTGATTATTTGCATGAACCCCAATAGACGACGAATTAGACATATGAATTAGTACTCTAGAAATGTCATCTAATTGCACTGTTGGATTATCATGTGCTGAGAGAGTGGATGCCTCCAACAGGTTTAAGAGATGTCAATGAAGAAGAATGAAGGGGAAGAAAATAAGAAGGTCTGGGATGATAGGATTGACATGGATTTCGAAGAAAGAGTGCTGAAAGGACCATGCGGAGAAAAGAAGAAGAGAAGAAAAAATTTATCCTGCAAGATATAAATTTTGGACTATACAGGTTTCAGAATACTCTAAGAGCATCATCGTTTCTGAATATATGGACACACTATCTGTGAGAAGCCATTAGGTTATGATAAACATTTACAAGAATTGATTGCTTTGTTGCTGTTTTTACATGTCATGTTTGTATCAGCTTGTAAATACTGCACTAATGACTGGCATAAAGCAGCTGTTTGGAATATGTCTTTCCTTGTAATGTTTGCATAGATCTGCTCTAATCAACATAGAATTTACATCTCTCTCATTGTTTTTGTTAGATGATCATGAAAGATAAATGGATGAACATTGGCTACGAAGAAGATGATTTAAAACCACACATTGAACAGATACGTGACTTCAATGACACTGCAAGAATTGGTTGGTAAACTTGTAAATTACGTATATCTATCATCACCGCTATCATCATTGCTATTGCCCTCATCATTGTGTAAAGGTCTTCTGGTGGTTGTAGTCAATATTTTTACTTTCAGAATATTCAGAAGGGGATGCAAATCTATGTGTATAAAATGCATTGTATGTGTTTTTATCTTAAAAAAACAGACGAAATGGTGAGCTTGGGTTACAACAGAAAAGACATCGAAGAAGCACTCAGCCAACAGAAATACAACGATATCATGGCAACCTACTTACTTCTCGGCAAACGACTTTCAGATGTGAGTTATTTAACTTAACTTATATCGTTAATCTAAGAAAGGAATCTGACTGAATCGTATATTTAACTTATAATTTAATTTCTGAATTTTAAATTCATTTAATTTTGTAAGCATTTGCTTGGATTTGTTGTCAGATATGCTGATTTATTCTGATTAATTTTTAATGGAAATTTTGTTGACTGAACTGTGGCTTTCTCCTTTTCTGTAACATATATGCTTGCTTGTTTATCAAAATGCAGTTGTCGCTGATATAGATGCGAACTGCGGCTTCCCCTTTTCAGCCATTTCATTGGCATTATTAGAAGCTCTTGTTCTGTTAGAGCTTTTACTTTACTTACTTTGCTTAGTGATATGAATAAGTTTCATATTTTTACCTAATAAAATCCATGTCTTTCTTTGTTTTCTGATATTCTGTACATTAATTACAATATTGTGTTCATGCTGGTGTGTTCACCCTTTACCGATGTTTTCTTGCCTGAGCTTTTGCATTTTGTGCGATATATTATTTGATATATGGTTGGTTGTTTGACTAGTTTGAAAACGGTGAATCTCGTTCAGGAAGCTGTTTGTCGCTGCGACAACTGCCTCCTCCATTTCCAAGTCGTATGAGCACGGAGCTGACTGCGGCCAACGTGCCATCAATTTATCCCAACTGCGGCCCTGCGCGTCTCCCTCTGCCTTCCAACTCACTCAAACCAGGCATGTTCATTCATTCATTCGGACATTTATATAGCGCTTCTTCAAGTAAAAGAAACTACTCAGAGGCGCTCCCGACTCCAGCGCGCCTAAAAAGAACAGTTTTGAGTTTAGTAAGGAACGATCCTGGTAGAGTCCCAGGGTGTAGGCGTAGCTCAAAAGGAAGGCCATGTATTAGTGCTTTTCACATTATTTTTCATTCTGTGAGACCAGTTAAGCATAAATGTTTTTATCTTTGTATTCCTGGTGTCTTAGAATATAACTGTGCTCATATTATGCTTGGTAAGATAAATTGAACCTCTTGAAATTCATGAATGAACAAAACAGTTGTGGTTCTAAATGATTATAAGGGTCATGGTACATTATTCATGAATATAATCCATGCAGTTTATGCATTGTTTAGATACTGCTACTCTGCTTGACGTGTGAGTGGGACACGTTCACTGAGTATGCCATACTACCATTAGTTCAGGGGTGCGCAACCTTTTCGCCAGTGTCGGCCGCATCAAAAGCTCACATTCTTACCACGGCCGCCAGTGTTTAATCTAGTCCCCTTCTGGGGTGGGGGGTAGGGAATCGACGTTTCTGGGTAGGGACCAAGGAGCGTCCGCAGACGATCTCCGTTGCGCGTTACACCAAGAGGGGTTTGAATTTTTTTATTTCTACATTGCAATGATGGCATTTTAAGCCGTCATCTAAACAAAATTGCTGTAAGTTTTCAGTGCTGATAAGATTCACTGTGGTTTAAGACTTCAATAAATATACTGAGGCCTACAATAATAATTTTCGGCGAAAATATACTGCTTGCGTTGTCCGCTTTTAGGATTTTTATTAGGCCTGCTTCACTGCAGATGAGTCATTTCAGCTTGCTATATAATAGCTGTCTCCACTACGAAAAATCAGTTTCCTCATAATTTGAAGGTCTTTTTCTCCTCTTCCAATGTTCCCTTTCTCTTCCGAGACATCATAATCAACAGCTGACAATTTGTGATTTACACTAAGTTTACACTTTACAGATAGAATACAGAAAATCTAATATTGCTTCTCTTCTAATCGCAGTGAGTGGGTGACCTATTCATGAAGTCAGACAAACGCATGATCAAGGTCTGAACCCCATGCAGCTTTCTACGCCATCTGTTTTCCATTCTGCCTTACACAGATACAGTAACTGTTGTACATTGTAACATAATATACTTGAAAATGATCTGTGGTGTAAGTTTCATTGTTCACACTCTCCCGCCAGCTGACGGTCAGCCCGGCTCGTACAATGTCAAGATCTTTCCACTCATTAGTGGAGTAGGCCTAATCTTGGTCCATAATTTGTAAGCAATGTTTGACTGTCTGGAGATGGGCAAGCTATGGGATATTAGTACTCTGACTCAAGTGAGAGTAATATAATTATAGGCTAATATCTGCATACACTAAAAAACACAAATGCAACTCATTTTCTTCACATAACCTTAGTTTTAAAGCAATTGAATAAAATATTTATGAATTTATCTACAAACGGCCGCCAATATGTTATAGTTGGATTTGGGTCCACGGCCGCCAGTAATTCCTTTCACGGCCGCATGCGGCCGTACGGCCGCAGGTTGCGCACCGCTGCATTAGTTGATTGTTACTTGTGCATGAATACTTTACAAGTTGTGTACAGGAATGTCATTACGATGATTATTTAATGATGCGAACGACGTGTTACCGAATCAGCTAAATACTATCTGATATTGGTATGGCTGATGTACTTTTTAAACCATCATTTAAAGTGCTGCAGCATTTCTCTTTCTTCCTTTTGTATTTATTTAACTGCTGGTTTTCTGATTAAACTTAGGGTGTGGCACAAATACGGGTAAGAATAAACAGCCGACAAGTGCACAGGACAACACAATCAGAGAAGGTGCGTCATCGTCTCAGTCTTCTTCGACTGGTCAGCATTCCAGGGCATCTGTCACAACACCACCCATCAGCGGTACCTCTTGTGATGTTAGTACCTCTTGTGATGTTAGTACCTCTTGTGATGTTTGTATTTCTTGTGATGGTAGTACCTCTTGTGATGTTAGTACCTACTTCCTGTGATGCTAGTACCTCTTGTGATGTTTGTACCTCTTGTGATGGTAGTACCTCTTGTGGTGTTAGTACCTCTTGTGATGTTAGTACCTCTTGTGATGTTTGTACCTCTTGTGATGTTAGTACCTCTTGTGATGTTAGTACCTACTTCCTGTGATGCTAGTACCTCTTGTGATGTTAGTACCTCTTGCGATGTTAGTACCTCTTGTGATGTTAGTACCTCTTGCGATGCTAGTATCTCTTGTGATGTTAGTACCTCTTGTGATGTTAGTACATCTTGTGATGTTAGTACCTCTTGTGATGTTAGTACCTCTTGTGATACTAGTACCTCTTGTGATGTTAGTACCTCTTGTGATGTTAGTACCTCTTGTGATACTAGTACCTCTTGTGATGTTAGTACCTCTTGTGATGTTAGTACCTCTTGTGATGTTAGTACCTCTTGTGATGTTAGTACCTCTTGTGATGTTAGTACCTCCTGTGATGTTAGTGCCTCTTGTGATGTTAGTACCTCCTGTGATGTTAGTACCTCTTGTGATGTTAGTACCTCTTGTGATGTTAGTACCTCTTGTGATGTTAGTACCTCTTGTGATGTTAGTACCTCCTGTGATGTAAGTACCTCTTGTGATATTAGTACCTCCTGTGATGTAAGTACCTCTTGTGATGCTAGTACCTCCTGTGATGTTATTACCTCTTGTGATGTTATGTTGGTACCTCTTGTGATGTTAGTACCTCTTGTGACGTTAGTACCTCTTGTGATGTTAGTACCTCCTGTGATGTTAGTACCTCCTGTGATGTAAGTACCTCTTGTGATGTTAGTACCTCCTGTGATATAATTACCTCTTGTGATGTTAGTGCCTTTTGTGATGTAAGTACTTCTTGTGACGTTAGTACCTCTTGTGATGTTAGTACCTCTTGTGATTCTAGTACCTTCTGTGATGCTAGTACCTCTTCCTAAACTGTGCTGGTTCTCGTGTCAGTGTGTTGGATGTTTTATAGGCGCCATGAAGCTGGAAATTGTTTAAATGATTTGCTGGTTATTAATGTTGTTAATCAGCGTCGTTTTGTGATTCTGATATGACCTTGTGCGTCACAATAGAATTTTTTAAGTTTTTGCTTTAACGAAGATTTTTATATGGATTTAGTGCATTTTCTTTGCTGAACATTAGATTGTTTTTATTTTGTGTTGTTTTTCTTTAAGTTTTTACGTGTATTTTATGTGCTATTGACTTTATTATGTTCTTGCTGTTTGACCTGATGATTTATTATTATTTGGCCTTATTTAAAATTATAAATGTTCGTTCAGATGAATTTTTGAATGTTTTCATATAATTTCTGAGTTTACGTATCAGTCAGTGTTGTGTACTTTCAGAAATATAGCTTTCATCATTCTGTAGCCAAGAATAACACAGAAGTAAGTGATTCTAAACCTGATGTCACTCGTCATTATCTTCAAATGATGAATTGTGTAAAACGATAATGCTTTCTGTTAGCATTCTACCATGACTCTGTTGTGGCCCATTCACTTCTCCTTAGTTTTACAGTTTGCAAAATTTGAGGATAGATAAAAAATTGCACTGCATCCAGTTAAGTCTTTCGATTTCTTAATTCTAAGACTCTCCATTATGGCAGGGCCAAGCTGATACAATTCAATAGATTACAACTTAAATTTGATGATGCCTCTTGCAATGCCCAGATTGCACTCTGCGCTAGCCTCACGATGTCAAATATCCTTAATATTTTAACATTATCGTTTACTTTATTTATTAGTATTACATTATAAAGTTGTTTAAATTGGATGATACACATTTCAATTATGTGCTACAATAGATTGCAACTTAAACTGTTTAAAAATATGACAGCATCATGCTTCCAATGGCACGTGGTTAACAGAAGGAAGTCATAATGTGATGCTTGATGGTCATTGGCAGACTCACCTGCATAGCAAATGACAGTGCCTGTATTACGTACATGTAGCGATGTACTTCACAGACATTTCTCTTATTTTTTTCTGATTACTGTCACACTGATCACCTTTTCATGCAGAGTTTATTAAAGTATCAGATAGCATCGGTTATCCAGGTCTAGTGTGATAATGGATGAAAGAAAACAGCCAGCTCAGTCTCTCAAAGATATTCTGATAGCTAAACCCTGGATCTTTTAAGATATAATGTAACATATAACATATTATGTAGATTTTAATTAGTAGCTTTGACAAAAACATGGGTTGGCTTTCAGCAAAACTGATGCAGCAAATCACCATATGCTTATTATAGTTGGATGTGGAGAACTGGAGATACAGAGACAAACATCAACCATAGTGCTATTCAGGATTGCAGAGAATTTTTTCTCTATGGGTGACTTTTATAAACCTCAAAATAGCTACTATGTGTCTATTTTCATTTGTGTTGTTTTAATGACTACTGCTTTTAAATGGCTGCTTGAGAAACTCATGAACATGTTCTTTGAGCAGTTCTTTGTTATGATTTTTTAATTGGAGAAGTTCTATTGTCTATGATGATTGATTGGTTCATTGTCTTCAGATGTCACCAAGTCACGGCGTCGCTGCTGCTGGTGGTAAGATTCCGCCGAAGAAGTCTCTGACGATGCGTAACAACAGCACGGGTATGCAGCGAAGAGGCACATACAACCAGACGGAGAGGGAGAACACGCAGAGGGCGCTCCTCGAACGACCGAGCGGAAACGCGTCCTTGCGAGTCTGTCCGACACCGTTCTCATCTCCAACGCAAGAACGCAAGAGGTACTTTTCGTCTGGGTGTCATGGGATTGGTTGTCGTTTCTGACCTTTGTGAGGTCGTTTCATAAATCATCATCACGAGCTTGTTAATGCCTGACAACTTTTTTAGTCCTTTTGACATATGAAATGCTTTCATACTTAGAATAATGCAGGAGTTTCAGATGTCTTATAAAGTGTATATGTAACTGTAGTTTTGCTTCGAATGAGTGTTTAGAATTGGTTTAGATTTCTCGTACAAGTATTTACTAACGAGCAACGTCTAAGTACTTAGTTAATTTATTACTCGTATCTAAGAATTTAAATATGTCATTCGTTGATGTTGCGCCTCATGTGAATTATGTGAGACAGTAGACTTCGGGATGATTTTTTTAACAGTAGACTCAGTTTGAAATTTTCTCAAGATGCTTTACTTTCTGTGGTTTCCTACGTTTGTTATGTACAAGTGCACGTAACTATGGTTTGTGTGTGTATGTTGTGTTTGTGTGTGTATGTTGTGTTTGTTTGGGTGTGTGGGTGTGAGTGATCTGCCCATTTGGCCTCATCGTTTCTGCGAGTCTAATTTTATCCACTAGACCAGTGTTTTCGTATTTTTGCAGTATCTATATACAAAATAGAGGCTACCTCATGTAAGTTTTGCTCTGCAAATGGGTTCGTTCCCTCTTGATCTTTTACTTTTATTCGTTTTTTTGTTCTCTCTTACTTTTGCTATTAACCGGTCTTGGACTTTTGACTTTTCCATATGGTTTTGATCTGCTGCTTATCCTATTTAACTCGTTAAGCCTCTGATATATGATAGACTGAACATCAGGAGCTTAAAGGGTTAATCTGTAGCTTCTGCTTTGTGCATTTTCTGGTGAAGCTTCTGCTAGATATGGATGCGGTTAGGCTGTTTATGTTTTCGCAACACGTATGTGCATGCTTATTTTCAGTTTTTGATGCATCATGCTATGACATGTTATTTATTAATGATTTTTAACAGAGGTGTGATTGAGCTGTTTTTCTTCGGCTTGCATAGTTTTCTGCCTGGTTTCGCATAGACAGTTGCATGACATGTCTCTCATCTTTTTCTATTTAACCCTTTGAACCCCATTTTCCATAGAGTTATGGGAGCTCTGGGTTCAAAGGGTTAATAGATAATTGTTAAGTTTGAGCAATCAAGATTCTGTTTGAATCAGTAGTCTTACTACTTAACATTTGTAGGAGACCTAGCAGCTATTTGAAGTGCTTTTGTCTTGGAAATATCCTGAGGTCAGGAACAAGTCATTTTAATTCATTGGACCAAGTCATTTTCATTCATAACAGATTAACATATATCTAATCAGACTAACAAGTTAGCTGTCACTGTCATTATCGTGCATGATTCTAGACTTACCACATACTCAAAGCATAAACTGCGTTACTGCAAAAAGTGTGCATAGTTGTCAATGTCGTAAGTTTTATCAGTGAATCTGCAATCATGCGAGTAAATAAGCAGCAAGTTGCAAGCTGTTTGTTTCCTATGTTTGTGGGAATGAGGACAAAACAGAGCCAAGCACAATCTAGATTTCACTGTAGCGTATAATTATAGTACATTCCGATTGTGATATTTTACTTTTAGTTTTTGTTCTCTTTGTCATGTTGTTGTTGCTTGTATTGATTTTTTATGTTTGCTGTTTGCAAGTATTTTGCAGTTTTGTTGAATACTGTTACACAAATTCTTTTAATTGCTGCATTCCACAGAATCAATTATAATACTGATCAGTCACTTTTAGTGAAGTGAGACATCATTTGAAGGTTTCATCATGTGTGTGAGTGCGTTTGTGTGTGTGCGTGTGTGTGCGCGTGCATGCTCTGTGTACATCAGGGATCATTCTTTATTAAAGGTTTTCTGCCATTTGACATATGTTATGTTTTTAAATTTAGTTTTATGCCGAATTCATTTCTAAAGTATGAGACTAGTCTTGCAAAGGGAATTGTTTTTAATCAAACTCAGAGTTGAGTAGGTGAAGAATGCCTTTTTGGACATCTTTGTTGGTTTCATACTACATTTAGGTTCATGGCATTAATCTTTAGAGATCAAATAAGAACTGCCTTTCTTTTGAAAATTGAATGAACTTTATGCTGAGTGTTATTCTGTCCAACAGTAATATAACGATTGGCAAATTTGGCAGACTTCATTCCAGTAAGTATACAATACATGCCCTTGAAAAGTTTTTAATAATCGCTGAAGAAATGTCCTGATACAGAATACATAGCAGCTGGCTGGGCTGAAACTTTTACTGCTTTAGTTTCTGTTTATCTGCTTTTTTTGTTATGTCCTTTATTTTGTTTATTCTTTTGACGTCTTCCAGGGCTTCAATCTTTGTTCTTTCTCCGTTGTTTTAGCAATGTTCCAGTTACTACTCAACCAGGAAAGATGTCAACATCGAGCAGCATGAGACTCAAAGGCCAGTCGACAAAACCTGCGAGCTTGTCTCAACAGATCCCACCACCTCCCCCACCTTCGCCAGGGATGAAGTCGTCTGACATTGCGACACCTTCCATGTGCGTCGTTGTCGTCGCTTTACTCATTTCATTCGCTCGTGAACTTTTAAAATCGGTTTTAGGATTGGATATTTGTAATCAACGGGACAGGCTGTGTTTTAGAAAAATGCAGACTAGAAGCTGTCATGAAAAGAAACGTATGGAGTTTCTAATTATTTTATCAGGTCAAATGATTGTATATAGAAATTTTTGAGTGCCATTCACCATGTGTCATTGGACTCTTAATTTGTTTTTTTAGGGCTTCATCTATTAACCAAAAAACGGATTCTGGCATGCTTCCTGTCTCACCAACTGCCAGCACCAAGTTTCCTCGCGGAACTTCGAGTCGTCGGACGTTTCACGGAGGAGCTGTTCACGATCGAAAGACGGCGACACTGCCAAACGGACAGGCAGACATCGCGTTTTCTAACCAGCAGGGCAGACTGTCCTTCCTCAACAAAATTACTTCCAAGTTCAGTCGAAAGTAAGTGAATGATTAGAGATGCAGTGGATGTAATATATTGCGTCGTAATCTATATAAATAAAAATGTAACCGCGTTTGGCACAGCTTCAAAGATCTCCGAACTTTCTTCATTGATTGCTTTCGAAACTTCACCAAAACGTTTAGTTCCAACACGGCCGGGTTTGCAGAATGATTTTTGGGAAAAAGCGCAATGTTTTAAACAAGAAAAGCAACTTTGCAAATTCTACCGTTTTCAACGCATAGCCTACGCCTGTCGATAAGCCTTGCCTTCCAATTCGGGCGCGTTTTAAACGGTTGTTCAAATGTGTTCCGTTTATGTAGCGCATTTCAACACATCCAATTGCGGCCTTCTTGATGAAGAGTTTTATGGCGCTATCCGCGTCGCTATCGGAGAGGGGCGGTGTGAGGGAGGAAAAGAGGGAGGGGAGGGGAGGGGGAGGGGAGGGGAGGGGAGGGGGAGAGGGAGGGGAGAGGGAGGGGAGAGGGAGGGGGAGGGGAGTGGGAGGGGATGCTCTTTTCAGCCACAGCAAGGTGTGGCCGGGTACGCTAGTTGAACATAAATTGTGAAGCGCCTCTAGCATGGTGAACCGTTCAGAAGTGCCCCCAGTATGCGGGACTCCTTGAGGAGAAGCAGGTTTTGAGAAAGGTGTTGGAAGAAGAGAGACTGCCAGAAAGAGGTTTGTAGATGAAACAGAAGGAGAAAGCGCATTCCAAACAGAGTCCAATGGAAGCGAAAGATCAAGACTGAGTTGTAGCAGTTCTAGTACAGGGAATCAAGAGGTCAGTTCTAAAACAAGAATTATTGGACAATTGCCCGTATGACAGACTTATTCCAGAATGAATGAGGCAGGGCTGTTTTTGAGGAATTTTTAGAACTGCACAAACCCCTTCTTTGCCTTCCCAACCTCCATGGTAAATTACTCCCACTTGCAGGACAATGCCGTTTTTTCACTAGCTTTAACTGCACAGAATTGCTTCTACAACTGCACAGATCCATTTAGAACTGCACATTTTGTGTACAACTGCACACAAAAAAAGCCCTGGAATGAGGTGCTTTCACAGCATCCCAGTTGCCCCATGCAGCCCTTAGGAGATGTCCTAAAGGACAATGTAACATAATTTATTGTAGAACTCTTAATTACTTTAGATGTTTACCTTTTAGTGAATGATGTTGCTGGAAACGGCAGATGGTGTTGAAATCTCATTACGAGGCGTTTGACATAATATTCCGATGTGTATTGCAGATCAGTCAACGAGAGTCGCAGTGGCAGTGGACTGGTCGAGCAGACGAAACCTCGCTCGCTGCGCTTCACATGGAGCATGAAGACGACGAGCGCAATGGATCCGAACGACATCATTGCCGAGATCCGACGTGTGCTCGAGGCCAACGACTGCGACTACGAGCAGCGCGAGCGCTTCCTGCTCATGTGTCTCCACGGCGACGCTCGCACGGACAGCCTCGTTCAGTGGGAGATGGAGGTCTGCAAGCTGCCGCGTCTCTCTCTCAACGGCATCCGGTTCAAGCGGATCTCCGGAACTTCCATCGGCTTCAAGAACATTGCATCGAAAATCACCGAAGAACTGAAACTATAAATATTAAATACGTTGTCGGGCGGTCAGTGGTTGTCGGTTCGCAGGGCTCCACGTTCGTTCGTCTGTGGGTCGTCATCCTCGTGTATCTACAGATCAGTTTGAATTGATCAGTCTAAAGCTCTTTATTCTTTTTAAATCGGATCGCCGCTGCAGTCCTGTCATTTGATCTGCGAATCTGTTCAATTTAATTGATCTTCAGACCGCTGCTTAAATATCTGTGCAGAGAAGGAGGCTCCATCTGAATCTTGCTTTTTGTGATGTTTTCCAACGGTGTACGTAAGTGGTGTTGCACGTGCATATTGCATAAGCGTATGCGTGGGCTATACGATGCTTCAAGTGTATGCTGCACGTCTAAGTGTATGTATCTGTATGTGCCAGATTTTTTCTGCGGCAACATGTTCTTCACGTAAGGATTTTGAGTCATAGATTTTGATTTCTGGCTTTGAACTGTAGTCTGCACTATTCTGCTGCTCTGTCTCGTTGAATAGGCAAGGCATTTATCGTAGTATATCGGGGGTTATAGCATTCTGTAAACAGCATCTATTGAACTGAGTAAACCTACGAGCTGGATGGCAACTTCTTTCGTGTGCAAAGTGATACACGCGCATGTCTTGCAGGGACGTCTACTAAGATTTGCCGATAATTGTTTAAGCACACAGTCTATGTACAGAGAATATAATTGTGCTTGTGCATGTATTTTGCATCTAGTGGTCAATGGTGTAAAGGACAGTTCTGTAGCTCTGTGTCCTTTTTAATCCACCAACGATTACTTGGCTCAGTTTCCAGTGTTGTTGTTGAGCCGTTGATCACGCAACAAGAAGAAGAAAGGTTGTTTGTCTGGTTGTTAGAAAATCGATGTTGTCATCTCTCTCTACTCTCGCTGACAGACTACGTCGTCGTTGTCACGGTGACAGACTACGTCGTCGTTGTCACGGTTGTCACGGTGACAGACTACGTCGTCAGTTGTCACGGTTGTCAGTGATTTGTATTCGCTACTAAAGCAACTCTGCACGATTAATCGTAGACTCCTCACCAGATCCATCCGGCTCCAATCTGACTATTGAACAACGATCCAACCTGCAATGCGCTGTATGAGTGTATGTAACTATGTATATGGGAAGGCATGTATACGTGTATTATTGTCTATGTGCTTGTATGCAGATCTTATGTATGGTATCTAGTCCTTTTAAATGAATCTGTGAAAGCACTCTGCTAAAATATGTTACATATATATAAATGGTGGTTTATCCACTTTGACCCGCTGCTTGAAAACTAATTGAAAACTTTTTACAGTGCTTGTGTGTGCACGCAAGCATGTGCACACCTATGCGTGCGTGCATGTGTTTGCGTGTGTGTGTGTTTGCCATCATGAAAGGATGGGACAGTAAACAATGTCATGTTTGAATGCATATTAACCCTTTAATGCCAAGATGGTAGTAAATGGTATGGGAAATCTTATACCCTTCGGCATTAAAGGGTTAAGTGGTTTGGTGCCAATTATTGAACAACTTCATGTCGGTATTGTAAACGTGCGTTAACTTGCCTAATTAATTACATATAACTATATGTATAATATATTGTATATAGGGGTAACTGACGTTTTGCCACTGCCGTTTTGGCACAACCCTTTGCGACCCTACCATTTTGGTGCCGGCCGTTTTGGAACCGGCCAGTTTTTGATCAATTAAATGGAATCTAACTTCTGGTTTGCAAAAAATCATTTTCATCAATCCAGCCTCCATTTTAGCAGCAATTATTTTTATCAATCCAACTTCTGTTTAAATAATGATTATATAATTATCAATGCAAGTCCAGTTTATTTGAGAATCTTTATCAATCCCACTTCTATTTAAGACAAAATAATTTTCATCAATCCAATTTCTATTTAATCAAAATGTTTTTCATCAATCCAGTTTCCATTTATAGATGAATTTTTCCCGTCCAACCCACTTCCAATTAGGCAGAAAAGAATCCCATCCATCCAACTTCTATTGAAGCAAAGACTTATTTTCATCCAGCTTCCATTGACAGGAACAGTTATTTCCATAAATCCAGCTTCCACTTAGTATTAGTTTCATCAATCCAACTTCCATTTCGGCAAACATTTTTTTTTGTCAATAAATGTCCGGTGACTAAACGGTAGCGCCAAAATGTTTTGGCTCCAAAACGTCTTGCTTCGGTATATACATATTCCTGATGGAAGGGCGTTGCAGAGATACAGAATCAAAAATAAATGACTGAGATGTTTTAAAATATCTTTTGACTTCTTACTGTTCTTTTGTGCATATGTAATTTATGATAAGGGTATTCGGATTGCTTGCCATTCAATTTGTATGTTGTAAATTAGTTCAGTTGGGTCCAGATAAGCAAGACAGTAATTAGTTATTTTTTGCGAAGGGTAGCTGCTTATTATGTTATAGCATGTTGTCATGAATTGGTTTTGTGCAAACATGTGGCGGTTCAGCATTGTTAGGTTTCTTTGTTTTTGTGCTGAGCTGATGCCACTTTACCACCGGGACTCTATTTTTTTTAATGCTTGCGATACCTCATTTAACCAAAACACATTCAATTTGTTAACAGATCATTACCTGCTTACTTATTTGTGGGAGAATGCTTCAAGCAGAGGCAGTGTCTTTGACCAGTTGATACTATTTACAAAATCTTTGTGCCAAACTTTTTCAATTTTTTTTCATCTGTTTAGGTTGACTTAATATAGCAATATGTCTAAATAATAATTTTTAATATAATTGATATAACTCTACAGTCTTGGTAAGCTGCTGTAGTCGTATTATGGTGGTTATGATACATTCAATGTTTAACTTGGACCAGACGTGTTGTTCGATCTCTAACTGTGTAAGGAATCTCATAAATTTTCCTGAAACTCATGTTACCTCAGTGATTCACTGAACATGCTACGTACGTTGTTTTTTGGCTGATTTGATCAATTCCAATCATAGAACTTTAATCACTGCTTATGTTTTTCTTAATTATGAAGTGAATGTCAGGTTTCATTCTTATTTTGAAATTTGTCTTTTCCCTTCTGAATTACTAGTCGATTGACGTATTTTTATTTTTATTTCTGTAGGTAATTTCAATTATGTCTTCCTGAAGAGAAAATCTCTCAAAAAGTATTTCTCTTTTCATTACAGTGATGCATAGTTTTTCATACTATTTATTTCTAAAACTGTCTTCTCGGGACTTGTTTAATGCTTGTGGCCTACTATCAAGTGCAAGGCTGTAATTTTATATTTACCCAAAGTTGCAGGGATACATTAGGAATGACAAATTATGTTATTGTTAGGAATGTTTGAGAGAATCTGGCCAAGATCCAGCTTTTGAGGCTATCTGGTGGAATGGTGCCTTTAAGAACTGTGACATCGTGGCTTCAGATCTGAATGAAAGAAATAGATCGTTGTGTAATACATCTGAGACAGTGGATATATATAATAGACTCAAAGACAAATTCTACATCATCAACTGGTATCTTTAGTGCCAAGAGTTTCAACGATAATTAGAATAAATTTTTCTTTTAAGAATATGTGTGCAGAATCATTTACTACATCGTCTGTTTGGTCTTGAATTCTGCTCAGTTCTCTTGATAAAAAAAGTGTCATTTGTGATGGCCAGTGTATTTGGATCATATAATTATTGTAAGAGGGACCCAAGGAAGAAGTGTGTATGTGTTGATCCAATTGTAATTATCGATCAAGAGAAGATCTTTGGACTTCTTTGTGCCTGGAATCTGCATAGAAAGGCAGTTTCTACTTATTGTGATCCTTGTGGATCATATGCAGATGTAAAGCAAATGCAGCTGATTAAATTTTTCAACAACTGGAGTCCTCTGTGGGCGTGCCCTGCATACGTATCTGTTAATGCAACCCCTACTTGTTTTTTTAATCATTGACACAACAAGTAATTCAATCACTAATATACTAACCTGATTATGGGCTACATTTTATGAAGTTAGTAGTTTTGCAGTATTTATCATGATATATGTTTTGCTATAAAAGAACAGCTAGAACACATGGAAAGTCTGCGGAACTGTTCTTTTGTGTGTGATGTTTTTTAAGCCAAGTGCTACATTTGAAAGTGTGTTTAAGCGAGCTTTAAAATGTTTCAATACAATTTCCAGACTTAGAACAGTGTTTTTTCTTTGTTAATCTCCATGCTAAAATGAAAATTCTAATTATATCGCCTAGTAGCAGTGATGATGCCAAACTTCTTTTAACCTGGGATCACCAGGGCAGTCACCAGTGCAGGGGTCGATTTATGCCCTAAACAAATACTTGTCAGGGCAGAATTCTAGTGAGGCAACACCCAGGGCAACGGTTTTTTACCAGGGTATTTGCCCCGTTGTTGCGCCGCTACTGTTTAGTAGGTTGATGTGCTGAAGCGACTCTAGTCATGTTACTGCCAAATATTTTGAACATTCAAAGTAGTCTTCTGTGCTGCAAGACTGTATACCAGATGATAAAAAAGGTATGAAGTGCATTTATTGTATGAATTTTATTTCTATGTGTTGTTATTATTTCTTATTTACTTTTTTATTGTTCGATGAATCGATGATTAAGCACAATGAATCTTGGTTTTTTGCATAATCATTAGGTGTAAAGCAAATGATAAAGCAACCAGGTCAAACTAGCAGAAATAAGGTAAGTAGATTGCTCAAAAACTGCACCAGGGACTCTATGTAGGTTTGTGTGCGGAACCGCAACATCAGCCATCTTACGATTTGACTTTGCAAAAATAAGGTACTTTGTTTAATCTGAACTCAATTTGTGGTATGAATCAATAACCTAGTTAAGCATGTTGTCTTGTGCACATCATGCCTCTGCAGTCTAATAACATTGCTTAAGTATTTATGACCTACATAAGTATTATAAACTGCGCAAGTATTTATGACCTACAAAGCTGTCGGCATAAGCACACCTCCATATTTTCAAATACTACTAACTCGGTACATTCCTCCTTGTCTGCAATCATCAAGGACAGGTCATTTAGCCAAGGTCTTTAAGCCTTTAGGCCATGATGCAGAACGGTTTGCTCTTGTCTGCATTCCTTGCCTCGGCCACAGCAAATGGAATCGACTGCCACTCTATTTGTAACTTGAATTAACTTTCTTACTTCAAATTTCAGCTCAAAACTCGCAATTTCTCATTGACTTTCAAACACTTCGATATCTAACTGCATCTTCTTCTTTCAGCTGACTATCTGCACCTCAGATTCACATTTTGATCTGACCATGTGTGCGGCTGTGCGCCACAAACTTATTCAATTTTAATAATACGAAAAAATCTAAATTCGGTTGAATCGTAGGCTTCGACACGATTAGAAACTGACATTTAGCTTTTTTAATTTTATATTTCGATTGGACATGGATTAGAAACTGAAATATAGCCATCTAGAAACGGTTGTCCTAATTGGAAGCAGTTTTTTTTAAAGATACTGTTTATTTTAATTCAGTCTGTTACATGGTGTTTAGTGGCAATATTCCATTATTGAACTGCCAGCATTACTTTCTTACGTACTAAAACTTCAGTACTGTACGTCATTTTCATTTATGTGTAGAAGAAGCAGACGTTGATGTAGTCGTTGTCATTGTTGTCTCCATTGACTGATGACGCTCAGTTATTCTTAAAGAACAAGAAGTCAGGCGCCAATTATTGTGACAACTGTCTTGCTTGAGTGTAACCATATTGCTTGATAACCATGAGTGTGTAGTCGTCTGAAGTCGACTAATTTTTCACTTAGCTGGTCAATTCTGTGCGTTTTCTAGGAGGATAAAAGCATTCCTTCGGTGTGATTATACATAACGACTAGGCGTGAATATGTTATTATTAATGACTTGGTTATTGGCTTTGTTACAGAATTTCAAGAATTTCTTTTTAGCGAAATAAATGAATTTCATTTTGAAACATTTTTAATCTTGTACTGACCTAGGCTTCCTTCTGGTCTCGTGACCTGAAGGCCAAATTCCAGTGTCTGGTTTAAACAATTCTTCTATAGCCTAGCTAACTAGTTTCGCTTTTGGGGTTTTGCCAGCTGGGGTGACTTGAGTGATAGTTTCCCAGTGAAGTTACTTATTTATCAATGTGCACCAATTAACATACTGGTGCATCCACTTGGAAAGGACTTTTGTTGGAGATACGCCTACTCCCTATAAAAAAATACCAAAACATTTGACAAGTTGGTGGGAGTACCATATAACACTTAAACTTTCTTTGCTGGTGCACAGGTCTCTGCATGGGGCGGCATCTGAATACCTCAGTGTATACTCTGTTGGTCTGTCGTCATTTAGAAAAAGCTCTTCCTTGAGA
Source organism: Lumbricus rubellus (assembly GCA_945859605.1). Classification (NCBI taxonomy): domain Eukaryota; kingdom Metazoa; phylum Annelida; class Clitellata; order Crassiclitellata; family Lumbricidae; genus Lumbricus; species Lumbricus rubellus. Next base: position 26,000,162 of record OX243813.1, on the reverse strand, counting down.
CTGGAGATGAGAGATGATCTGCAAGTGCAAAATTGAAAACCTGCTTCGAAGAGTGTGCCTTCTATGTCGCAGCTTGTCGCTGGGTCCAGACGTTGGAGTAGTACTCCACCTTTAATTAATGTGCTCGTCTACTACTGTTGACACTTTTAAGACATAACTTGACACATATTCTTTCAAAATTGCTTCTCTTGATTAAGTCGCTAAATTTGTTAAGTGACCTTGTTACAGCAAGTGCTGTGTCACGATGCAATAGAAATCGTTGTATTCATCTTCATCATCATTAGACAGAATGATGATGATGATGAATGTACAGCACCGAGCTATGAATTCCCAAACTTCAGGCAGCAAGCGACTGAGAGCCCATTACTCTTGGACAAGTTGTGTACAGCAGCATGTCCTCGGCATGGAAGTAGGATGACAATCCCAGTCCTGAGGTCTACCAAGATCGACTTGTAAAATATGTAAAATAAGAACCGTAATTATAGTCCGAAAACTGATCCTTCAGGTACTTCACACTTTAGATGGTACACAGACATTTTGTCAAATAGCTCCACCTGAGTGACCAGACTCCAACCAAGCAGGTTATAATCCAGTCAAGCACGACAGCATTGATTCCATAGTTCAAGTGTTTGGTGAATATCTAACGCCTCTGATCACGTGATGATCAGGACGTAGGGGAACAACTCATGGTCTTTTCAGAGTTTTATTATTATTCACGAATTAGGTTGACGATGGTAAACAGACAGTCTCTTTCGATTAATTAAACAATTGCTAAATTTCAACACCTTAAACTACCACGACGATGACGACCAACCCTGACTAACCCTCCTCACTGTTCTACCCTAACCCTTTACTACCTTGATGGAATCTGGCAACGACGACCCCGGTCCTTTATCCTTCAGTCCTTTTATACTGACGCTCCTCTCGCTTCTTGCCTACGCGTCTTCATCTGATTGGGCACTAGCAACCTTCCTGCTCCGTTGCTATAGCAACCCATCGGTGTCTGCTCTCTTTGCCTGCATTGGCATGCAGTCAATCCGATCTCTTTCCTTCTGTCTGTCTGGCCTCTTGCCTCTTGCTCTCTCTTTCCTCTGTGCTCAACTGTCTGCCCCGTCTGTCCAGCTGTCGTGTAACATCACTCACTCGCTTACTCACTCTCTATCCGTCCGTCTGTCTGTCTATCCTTCATTCCCTCTGTAGGCCTAGGCCTACTGTCTTAACTGTCAACTACCTCCGCTACAAATATATCACAATTCATAGTGTCACCTATAACTATTAGTGGTGTATGCTTACAGGGGAATTTTATTCCATATTGGAATACCCATTGTGGACCTCCTCTGATTTTGACATTTGCACTTTGACCTATGGCCTCTGTGAAGGTCAAGCATTCTGTTGCATGGGTCAAATGAAGTCATTAATTAATTATTAATCACAGAGTGAGTGAGATTCTCACTGGCCACACAGGTGTCATACTCATACAATATATAATAAGGAATTATCGTTCTTTTCTGGGTATCGCTGTATGATATATGCAAAATACAACACAATGCATAGCAATATTGCATATTCATTGATTCTGAACATTTATATAGTGCAGGGCTGAAAGTGGTTTGGAAAAGTTGCCGGGTCTCACTTAGGCGGGCGATCACGCCTATGGCCCATAAATTTTTCTTACGACGTTTTTCCTATAGTCATTTATCCAAAATTACCGAAAATCCTACCATTTTTACTTACTTTTGGCATCATTTTTACTTACTTTTGCGACCCGGCTGAGACCCGCCAACAACAGGTCTCGAAAATCGATGCCGGATCTCAGACCCGGACCGACCCGGCTCACTTTCAGCCCTGATATAGCGCGCCTTCAAGAATATCTGGAGTGCTCCCAGTCCAGCTATGACTACAGAAAAATACTTGAGCGACTTGTAATGCTCTGTCGGTTGAACCACAAGCAAAGAACAGAACTTAAGCGGGAGGTCATTCCAGATGGAAGGGCCACAACCAAAATAATATGTTTCTGAACAATTAATTGGATTATCCTGAGAATTTCCATTCACACAGATTTCCAAATTGATTTGGTATGCATTCTTGGCATTATTTATCTCTTTTCTAAGGTGTCAAATATCAGTTACAGCTAGAAATCTGTCTGTTGGGCCTTGTGTGTGGGAGCTAGCCTGTGGAACTTCTAAGTATCAGAGCACTGTTCAATTGATGCTCAAGTTTTTGTTTCTAACGACTTAAACTTTTGGGGGGGGGGAGAAGACGAAATTCATTAAAGCTAATCAAACATCCCATGGCACATGGTTGTAGTAAAACTGTGGAGTTTCAGCTGCATCAAATTACATGGAGATTTGACTTGATATGAGGGATTGGCTATAAGCTCCCACTTCATTAAGCCAGGCATTTTTCGGGGAGCATGAGCATGAAACATACCTGCGAGGAGACTAGCTGTGTGGTATCTGTCCTAGAGTTTGAAGGGCCAGTTGTCAAAGACCTTAACAGAAATTTTAACCCAGGCTAAATCTTTTACTCCATTGAGCTTCAACTTTCATATATTTTGTGATTTTTTATTTGTTTCATAGCAATAAGCGTTAAGCAACTAGTCTGCCAATCTGGCTCTGTTCCAGAGTCCCTTAATTGTTTCTTTATCAATATTTACGAGACAGCGGCAGATCAATTGATTTTTCACTCAGGAAACTATGCCATGGTTATAACAGTGTAAGGTTACACCTTTGTGTTATAAACAATACATTTATTCTGGTCCTTCAGATTGCTTTTTGGAGTTCGAGCTAATGAGGATTTTTTACAGCAGAAACAGGAGGCTTAATTGCTGCTGACCTACAGTTCACTGAGTTGTGTACAAGTAATATTTGATTAGACTTTCCCACAGTGTGCATTGTGCATTGTAGATGCCAATGTAGTGTTCAGTCTTGCATATGGATTTTTCACATGTCTCTGGCTGTGTTGGATGACACTTTTTGTTTTGCATGCTTGAAGGATCCAGTGAGGTGTCTGTAATACTTTGTGACATTCAAGATAGATTTTTTCAATCAGATTTAAAGGTTAATTATTAATTATGTACTGCAAACTGATGTGTGATCAGTAACTGTTATCTACTAAAGTACCGGTATTGCTTCATATGAAAGTGGTAGCAAACGAACAGCACCATCTGCAGTCTATGGGTTGCAGCACTTCAAATCCTGCTTCTCAGGTGAGTTAGAGTAACATTATGTTGTCAGGTGTTGTTAGTCATAATTAATTATCACTACTGCTGTAAAATTGTTATTAGTTATGCACTGTCCACAATACAAGGGTACACATCACATAGGTCTAGATAGTTGCTTTAACTATTTGATGCCTTGTACCCTAAACACAAATGAATACAAATAATGCCCTATAGGATTAGGCGTGCTTTGTGGGCTTCCATTAGTGCCATTGTATTGCAGGCTGTCTGTTCTGTTAGTAGTTTAAGATTGATCTTAATTAACCTTTACCACCTATGAGTTGGCTCCCATCTGACAAATTTGGGCCGATTAACTATTAATCTGAGTGGTAAGGGTTAAGATTGTTTCATGTACCGTAATCATTCTGCATTTATTTGTCATAATGAATTCAATAAAGAAAAGATTATTTATTTATTATATTTTGCCACCTTATCCTGCTTTCATGTCTCTGGCTTATTCTGCCTTATTCCTTCCACAATACGGATTATATTTTGTTAAATTACAAAATAGAATGTTTGCATTAGATGAGCTGCTAATTACATGAGAATTTTCAAATGTAGTATAGGGTACAATTTAGTATTTTTCACATAGGTTTCTATAAGCTGGTGTAAATTTCTCAGTGTTACTTTGTGTATGATTAGTGCTTTAGTGCAGAGAAATTTGTAAAAAAAAGTACGTAGTAGTTAAAAATAGGCGTCTTTTTCAGAGGGATGTTCCTCATTTTGTTCTAAGTGCAAGCACCCATAAGTAGGCCTAAGTAATTGTGAGCATTGGGAATTCATTCAGTTATTTTGCTGTTTCAGGTTAACGAGACTGAGACCAACCTCACATGGAGCCAGAAACAGCAAATTCTGAGGAGAATAGATCACAACGGCTGCCCTGAACCATGTCGGGAAAATCATTTTCATAAAGAACGGGAAATTGAAGTTCCCCTGGGAAAGAAGAGCAATGTCTCTGACTACTGCTTATATATAAACAACAGTTCCACTGAGTTTGAAGGTAGTGTTTTTACTGTAGGCTATTTTAGAATAAATCGATCCATGGTGTCTACAATTGAGGTACTGATACTGCAGCAATTGATTTGAGTGTTACCATTGACCGAATGCTTTTCAATATCAGCTCATATGACTCGTTTTATTAAAATTACAATTTCGCAATATTATCACTGTTTTTTTACAAATATTTCTTTGTTACTGTTTCATGATTGAAACTGTTTATTACCTATGAATAGTGCCCTGCTATCATTATTTTAAGACAGACATCCCTAATGTGCACATTGTACAATGACCTCAAATTCAAATGATGTTGTGCTCTAACTTTGTTGTTTTGTACAGAGTATACAATTTAAGAATTTATTGAGCACAAGCAAAACTGTTATTCCAGTCAATTAGCATTCCACATCCCAATAATAAATCACTAGCGGGTTGATAACGGGTCTTGAACCACAGTTTGAGTAGCACTGCTGTGCTGTAGTAATAATCGTCTTGCTATGGTACAGTTTGAACTGAATTTCTGTCTCTTTTAAAACACATTAAAGGCAGACAAAATTATTTGATGAGTTCTGTTTTTTAACTTTGATTTGTGTTGCAGATTTACAAAACATTGACACTGAATCACAAAAGCAAAACCGAAAAAGTCAGAATTCAAAGTTTGTGTGCAGGAAACATTCTAACTTTGATCTATAATTATTCGGGAAAGAATCTGTCTCTGAGAAAATTTTCATGTCACATTCTTAAATTGCCATTTTAGCAAAATACGATTGCTTTGAGTCTAGATTTGCATAATTTTAGTCATCATCTGCTTCAAATGTTAGCTAGATAGTAATTTAGCCATTTAATATAGAACCTTTTTACTGCTTTAGTGAGTTCTGCCTACACAGACCTCAACACTCTAATTATCTTATTGTATGGCATATGAGAATACCTAAAGCGCCTCTTACAGTACTTGCTATTCAGAGGTGCTTTCAGTGTAATTACTTTGAGGAAATAAGAAGGGCTTCAAGCAATGAAGAGATGAGAGTGGCACCAAAACTATGATCTTATACTAATGGCTTGAGGAGTGGAGGGAAGTCTTTCCACGCAGAAGGGCCCATCGGTCAAGGTTAAGTTTCTAAGGGACAGGGAAATGATGTCCTGCTTTTGAGATGCTGGGAGGTCGCCTTAAGTAAAGGCCATATTAGACATGTAGGGTTTTTGTAGACTAAAATTGGAACCGTGTTGTGTACATCTTAATGGAGAAAAATTATGAATGGAGGAAGCAGATTCAATTAACAGGACATCCGGTTCAAAGAGCTGAGAACCTGATGGAGTTCATCCTCAAGGATGGGGTGAAAACCGTCGAACTTGGATGAGAGTGTACTAAAAAGTGACTGAGAGACACAATGCAGATCATTGTTAAAGTGTTAATAATGTTAAATGTTATTTAGAACAAAAAGTACTTCAGCATGAAAACCAGTGCACTGATTACTAATCGTAATCGTAATCTCCAAATTTCTAAATCGCTACTTGAAAGCCAAGCAAGCACGGGGCACCAGCTTATTCATAAGGAAGGTGCTCATGCTCATGGAGTTGCGTATGCCAAGATGATAATTTTATGCGAAGAAAATGTTGTCTAAGCTATGTGAAATCCAGGCAGTAAAAGACGAGACATGTAAGACAATAATATTATTTATTGTACATGTTTCAATTTCACATTAAGTTGAATAAATGCAGCTGACAAGCTGATGAGGCTGCAGCCATACATGATGGCGATTTGTTTCAAAGTATGACTAATCACTTTAGTGTCTGGTTCTCTACAATTCTGCTATTATGATCAGGTTGACAGTGAACAATGCTTCAAATGCTGCTCTCTCATCATCAGATTACGATGAATCCACTGCAGAATCAGAGCCGTTTGCCAACCCAACTCTCGCCCTAAATGAAGCCCTCGGTCTAATTTCCCAAGATCAATGGTTTGTTTGTGTATACCAATCAATTGCTGCATGATTATGATTTGCTAACTTTCCTCCTTTGATGCTCACTTTTTCACTCAGAATAATGAACTGCAAAATTCAGTGTACACTGACTGAGTGCAATATTCATGTGTACGATGAGTGAGCATAGATAGAGATTATTTTGCAGATTAAATTAGTTCTTTAAATTAGTATTAGCCTACTATAAACGAAAAGTTAGTAACAATTCATAATACTTCAGAATTTTCAAATGGATTCTTAAATTACAGCTGCACCATATGCTTGAGGTGTCTTTGTTTTATATATTATATTCATCGTCTGCTTTGATCAGACCTAATTTTGGATCTTCTACAACACGGTTATTGCAATATGTGCTTATTAGGCATATCAGCCAGGATTATGTTGAGTTCTTGGGCAGTCTTAATTCAATCATGAATCCAGATTTGAAAGAGTCAGCATCTTGGATTGGCCGCTGAGATGGCGTTAATTGTTTTCAGATACATTACGCGTGTTAATTGTTTTCAGATACATTACGAGTGTTGAGTAATTTTTTCTGATTTTGAAGGGAGAAGATCTGCTTTGGCCTAAATATCATTTGTCGCTTGGCCTACCATCATCCTGGTGATCTCTTCCCTGCTTTACTTAAAGTCAATGAAAAAGTCATTCATCAGGTAATTAAAAATCGGGAGGATTTTCTTTAAGTTTCTCTATTTTATGTGTTCAACCATTATTCTTTTTATTTTAGTTGGTACGATGTTACAAGTTAGTCTATAACAGCAAAGGCTTATATTTCGAAGTATGATATGGCTGGCATTGATTTTTTAAAATATGTACAATGCCCATATTTGGCCTCAGCAGTGCTTTGACACTGTAGATCACCTTATTATTATTGCTATTTATTATTATTGATATAATTATTGCTGTTGTTGCCTTGTTTTTGTTGGCTGGGGTGGGGTTGGCTGTGGTGGTGGTGGTGGCTGTGGTGGTGGTGGCTGTGGTGGCTCTGTCAGTAGTTTGTAATTTGTGATAGGGAAGAAATCGCTTTAGAAATTTTGCCACCCTAGCATACTCAAGTATAATAAGTACACTGACAGTACACTGTCATTCTGAAGACATGCCAAGGTTGAGAAACATGATGTTGCTAGCATTTCATACCCATATCTGCTTGTCAGGCAAGCTAAAGGGGTTGCCCTTCTTCTTCAATTTATGTTTGCATACTGTTAGATTTCCTGTGTTTTGAGACATTCTTAGAAACGTATTTTCAGGGAACTTGGTAGTGGTATGCGTATTAGGTTTCAGTTTAAACTTTGGCATGTAAATGTTTTTTATAACCTTTCAGTGTCATTTTGAAATACATTTAATTATTTACAGGTGAAAAATTTACGATCGAAGGTGTGTGTTTCTGCAATAACCTGCCTTAGAGACCTGTACAGATGCCTGCAGAAAAACATGGACACCGTGAGTACTGGCAAGCTTGCATCTACTCAGCATGCTAGATTTACACAAACAGCAGTGTAAGAGGACATTATTTTGGGGGTCCAGATGCTTCTTAAGCTCTTTTGCTCATACCTGTTTGAAGATTGAGTCTGATTTGATGTCATTATGATCTTTAGTTGTATCACTTGGTCACCTGGTGCTGTCAGCTCTTGGAGCTCTGGGAAATTCATTATGATTACCGGTAGATGTGTAACATGAATTATTATTATTACTCCACTGTGACTTACTCAGTTTATTTACATTACTGTTATGTTGTTTTTAATGTCTGAGTTGAAAAGTTGCAATAATTATAAACTTAATTGAATTAAACTTTCAGGACCTGGATCGAACAGTTCCCGTTCTGCTGTTGAAATCTGGTGAAACTAACCAATTTATTCGGGAGGCTGCTGAAAGTTCACTCGCATCAATGGTAGAGAATGTAACGCCAATTAAAGCAGTCACTTCCCTGACAAGTTTTGGAGCTTCGTAAGTGCATCTTCTATCCGTCTATCGGTTGCATGCAAAACCTCTGCATTTAAGTTTAAACTGATTGGTTTTGTTTGTTTTTATGTGCACTTGTTATAGCGCCCCTTCAAGCTTCCTACTCAGAGGCGCTTCCGACTACAGAGTGGACACTGCATCGGAGTTTCACGCTGAGCAATTGTGAGTGAAGGACTTGCGCGGTCCCTATGCGGCGACAGGAGGTGGATTCGAACCGGCAGCCCTTCGGCTGCAAGGCGACGAACATGCCCACTATACCACCGCGCCCCACAAACAATAGCTTGATAGCTTTCTGTTGTCAGTCAGAGACACCATAGCCTAGGATTGCACTTTGTCTTGAGTAGGAAGTGAGGATTACCTAGGTACTTCTATACTTACTTACAGACATGGCTGAAAGCGGTTTGAAAAAATTGCTCGGTCTCTTTGGGCCGGAGGTGCTAAATATCAGTGTTTATTGAAGTGGTAAAAAAATGCTGAGTCTGAGACACGGACAGACCAGGCTCACTTTAAGCCCTGTTTATAGCTCAGATACAATAGTGGAAGCTAAGTTATTTACTACCAGTGAGTTGAAATAAGTTCTGTTTAGTACATACATATCTGTGTTTGCTGTACAGTGTCAAACAAAAAACCCGCTGTTTAGAGACCTAGGAAGATTTGCTTTTGAGATGCAATTGATTCTGTAGGATTTAACAATAGTATGCAAATTAGGTGACAAATAAATACAACCTCTGTTTACAAGGTTAGAAAGGGATGGTAAAAAGTACAAAAATTAGAGGTGAGTATATTATAATAGAGGGAAGAGTAGGGGACATAAAGGAAGAGGAAGGCCCAGGCAGAAGCTTCTGGACTGGAAGATGCAGGAGGGATATCAACAGATAAAAATTAATAGGAGGCTCATAAATGAGAGGAGTGGTGCCACTGGACCTACGAACCAGGGCCGTGGTTAACATAGGTCCATTCGGTGCGGTGCCTCTGAGCCGAGAGTTTTGTTGCTATTGGCCAATTGGTCTAATAGTAATGCCATTGGTCTTTGGCGAGTCTCGGTGTTACTCAAACCTTTTGTAAAATCAGGAAGTGTAAGAAAACATTAATTTAACTAAGTTCACCGACGTTGCGTGCTTGCTTACTGACCCGCCACAGCCAACAAACCACGTATAGGCTACTATAGGCCAGCCTATTGAACAGCGGATTTTTTTAAATTGACTAATCTCGTAATACTGTCGAACAGCACCTTGCCCCTGCTGTAACACTTTGCACCGACACTCGAAGAACCTTAAACACGGCCCTGCTACGAACCTGCCAACTGGCAGAGAACAACATGATGATGACATGCTACAGTTGCCTAGACCTGTCTGCATGTCATTTCCCGTTTATTACACACAAATATTTATGAGGTGAGTACATGCTGTGTACTTGCGTGTAACCCTCGATTGCGGCCCTGATGGTGACTGATCAATTTGCGGTTCCATTTAAGTAATTTTCGAATGCTCGTTCCAATGTTTCAGTCATCGTAATGTAACGGTTCGCAGTGTAACCGCTCACACGTTGGAAAGATTAGTGGAAGTGGTTGGTCCTGAGAATGTCTATGGGAGCAACCGAGATCTGGCGGAGAAAATCCTTCTGGTGGCTGCTCAGTTTCTTAACGATGGCTCACCTGAAGTCAGGTGTGATTAATTATTAAATCTTTAATATTTCACTTAATTAAAAATCTGCATTTAATTTTATAATTAAAGGTTTAATACTGTATTTGAGCACAGAGCATTTTAGACCTAATTAAAAGTTGAAGTTGCATTATTTTGTGAGTCTTATGTAAGAAGTGTTTTCAAATACCAGTACATTAATCCTGCTATAAACTCATTGCTAGAGGTGTGAACTTGTGTTCATGCACTCTTCGTGCCAGAGTGTTGCCATTACCCTGAACCCTTCCGGGTATTTTTTAATTTTTAATTTCTTTCATCTCTTATATTTCTTTCATGTATTATGGTATGTGCAGTTTATGTACATACTTATCATTTATTCAAGTTTTACATTTGATGTGTTAATCTCCAATTGTTGTTGTTATTATAACATTTATTGTTATTATTATATCTTTGACCTTTTGTTATTGTTGATCCCAAGTTAAGAATGATACAGTTACGAGTGATGTACTGTTGGACAGAATGCAAAAGGTGCACCCAAAGAAATAAAATCCTACAATGTAGCAGTGATACAGCTAATCATGCAGCTTTATAATGATGAATAACATTATGATAACACAAGCCAGTCTAGCAAAGTTGAAAGAGCATTCAAGTAGAATTAATTTTGACTAGAAATCGTTCAGTTACTAAGAATGAGACATAACCATAGCATAACCACAAGGACTAAATCTGATATGCATAATGTTTTTCAGATCACTGAGACTTTGCTATCTGATAGTTACACTAATGGTTGCAACATCTGATGAACATATACTATAGAGGTCCCATTTCTTCTTATATTTATATACTACTGCTTTTTAGGCTTAGCGCTCAGAAGATTTTCTCCAGACTTATGTGTCATAAAGATTTTGACAGAGTTATGAGAAAACACGACATTCGTCAGATTCAAGATAAACTTGATATCCTGCGGAAAAAGGTAAGTCTGAAACTGTCTGATCTGCACATTGTGTGACATATATAATTTATGACACGCTTCTGGAATTTGTTTGTCCTGAAGTTAGCATGTAATCATCACTTAGCCTAACAACTTTCTGACAGCTACATAATAATTGGTTGTGGGTTTATATGAATTATGCAACACCTGACTTATGTTCCATCATTTTTAAAACCATATGGAAAATTTTATCTTAAAGTTAGTGAAAATCCTGAGGTGTCTGCTCTGACAACCAAGCAAATTAAACTACCGTCCGTACTAATGCATGTATTAACATTAGCATATTCAATTTGCTTGTCTATCATGCAGTATGTATGTATGTATTTAGTGGAATATTTGCGTCCTATAAACTCCTAAAAACCTGGCATATGATGTTTTACTTCATCTAACTAATATCAATGGTGCTTGAATAGCAGCAGGAGAACCACCATTGTCGAGACGCATGTATAAGTTTCAATCCGTCAAGTTTTGTCTGTCGTTGACTATAGACACCATGTTGGATTTCAGTATTACCCATCATAAAGCTTATCAAATGTGCAGTTTGTTATGGCAGCTTGAAACTAACTTACAATTGATTTTTATAGCCAAGAGTTTGGGTTATGTTTAATATTTACCTTTGCATTAGTCTATCATTATTAAATTATAATTAATTTTTCATTTAATTTGAACATGTAGCTACAGATATTTAAATCTGAAGATCATCGACACTCACAATCTCATAACGCATCATGCAACATATTTCCACTTGTTTTGTTCGATGCTAACGATCATTTCTCATACCTTCTTCATTATAAAAGGCATTTCACATTGTGTTGCTGTTAAATTAAAATAAGCTGTTTGCTTTTCATAGAAAAATGCTGTTTTGACATATCCTTTTCAGGTACGGTCTGAAATTGGTCCTGGGTCTTCAGAGATAAACTGGATTGCTGCTGACAGTAATTCATCACGTAAAAGAGAGTTAGTTCAGTCTTTTTATTTTAATCAGAATTGCTTATACTCCTTGTGATCATCAAACATCCTGACTCGCATGAAATTATATTTGAACTAGAAAGTTATGCAACTAATAGTTTTTAATTTGCTGCTCAATTATATCAGCTCTGCCAATTTTGTATTTTATTTGCATCCAAACTCAATGCTCACTTTACCACCTTGTTTTGGTACCACAGCCGACTTTACAGTTTGTCTGTCTTCTAAAAATTTGGCCTTGCCCGAACAGTTCATTTTGAAGTTTAAGAGGTTTCCTTGGATCTTATTTCTTTGATTGCAGAGGTTCTGAAAACCATCTAACATTGCCTGGGGCTGGGTGCAATGCAACGGGTTCATTAAGAAGGAAATCAAGTCTGGACCCAGAGGAAGAATTACGACGTATTGAGTCAGAACTATCTGCCACTGATTGGAACAAAAGGATGAGAGCTGTGGAACAGCTACAGCAACTGATGGATCGTCATCCAAATACTATTAGAAAAAATTCGCAGGTTAGGCTTTGCTTTAGTAAAAATAATTATGCTCTTTGTTACTCATCATGTGCCATCTGAGCGGTAGCTAGGCTAGTGATAAATTTCATGTTGCGTCTTATGATAATTTTATACACATTTTGGATTATACATTTTATGTAATATCCTAGAAAAAAAATCACATGAAAAAATAGGGTGTATGATAGTCTAACTTTTTTGGCCAAAATGTCAATTAAGAGATCAGAGGTTGCAAGATTTACCACATCAGCTATTTGTTTTCCATCCATGGTGAACTTGTCTATTCGGAGTGCATCAGTGGGAAGATCAGAGAAGGAATCAGGATATGATTTGCGGAAGAGCAGTGTTTCCAATCTGAGCAAAAGACCTTTGTGGAGAGCAACAGGTGGCGTTTTGGCGAGTTCATTGGATGGGTCAGATATTTGGGGCAATTGTGGCAGGAGTTATTTCAGATAGACTTAACTGCTATGGAAATTCAATGATGGTGAAGAAGAAAACCCTCATATTTCCCATATCTCACTTAATGGCTATGTAAAGGATCAGTTTCTCTTTGTTAAATACTTTATCTTTTTTTCACAATTCTTTTGTTATTTCTTCAACTAAGTTTATCTCTTTTCAGGCTTTAATAATAAAATTCATTCCCTGTCTCCATGACTCAAACAGCAAAGTCAACCTTCAGGCTCTTCGAACGCTTAAAAGCATCATTCCAGCATTTTCTTCCAGTGGCCTTAGTAACACAACACTTCTCAGCACCGCAGTGGAGACGATTGTCAGTAACTTTGCGTTAAGAAACCGAGACATCAATGAGGCAGCAATATCTGGATTAGATGCCTTCATGGATCATTGTGGTTTGTATGCTTTGACAATTTTCACAGCATACACTGCATTTAATATCTCCAGAATGTTAAACAGCAGTCCTGGTTGGTGATATCATCAGGGTCCACATTTAAGTACACGACAAACATTTAAGCAACAATTTCTACAGTCTAAAGAGTTCTGTGGTTTACAGAATTCAGTTTTATCGTTAGCATTCTAAATTGTGTTGAAACCATAGATCTATATAATAAACCTGCCGCTTTGAAGTCGAGCAGATAGTACTTACGTTTTTTTAGTGATAAGTAAACTGCATGTTATCAAAATAACTGGATTCTGTAAACCACAGAACTCTTTAGACTGTAGAAATTGTTGCTTAAATGTTTGTCGTGTACTTAAATGTGGACTCTGGCTTTCTGTTCTCAGTCATGGCATTGTCTTGATCAGCATATCAAACTTGCTTGGGGTGAACAAGAATTCAGTGTTTGTGCTGCCATAAATTATGCATCTATGATGCTACTCTACACAGGAAGATAACAGTATGGCTTATTCTTTCTTGCAGATCCGTTTATTTTACTCCCAATTTTTGTCAACGCTGCCCAGAAATCTAGGACAGACATTGCCGCTGAATTGACGGAGAGAGTTGCATGTAAGCGGTTTTTTATTGTTTCACTATTTTCATTATCAAGGACATGAAATGCAATATAAGAAAAAAAATTGAAATGAAACAATCATAATTATTGTAATCTCAAGATTTTTACATTGCCCAAAGTCAAAGAAAGCTAAGTCACAGAACTTACCGTACTTTTGACTGTCAAACAGGATCAGTGAATACTGCTGACTCATCTAACAGTCCAAAACAAAGGTCGTTTTGGATTCAGTAAACACCACTTTACTGAAATTCTACTTGTCTCTCTGCAATGAATTAGACTCTTTCATTAGTCATTAGCAAATCTCATAACTGCCTTTGTCTTCTTAGTTTGGCATCTCTTACACTTCCATACTTTGTTTCCAGGTTTTGTGCATTCCTACTGTATATTCTGTAAATTGATTGGTAAGTAGGAATGTGTGCGGGCATGTGCATGCATGTTAATTAGTGTTGGTTCACTTGGTTGCATGCAAGTTGGATTGACTAAACAAATTCTCGCTAAACAGAAGTTGGATTGGTGAAAATAATTTTACTTACATAGAAGTGGGATTGAATTTTTTTAATTTGCTTAAAGTGGAGCTGGATTGATGAAAAATAAATGTTATTTAAATAGAAGTTGGATTGATAAAAATAATTGCTTAATTGGAATCTGGATTGATTAAAAAATTCATGGCAAAGTGGAAGCCAGACTGTTGAAAAATAAAAAATGTTGCATCAAGCAAATAATTTAGAATGCTAAAACGATAGATTACCAAAGGCTTTTTAATGAATACAGAGTACATTTAACTTTTTTAGATTTGGTCTCGCTCGTTTATCCAAAAGACTCTGATCAGACAATGGATTTGGTTCTTCCGTTTGTTGGATTTCTTTTAAACACCATTTTGAAAAACCCTGGCAGGAAAAAATTGCATTCAGCTACTGAGCTACTTGTCATGACTTTACATTCGTTTGCTGGTGACGACCTGTTTACAGCAGCCAACGACATTGAAATGTTGACTCCAGAGATGCAAGAACTGCTTCAGAGCCTTGTTTAAACTCGTCATCAGAATGGCATAAATCACACTTCTAGACATTACTTCCACAAACAGTGCAGCTGTGTATTGTTTTAACGGAGTTTGGAACAATATTATAGTTTTCTGTGTAGGGTTTTCCACTATTGTACCTTCGGAATAGTGGACCCTCGGAATAGTGGACCCAAACCAGTCTCTATAGGTTACACGTTACTGCTGACTAATCATTCATAAGCCTACATACAAATTTCATGCCAGGATTAGCCTACCAGCCCATTAGATAGGCCTATTATGCAATAACAAACTTGAACAAAAACCACAACCAATCACGACTCACAATGCTCGTAAGCTCCGTCCTTCTGCCAGAGAAAAGTGCTTACTCAGCAATTTTTTAAAATAATAACCAGTTCAGCTATAAATATATAGGCTTGTCACTCAAACACATTGATAACAACGCTGTGGAATCTGCTTACGTAATCAATTTAATCCACAGTGGCTCAAAATTAATAGGATATCCCACTGAGGTCTCGAGTTATCTGTCTGCACTGTTAACGAATTCTTTCTCGATGTCGTTATACGCCTAAACCTCGGTCGTCGTCTGCGCTCTGAGCACTTTCAGTTTCAGGTTTCTTTCAAATAGGCCTATAGGTCAATTTCCATGTGTAAATTTCAATGGTATGCCTATGAAAGACAGCAGCACAAAAATGGCAAAATATGTGAGTTTTACAAGTTCGTATTCGTAAACATAGGCCTATCCTAATTATTATTTCTACTTACATGACTGATGTTCTTCATTGGCTTCCTGTTGCCTCTCGTAGGCTATCCAATTCAAGGTACTGCTCTTAGTTTCGAAAGCTCAGCCTCAAACTGGACAAGCTCCCAAATACCTTTGTGACTTGATGCATAAACCCCTCTCTGCAGTCTCTTCGCGGCCTCTCAAGTCTGCAGATCGACTTGATCTATTGGTTCCAACTTCCAAGGACTGCCATGGCCCAACACCGTGCCTTTGCCGTTGTAGGCCCTTCTTTGTGGAATGACCTCCCTCCCACTATCCGTAGTAAGATCTTATTAGGGGTGTCAATCTTCAGCCCTTCGCTACTTTGTTTTTTTATTTCCTCGGAGCTGTCACGCTGAATAGCTAGTCTGTAAGAGGCGCTTTATAAATGCTCATATACCATACCATGCATATACGGAAGGTTCGAGGTTCGAATCCACCTCGCCGCGTATAAGGACCTTGGACAAGTTCTTCACTCACAATTGCTCAGCGCTTCGGCGTGAAACTCCGATGCAGTGTCCGCTCTGCATTCGGGAGCGCCTCTGAGTAGAGAGCTTGAAGAGGCGCTATAACAAGTGCACATACATACATACATACATATATATATATATAATATATATATATATATATACAGGGTGGGCCAAAAAAAGTAATCCCTACAATATTTGGTCAATATCTTGGCCAAAACTAGGAATTTTTCAAATCCAGTTTCACGGGGTTGAAGGTTATTCATACCGGTATCTACGTACAATAATCAAATTTCATCGCCATAATTATGTCAAACAAAACAAAAGTTATACCACTTTTAGTGAGGCAACCCACCGTTTTTTGATAATTCAAAAACGAAACGCAAAAAATTAGGTTTTTTGCTAATATCATGGCCAGAAGTAAGAATTTCGAAATGAAATTTTTCAGGCTTAAAGACAATTCATTTTTACACACGATGGCCAGATTTCATCAAAAATATTTCAAGCACAACAAACGTTATACCACTTTTAGTAAGGCCACCCACCGTTTTTGACGATTCAAAAACGAAAAGCAAACAAAAAGTAACAAAAACACGATTTTATTAAGTCTCATGTCAAATAACTGTTGTCAAATAAACTTAGTGCTTCAGAACTTGTGTTCAATGTGCCCACCACCAGTGTCAAAACTTCTTTTGAGTCTCTTTGCAAAGTTCTTGATGGACCTGTTGATGAATCTGACAGATTCCTTATTTACTAATTCGAAGTGACTAGCGGACCGCCAGGCGGCCGTCGAATTTCAAATACTAGCGGACCGCCAGTCACGTGTAACCTGTCACATGACGAGTCTTGATTCTTGAACATTGTTACAATGGCGGCAGTTACCGATAGTTGGTTTTATGTCGGACAAACGTTTTCTTGTTTTAATGACTTAGAAAATTACGAGAAACAGAGTAAGTAACCAATCTTTTCGTGAGTGTTGGTTAGGTTCAGGTTAGGCGTCGTGAGGGTCGGTTAGGGTTAGTGTTAGGGCTAGTTTAGTCATTAGAAACTCTTGTGGATTTGTGTAAATAGAAAGCCTGGAGGCTTGCTAGTATTCCGTATTGGACGGCCGCCAGTCATGTGACAGGTTACACGTGACTCGCGGTCCGCTAGTATTTGAAATTCGACGGCCGCCTGGCGATCCGCTAGTCACAGCCTTACTAATTTGATTGTCATCTTGCTAAGTGACTTCTCAGTGATGTACAGCTACGCTGGTACCCTGTTTCTTTCTTAAATAGTAATAATAATGACCATATCCGGCAATATCAAGGCTCTTTGATAACAATTATTTGAGATAAGACTTAATAAATTCGTGTTTTTGCTACTTTTTGCTGCGTTATGTCTTTGAATTGTCTAAAAATGGGGGGTGGCCTCACTAAAAGTGGTATAACTTTTGTTGTACTTGAAATATTTTGATGAAATCTGGCCATCGTGTTTAGATATGAATTGTCTTTAAACGTGTAAAATTTAATTTCGATATTCTTACTTATGGCCAAGATATTGACCAGAATAATTGAATTGATTGTTTAAAACTTTTTGTTGCTTCGGGTTTTTGAATCGTCAAAAAACGGTGGGTGGCTTCACTGAAAGTGATGTAACTTTTGTTCTGTTTGAAATATTTGGTTGAAATATGAACCATTGTACGTAAATATGATTTGCCTTTAATACTGTGAAGTTTCATTTAAAAATTCGTATGTTTGGCCAAGATATGGGCTAAAAGCCGTAGGGGATTACTTTTTTGGCCCACCCTGTATATACAGGGTGGTCCAGCATAAATGTCCCGACTTTGAACGCGTATAACTTCCCCAATTTTTGGAATTTATTTATACTTTATGCGTCAAATTAAAGGTATTTCACTCTAGTATTTGCACTGAAAAGGTCGAACTGGTGCTTGTTTAGGTTTCAATTATATGCTTAGAACAGCGCTAGCTACCATATTTTGTTGTTTTCTATGGCATAATATGGCGGCGTTTTCCCGGGATATTCACAAATCGTTTTTTGCTAAGGCGCGCATAGACACAATTATTTTAGGTGTTTGTAGGAGTCTCTCCCATGAATATCCTCTCTTCGCTAAATCATTTTCTTTCAACTTTATCAACAGCCGTGCGCACTGCCACGCGCTGCTTTAGACGCAAAGAAACGGCTGTCTCGCTATAGCCGTTTCTTTGCGTCAGCGTTTTAGTGATGTTGGACATCACGCTGACAAATAACTTTAGATCATCTTTTAGGATACGGTGTTTCTAGGACTACCTGTATCCTGCGGAATGACCTGGAGATATTTGTTTAAAGGGCCTGCCCGGGTCATTGTCTTGACGGCCAATTTATTCGGACACAAGAGCAATGTTAGCGGATATGAACGCCGTAATTCTCATGGTTTACGATTAGAAAGTCCTGTTTTTATCAATTTTCCGTAGCAGATAATTCAAGGTATTGTTTATTCCATCCACTGTTAGAAAATTGGTTAATCATTTCAACCAAATTAAATCCCTTAACAGTTCTGAAAATTAAGATCAAAACGCAATCAGCGTCTGTCAACGGCGCCAGATCGCGTCATAGAAAACAACAAAATATGGTAGCTAGCGCTGTTCCGAGCATATAATTAAAACCTAAAGTTGTACCAGTTTAATTTTTTCAGTGCAAATACTAGAGTGAAATACCTTTTATTTGACGTATAAAGTATAAATAAATTTCAAACATTGGCGAAGTTATAATTAAGCGTGCAAAGTCGGGACATTTATGCTGGACCACCCTGTATATATATATATATATATATATATATATATATATATATATACTGTGTCCCAATAAATCGAGACCCCTTTTTATAATGTGAATAAAACAGGCAAATCCTAATCGATTTTCAAAATTTTAAAACTGTTTTTATCCTGAGATAATTATCTTGCACTGATTCAAATATGAAGATTCTGGCATGAGTATTGACGTCACAATGACGTCATTTGGATAAGAGAATTCATATGTTAAGTACCGAATACAACTTTTTCGGTACTTATCATTGGAATTCTCTGATGCAAATGACGTCATTGTGACGTCAATATTCATGCCAGAAACTTAATATTTGAATCAATGTAAGATAATTATCTCAGGATAAAAATAGTTTTACAATTTTGAAAATCGATTAAGATTTGCCTGTTTTATTCGCATTATAAAAAGGGGTCTTGATTTATTGGGACACAGTGTATATAGTGGGGCGGTGGTGTAGTGGCGACGTCGTTGCTTTGGAGCCGGAAAGTTCGAGGTTCGAATCCACCTCGCCGCGTAAGGACCTTGGGCAAGTCCTTTACTCACAATTGCTCAGCGCTTCGGCGTGAAACTCCGATGCAGGGTCCGCTCTGCATTCGGGAGCACCTCTGAGTAGGTGAGCTGAAGTGGCGCTATAACAAGTGCACATACGTAGGCCTACATGTATATTATATAGGCCACACAGTACACGTACGGCGGCGCCAGACATTCCCAACGAGAGAGATAAAAATGATGTAGGGGGCCTATATATATAGCCTAACGGTTTTTGCATAGATATTTGGTACCCAGGGTTGAAAGTGGTTTGAAAAATTGCCGGGCCTCTGGACCAGAGGGGCGAGATATCTGCAGTGCTTATTCAAGTGAAAAAAAATTAATGTCGGCCGGGTCTGAAACCCGGACCGACCCGGCTCACTTTCAGCCCTGTGGTACCATAATCATCCATATAGTTTCAGTGCTAGGATTTGGCCTATTTAATAATAATAATTGCGATGACTTAGCCTAGGCTATATGGCGCAGTAACACGGAGGCCTACAGCCACGCCGTTACAAGGGCGCCACGTGCCATTTTGACATAGGGTCTACATAGGCATTATAGCGGGCCGGGGCCTCTACTAGGCCTATTCATTATGGGCCTTAGTATTATTCACCATTATAAGCCTATTATTCATTATATAATTTTAATTTTAATACTATTATTAGTCATTTATACCGCGCTTTATCAAAAACAAGCCTTGCACATTGCCTATTGCTTTTGCGGTCCATGGGCCATGGCCTATTATGGCCTCTCTGTTAAATCCTGGGCGCCATAAAGGGTTTTGTACGGTTTTTTAGGCCTAGTCATTATCTCTGATTCTAGCGTGGTCTATATTATAGCTTCCGGTCTAAAAGGACTGGTCGCTTATTAAAGTTCTGTACGTCCATAGAGATGTACGCTATATATATATAAAATATATAGGCTAGAGAGAATATGGCCTATCTCCTCTGCATAAAAAAAGTGAAGTTATCAACGACCTTATATATATTAACGGTAATCACGCCAGTGACGTCACTCTTTGCAAACGACCAATCACCGGCGATTCTTATGTCGACCATGGTATGTGATTGGTCGATATGAAAAGAGACAGCGGCGCCTATGATTGGTCGATATGAATAGGCGCCGCTGTCTCTTTTCATATCGACCAATCACATACCATGTGATATGTGATTGGTCGATATGAAAAGAGACAGCGACGTAGATTTACAGACGTGATATTCCCTCTAGCCTTATATTTTAATACATCTCTATGTGTACCATAGAGATGTACGCTATATATATTAATATATAGGCTAGAGAGAATATGGCCTATCTCCTCTGCATGGAAATGTGAAGTTATCAACGACCTTATAATATTAACGGTAATCACGCCAGTGACGTCACAAGCCAAGCTACCTACACCATTTCAGATGTACGATATATATATATATATATATATATATATATACGCCTAAGAGAGTATGACGTATCTGCCCTGCAATCAAATTTACGTCACTACGATTTAAACGACGGTTGGTGTGAGAAATCGCCTGTGATTGGTCGGGTGGAAGTTTAGAGTATGTGATTGGTCGGGTGGAAGTTTAGAGTATGTGATTGGTCGGGTGGAAGTTTAGAGTATGTGATTGGTCGGGTGGAAGTTTAGAGTATGTGATTGGTCGGATGGATTGTTGGACAGCGAAATCAATGTATGGACGTGATATTCCCTCTAGCGTTATATTTTAATATATCTCTATGATGTGTACGTCCTTTGTACTTTTGATCATAGATGTCGCCCGACTTTAAATTCTCTTTTAGTACCAGTGATTATGTCTTGATTGTCCAAAGACAATGTTTTTTCTTTGCAGAAATAATTATTCGTAAATTTTCCGTTATAAATGCAATTAATTTGGATGCTTTTCTTATGCAAACAAAATGTAAAATTTTTCTTAACTCAATTATCGTTCAAAAAACTATGACATATCTTTATGTATTTGAGCTTCCAGCTCAGTGTATAAACGGCATTTGACTTCCGGTATACTCTAATAGCGCGTTGTGGCGGACATTGTTATACGGTTATTTGTTGTATTGGGATAGAATTTTTTATTATACAGGTTTTAGTTTTATATGCTGAAGTGTGTGAAAAAGTAAGCTGAGATGCTAGATATTATTTTCGGTTTACGGTACTTCGGGCCGTCTTTTTTCATTGTTTGAAACTAGTCTGCTGTTCTTTGGCTTGTAGATGGGTAAGAAGGTTGGCCGCATCTCACACGCCTCTGTGAAAGAGAGCGTGCGGACCGCGGTGCGCTTCCCGAAGGTGAATTATTTCAGAGATTGAATCTCTGACTCATCCGATTTGTACAGGGGACCTAAATGGCGTGCGTCCATTCAAACGGGCAGCGCTGGTGAAGATCTCACCCGACCAGTTCATTGAAAAATGAGCAGGGTCGATACCATATTTGGTCACTATATATATATATCTCGTGAAACATAATTTACATTTGACCCGCTTACTATAACTATACCCACGTGCGCTGGGAATTCCTGAAACCTCATATCCGAAGCAGAATTTACGCCGTTTTATCTTAAATCGATTTTCTAAGATTAAAGGAAATTATTTTTCATTTCTAGCTTGGCTGGAGATAGTTTGAATATAGCACTCCCTTGGTTATTCTTTGGTTCTCTGCAGTTCTAGGCAGGTTCCTACATCCAATGGCGCCATTCGTCAAGATATCCGGTTCTTTTCTTCAACTTGCTCTCTTTTATCATCCTGTCCAATAACATCATCCTCAGTCTTCCTCTTGTCCCCCAGCAGCCACCAGTGACAGCATAACTAGGCCCAAGGTACTACAGCATGTGCTATCACTCCTGCACAACAGCCATAGCCTTCTGATGTTGTCCCAAGTTGTCCTTAGGCTCCACACTATGAGAACAGATTCCACAGTCCGAGTTAACTCAGTCCCCATGCTAAACGGGTTAATTGGTACTATACTAACTATATTATACTAATTTAAACATGTCAATAGAATTACATTAAATTCTACAATGTAAATAGAAATGCTCATTTCTAATGTATTTATTGGTCTTATTAAACAGTAACTTCAGGGTAATATTGACAAATTTAATTTCTTTAATGTGAATTTATTAAGTAATATTGTCTAGTAATATACGTAAATACTGATTAGGTGATGGCTGGCAACGGTGAAGAACAGGACTCGATGTATGCGTTCGATGAGTCAACGGAAGATCAGGAATCGTACGACGTTGGAGAGACGAGCAATCAGACGGAGGGAGCGGAAGGAGATGTGACTACAGATGAAATAAGCATGGACGATCCGGTAAACTTCCAATTAATTCATTCCTCGCACATAATTCATAGTAATTTGCAGAATGCATTATCATTTTTATATTAGAGATGGCTCTTTGACACCTGTGCTCTAATTATGTATTTTGATTGAAAATAAACTAGACGTTGACTGTCAGATTGAAGTACATATCTAACACTTTAATGACGAGCATTGTACTAAAAGCTGCTTGAAAAATATTCCTCACCAACTGGAAGTGCCAGAACAAACATTTACTGTTGATAGCCAAAGTCACCGTAACTGCGTGCTTACAAGCCACAGATTAACTCTATCGCAGCTAAGTTGTTTTTCATAAATATAGTCATAATTTGTTCATAAATAGAAAAACACTTAAAGTCCATGAAATATTGACATGTCTTATATCATTTTGTTCGTATTTGATTCCTCAACAATATTATGTCTTGAAAACGCATATAAATTGACGTGTTTGCCTTAAAATTTATAAATATATTAAATATTTTTTAAAATAATTTTTTTATTTATAACATTAAAAATTAATAAAAAAAATTATGAACAAACTACAATTATTGCAAATACTTATAATTGTAGCTATTTGTATGACAAACTTGTAGCAAACAGTGAAAGGCTAAAAAATTGTGAATTTAATTATAAAATGATTTTTATATTACTTCCACTTAGAAGATAATGATGTCGACGCTCATATCAACAAAATATTAGGTATGCAGCGATGTCGCCGTATTTCTATCCCAAAATGACCAAACATAAAGAATTTCTTTATAGATCCTTTGCAAAATTTGACTGACTGATAAATTTTATGTTTCTAATTAGGCTGAAAGACCCAAATAACAAAAATTAACTACAGAGAAGTGATCAAATGAGCTAATGTTTTCTCTAATCTATGATGCGATCGGCGTGGTCGGATGGACGGGCGGCAAATGTGAGGTCTTCTATTCCCGAAACCTTTACACCATCTAGAATATTTGCTTGAGGCCGTATTATAGCATTTGTTTAACTATATAATTCATTTTGTCTGAACTTGACTGATGAAAAATACATAATTACAGCGAAATGGTCAACGGCCAAGAAGCCGCAGACGCGGACGAAAGTATACAAATGGCGGGATGTAACTTTTCACAAACTTACGGCCATAATTTTCGTTTATAACTTCACCAAACCATTGGGGAAAACCTATATTAGGGTATTTTCCGATTCCCTGCATGTCCCAAAGCGAAATATATAAACAGAATTCTAAAAATATCTATATTATCCAACAAACGGGTGCGTTTTTGTTATGCGGTCACAATCGACCGCATCCGCCGCGAAAGAGTTAAGGAGACCATACTGAAATACAGTTACTAGTGTATGATTTACGAGGGTCTTAGTGGGCACTCTAATATACATGAGGGATTATAGGCTACCTGATGTTACAGTTGTAACCTTTTTATTTAGCATTAACACATGCATGTTCATTGTTGAGTGATTGGTATCAATGCTATAGGTTTTTGGTTGCATTGTTTGTGTTTTTGTAGGAGCTCGAGGCCATTAAGGCTCGTGTTCGAGAAATGGAGGAAGAAGCCGAAAAAATTAAGGCGATGCAAAGTGAGGTCGAAAAGCAAATGAATCTCAATGCATCGGGCATCGGTACGCTTTGCAAGTTTGTCTTTGTTTTCATGATCTACTGATCATCTGACATAATTGATACATATGCTTGATTTTTTAGCTGTGTTTTCTGTATGTTTATTCCACATATATCCAGTATAATTGTAGTTGTTACAGACATTTCCGACTTTGCTACCAACCCAGTTAGCTACGTGGTGGCCTAAAACACTGTTGCATTGTGTTATGTAACTAAAGTGGCAGCACTGTGATTGTTTACCTTATTGAATCAATATTTTCTAGAGTTTGAAATATTTAAAAAACAATTTCTTATGACTGCTTTATATATTCATTAATAATGAGAAAGATTTCTTAGCTTTCTGTACGATTGTCACTCTTGTAATGATGGAATGACATGTTAGACTATTGATATATGTGTGTACGTGATATCAACGTTTGCTGAACAAGAGCAGAAACTATTATTTAGTTGTATGCTTGGAAATGGAAGGCCATATGTACGATTATTGTGATATATGAATGTTTTTTTGTCATCATCATACATGTAGTTATTCACTCAGAAATGTTATCACGTTGTAGGAAGTCCTCCAGCAATGTCTGCAGAAGAAAAGCTAGATGCCGATCTCAGGTCGATCTGGATAGGAAATGTAAGCGTAGCCGATCTTTTTGTTCTGCATTTGTGAGCGTTGATTGCATTAAGATACTTTTAGTTTGTTATATTAGTTTTTGCATTTAAAACAGGTTTTTAATTTGTCTCTTAATTCAAAGCTTCAGATAAGGTTCCTTGAAGAAATGCTATACAAGTCTTTAGAATGATTGAATGAATGAGTTAAATTGAAATTATTTCTTGCAGTTTGTTGTATATACATCAGACTTATTAGTTTGCGGTTTTTTTTGTTACGTTCATTTCTTGCAATGATGTTTTACATGTTAGACTTATGATACACACTGATTTCGACTAATGTTCTGAGCAAGAAATTATCTGTAATTTTCTGATAAGTTTCAAACACAGAAAATTCCTTGTTTTATATTTTTCCATTTCTTTGGTTTAAATCTTACCTTTATTGACTGTTCCCGAGATGTGCTAAGTAATATCCGATGCATAGCTATAACTTGTTGACTATTTTGCATACGTCCTTTTAATCCTGTGGCTTTAAAGGATTCCTAGACTTCTTTGTTTGATTGCATTAAGATGCTTTTAGTTTGTTATATTAGTTTTTGCATTTAAAACGGGTTTAGTTTATTTGTCTCTTAATTCAAAGCTCCAGAATAGGTTCCTTGAAGGAGTGCCATACAAGTCCTTAGAATGACTGAATGAATGAGTTAAATTGAAATTATTTCTTGCAATTTGTTGTATGCGAATGTCAGACTTATTAGTTTGTTGTTCTTTTGTTACATTCAAATCATTTCTTGCAATGATGTTTTACATGTTAGACTTATGATACACACTGATTTCTACTAATGTTCTGAGCAAGAAATGATCTGTAATATTATGATAAGTTTCAAACACAGAAAATTTCTTGTTTTATATTATTCCATTTCTTTGGTTTAAATCCTACCTTTATTGACTGTTCACGAGATGTGCTAAGTAATATCAGATGCATAGCTATAACTTGTTGACTATTTTTGCATACGTCCTTTTAATCCTGTGGCTTTAAAGGATTCCTAGACTTCTTTGTTTGATTGCATTAAGATGCTTTTAGTTTAGTTTGTTATATTAGTTTTTGCATTTAAAACGGGTTTAGTTTATTTGTCTCTTAATTCAAAGCTTCAGAGTAGGTTCCTTGAAGGAGTGCTATACAAGTCTTTAGAATGACTGAATGAATGAGTTAATTTGAAATTATTGCTTGCAATTTGTTGTATATGAATGTCAGACTTGTTAGTTTGTTGTTCTTTTGTTACACTCAAATCATTTCTTGCAAGGATGTTTTACATGTTAGACTTATGATACACACTGATTTCTACTAATGTTCTGAGCAAGAAATGATCTGTAATATTATGATAAGTTTCAAACACAGAAAATTTCTTGTTTTATATTATTCCATTTCTTTGGTTTAAATCCTACCTTTATTGACTGTTCACGAGATGTGCTAAGTAATATCAGATGCATAGCTATAACTTGTTGACTATTTTTGCATACGTCCTTTTAATCCTGTGGCTTTAAAGGATTCCTAGACTTCTTTGTTTGATTGCATTAAGATGCTTTTAGTTTAGTTTGTAATATTAGTTTTTGCATTTAAAACGGGTTTAGTTTATTTGTCTCTTAATTCAAAGCTTCAGAGTAGGTTCCTTGAAGGAGTGCTATACAAGTCTTTAGAATGACTGAATGAATGAGTTAATTTGAAATTATTGCTTGCAATTTGTTGTATGTGAATGTCAGACTTGTTAGTTTGTTGTTCTTTTGTTACACTCAAATCATTTCTTGCAATGATGTTTTACATGTTAGACTTATGATACACACTGATTTCTACTAATGTTCTGAGCAAGAAATGATCTGTAATTTTGTGATCAGTTTTAAACACAGAAATTTCCTTGAAGTGTTTTATAGTATTTCCATTTCTTCGGTTTAAATCCTTCCTTTACTGACTGGTTGCAGATGGTTGTCCTTGGAGACTCTGGAGGACTTAGTGTATTGGGGTTATGTTTGGCATTCCCAGCAGTCGATCTATCTCTCTCTCTTTCCCACCATCATTTTATTTTCAATCCCTATTTCTTTTCGTGGCTGTCAAACAAGTTTTTTTTGTCAGATCATCAAGTGATTAATTTAAGTGAAAACATTCCTTTATCAAGCTGAATTAATTGTGCAATGCTGAATATATTTATGAAACCATAATTTCTTTTCATTGTGCATTTCTCAACTGTATATAGAGCCTGAGTAATTGGAAATTCAATTTCGTCTGTTTGCAATTTCTTGCGATGATGTTGTATACATGTTAGACTTATGATGTGCTGATTAGTCTGATCATCTGAGCAAGAAACAGTCTATTTATTTTTCTTGACAATGATTATTAAAGTTTTGTAATAGTGGAGATTACATTTCACGTTTGAGATATTTTAAGTGCTGACGGTTCTTGTTAGATGTTTTGCCATTCTTAAACTGCCAATATGTCAGCTTCCTTATTGTAGAACAAGTTCTTGCCATATGAAGAAGAAGAGCAGTTTCTTAATCCTTTGTTGTTTGGAGCGATTGTTTTTCCAGTAGCTTTAATTGTATACCTGTAGTTAAGTATAGAGCTTGCCTGTGAGGTAGCCATGGGTACGAAGTGTTAGCAGCTTCAATATCTTAGCGTCAGCGTATGAGGACGTGTGGCCAATCCTCTCCATTGGTGACTGATTTTCCCAGCAATGAAATGTGGACAGTGTCCTTGTAGCTGAGTTGGCTAGATACAGGTGGAACCAGATGGAATTATGTAGAGGCTGGTGACGGAAGAGATTTACATGAATGGTTACACTCTGGCGCCAAGATCTGCATAGAAGCGGGTCCATTTCTGCTATCCTCCCAAAGGCTGACTCAGTCTTTCATTCAGTAGGACATGATGGGAGCCTTGCATTGCTGCCATGCAGATAGATTTGACTGCTGTAATAATACATGATCAACTGATCATCCATTCATATTACGATCTGTAATCATACTGCATTTATGTCAGTTGAAATGATCAATGACTATTATTATTTTTATAAACACCAGACCTCTAGGTTGTCAGTCCTGTTCACTCTCCTCAAGACTTCTGCGCACCATGATGACTACTGCCATTTGAATAATTATTTTATGGCAGTCCTGAATGTTCGTTTGCTAAAATAGGCAATATGGCAAACGTGCTACTAATATTAGTTTTGCTGGCCAGCATGGAAACATCTCCTCCCTTTTGTTAATTTCTTTGACTGAACGTAAGCACTAAGCAGTTGAAGAATCTTTATTTCGTGTTTGATGCATAGGTCGACTACGGTGCGACGGCCGAAGAACTGGAGGCGCACTTCCATGGATGTGGATCCATCAACCGTGTAACCATACTGTGCGACAAGTTCTCCGGACACCCAAAAGGGTAAGCATTAGATTTGTGCTTTCTAATTAGCATTCATGATCATATGTATATGCAGTTTACATGAGTAACCGAACGAGTTGATTGCCCGCTGTTTGTTTGTATTTGCCAAAGGAGGTTGGTGGGTGAGAGGTCTGGAGTGTTTCTTTACTTGGCTGTTATATCTATGACTTCATTGCTTGAAATGTAGACAATATTGTGGTATATACTGAGAGTTTGTAACCTCTTGAGTCTTGACCTGACATTGAGCTCCTGCTAAGCAAAGAGCATGTTCTTAAATTAAATGCGGCATATTAAGTACTTGTTTTCGTCAACGTAATTCATTCCAGGAACATCTTTTCTTCCCATCTTGTTTATAAGTAAGGGACAGCCATTTGAGTTGACATTGTTAATATATGGCACAGGTCTGAGTTATTATGGATACATTGGATTAAAAAATAATAATAGCAATATTAATCTATAATAATAGTTTAAGTGTTGGATAAATAATTGCTTTGGTTAATTGGATTAGTAAACCTGAAAGATTGTAAGCTAACGTGCTATTTGCTTTTTAGTTTTGCATACATGGAGTTTGCAGACAAAGATGCTGTGAACACCGCAATGGCACTGGATGATTCATTGTTTCGTGGAAGACAAATCAAGGTTTGTCTTCAGTTCTTTGTTGCTGACCATTTGTAAATGTCTCAGCTGTTCACTATATGTTGATTAAAAAGATACTGGGCAGTGGTAGTGGACGAATAAAATTACAATTCACATAGGTTGATAAGTATAAAAGTCCTGAGCTTTTTTGAATACTGCATTTATATATGGATAATGGATATATATTGTTGCACAAAATTGTTCAAAACAGTATTTATTTAAATGCTAAATACTTTCCAATAAAATGCCATGCATTTAAAATTAGGATATAAATCTTAATCCTGATCTTCCATCAGATTATGTGTCAGACACTCACACTATGAGATATACATTCTCCTGAATGAAATTATTTTGTGATCTTAGTTTTTGTGTGTAACATTTTTGGAATGCAGGTAACATGTAAGCGAACTAATCGTCCAGGTGTATCGACTACAAACAGAGCCCCGAGAGGACGTCCTTTTCGAGCGCGTGGTGCCAGCTATCACTACGGTTACGCTGCAGCACCACCACGATTTAGGGGACGCGGTGGCTACAGGTCAGTATAAATTAATTTATTTATATAAGAAATTTATGCGTTCAGGTTATCTTGTTTTTTGCTGCTTACAGCAAGTCAAACGTTGACGTAACACTTTAACAATGAGTTGCGTTGTTTTTCTCTTTACTTTTAATACCCTTTTTATTGTTAATGAGGTAACAGTTTCATTGTTAAAGTGTTAATAGTTCTTTGGAAAAAAACTTGATACTCATATGATTTGAATATATAAAAAATTAAATGTATAGTTATTGTTTATTATGTATTTTATTATTTTAATCCGATTTTGGTTTAATTTAACTTATTCTATTTTCTAGATTTTCTTATTACTGTTTTAGCTTTGACTTCTGGTGCATATTTTAAAAATTGTTTATCATAAAGTGGCATTGGTACACACAAATGCTATCTCTATTTTCTTGAAGTAGGTAAAATTATTCACTAAATAATTGACTAAGTATGTGAACTATTATGATGATAGTTCTAGAACAGTCTTGCATGGGAAAGGATGGATCCTAGTTAGATCAGAAGTAGGTTTATAAAGGCCTATAAAGCACATATTATGCAGCATGTCAGGATGCATGTGATGATTTTGGAGTTTGTTAATGGTAACAGTTCAGTTGAAAAAAAATTATGGTAACAGTTCAGTTGAAAAAAATTATGGTAACAGTTCAGTTGAAAAAAATTATGGGGTTATTATATTTATGCAATTTAGTTTTTGTAAAAAGTTTACATGCCTAGACAAGTTGTTGATCTAAGTACATCTAATTGCAATTTTCATTTGAGGAAGATGGTATCATGTACTTGTGTAATACTTGTTAGTACTGTTGCACAGGTTTCAAGTGGCGACACTGGTTATCTATCGGACAGCCTTTGTTGCACAAAGTATCAATTCGTTCAGCTAATTTGAATTGTATTTCAGTATTTGTAAATTATTTAGTGCTTGGTTGTTTATTTACAAGTTATTGATTGGATTGTGTGGGGGAAAAAGCAAAAAAAAATGAAAAAAGCAGAAAATGAAAAAAAGAGAAAAAAAATAAAAAGAAAAAATAAGAAAAGATAAATAAACTTTGGAACTGAAAAGAAGTGTTTTGTTGATTTTTTGCCTGTTCGTTAAGAAGTTGTGTTCTGTGAATTTCAGACCAAGGCGACCGTACTACTATTCTCCCTATTGAGTGTTCTTAATCTTGTGCGACAAGAGACCGGCAAAAAAAGAGACTAAGACGAAATATGAGGTTCAGTGATTTCGTATCTGGGCCAGAAAGACTTTTTATAGATGACTTGCAAAGTGGCATTGCCTTTTGCAAGTCGGACTGTGCAGATATTCAGTGTGGAAAAAAAAGAAGTTCCAACATAGTTGTGTTATTTTAGCGGATCATTACTTAAATTACAACCAGTCTATTAGTAAGCAATCAGATGCAATTTCTTCAGCACATCAATGGCTGTTCACAAGTCCCTGATAGCTAAATGTTTTGATTTCTGGCAAATGCAGGGAAGTAGGTCTGTAAGGTGAACATGTTCTTGGAGAAAACTTCTACTGCTGCACTTCTGACTAAATTATGGTTTTGGCTGCTATTCACTGTGGTTGGAGAATTAGGTATAGCTGGATCATAATGTTAGGTTGGTAGCTCGTCTAAAAAGAATAGTATGTTAACTGGTTCTTTGTTACAAGTGATGAATGACTTGAGATGGTGTTGGAGCATAAATTTCTGTTGTACTTTGGGTTGGACTGAGTAGTTGCTTTTCTGTTGGGCTGGGCTTAACCCTTTAACAGCGAGCATATAATAAAATGTATGGGAAGTCAATGCAGCTCACCATTAAAGGGTTAAGATGAAATAATAATGGGATGTGCCGTTCTGATGAGACTGTCAAATGGCAATCCAATAATCCAACCACTCAAGTTATTCATATGAGCTGTAGAGTGGATCGCGACATGACAACAGGTCTCTCTTTTTTATTCTTTGCTTGTATGTCCGTTTGATTGTTTGCGTTTGTAATATATGGATGGTCCCTTATGTTACGTAGTCCTGCGTACGCACGTGTAGCTTCTGTTGATTATTACCTTTTAGTCCAGGCAATCTGGATCAAATATCCCTTCAACCTGGACAGAATTGCTTCAGAAGCTTTCTAAACGGTTTCCTGTTCAGGAAACATATTGCTGCATGAATATCATGTCGAAAAATGGCAGAAAAATCGGACCACAATCATGATGGGCCTTAATTCTATCCAAGATGGCGTCAACATGATTGCCAAAACACAAAATAATATATGTAGACTAAATTATATGATGAAGTAAAAGGTAATTAATCTTCAATAAAAAATTTGCCCAGGTCTAATTTCATCCTAGACAATAAGCTTAATACAATCATAGTCTAATACGTGACCTCGATTGGTATTCTAATTCATGAACTAGAAATCACTATGCATGGGGCCTATGGGTTGGGGCTGTAAATTGTAATGTAATGTAGGGCCTAATGTACCGTAAATCTTCGATTGTAGGCCCTAAGACCAAGAAGGTCGTTCCACTGAGTCTGGAAAAATAAAACAGTAGCTGAGTTATGGACAGTGGTGTATAATTGTGTAGGACTATCGGAGAGCGTAGGGATGGGGGAGGGCAGCGTCATAGGCTAAGTGAACTTTGCTGCCAAAAAACACAGATCGAGCAAGCAGCAAACTGACAAAAAAATTGAGTCATTCGTTAATCGTTTTATGTAGGCCTAATCAGCGTCAGGTTTCTGCATTTACGAGTTAGAGTTTCGGATACATTGTCCCATTCAGAAGTCAGAACAGATTAAGAAAATAATCTAAATCAATTATTCTCAAAGAGGTTCAACTTATTGGGTTTCGTGCGTGAGCATCGACGTATATTGAGTCGATGTGCGTGAGTCGCGCTTCTTTTGTTTTGTGTCCAAGTCTGATCTGTGACTATGACAATAATATAGCCTAATGACACTGATCCATAAGATGTCACGTAGCCTAATTCCTATTCTCCACAGAAAAACTGGCGGTCCACGTATAGCTTGAGGTACATCGTTCAATCAAAGCTGATAAATTAATTATTTTTTAATTAATAACACGTTGACACTTCAGGCGACATCGTCATTAATAATTAATATTAGGCCTATATTCGTGAGACTGAATCCTGTTCGCATTCGACGCTGTCAAATTTTAATAAACTCTCACGACGTGACTTCTTTTGCGATCGTCTGCTCAACATTGTAAATTACTTTGTAATAGAGTCTACTACGAGAGCTACTGTTGGAAAGTTTGTCATGTCGCATTGCCACCGTCGCTTCGCAATGGTTGGCTACATGCATGGACTCGCACTGCGCAGCAGTGCGCATCGTCTTCTGTCTGTCACGTGTCAATGTTAATTAAGCCAGCAGCCACGAGACCAGTTCAGGACGTTATCCATCCACGATATCAGCGGCACTCCTCGTCCTTGAACCCTTTCCACTAGAGTCACTAGACCCATCATCAGACTGCATGTGCTCTCCACGTTGTCGTGTGGCTGTATTATCATGGAGAAAGATAGGCTATACATGTAGGTGATTTCAAGCATTTGAGAACAGGTGACCAATGTATAGTTTCCGAGCATTGGAATAGTTCCGGTTTCCGCTGATGTGGGGCTACACACGTTCGTTGGACATTAGTTTCGCTGTCCTCACAGGATTGTCAACAGCTTTCTGATAGGCCTACGCCTATTCTCAAATGCTTGAAAGCACCGGTCTAGCCTATATTTCTCCTTCTTCAGTGTCCAGACCTCACACCCGTACTTCGCCACTGGCCACACCGATGCTTTCACCAACCTCCAATTTGATAGCCTTAGCCTATAATTGTTGCGGATGGACTTGTTCTTCCCTCTTCCGTAATTAGCCTATCCTAATCAATATGGCTTTCAAGCATCGATTAAAGCATCAATCCTCGTCTTCTTTTCTTGGTCTCACATTGTCGGTACTGAAACCGTTCTCGTAAGTCTATTGAATTCCCTTCTCACCCGATGTGAGCAATATAATATAGTGATCAAAAGAATGGCACATGCAGGATTGGTTTCTGTATTATAGTCCGTGTGTCATATTCTTCCATTCTGTCATCTGTCGGGTGGATAGGACACTTCCTCCAGGTCACTTGAGACCCGCTCTTAATCCCTAGAAAAGCAGCCAAATCAATAATAAATTATAATGACCACTTTTTGGATAGACTACTGGCTACCATAGCTGGACGTATACGACCTCGAATTGTTACACCTGAGTGATCCGTATACAAAAGGAAGAATTTGAGCAGCCTAACTCGGAGGGTTGTAAACGAGTGAATATAGGTCTATAGCGCGCATGCATCTGTGTTGGTGGGTCGGCGGAATTCTATTTCTGATCGAGCGATGTCGTCACCAGTCAACCGTTTCAACTTCTTGTCTTCCTCTGCCATTCATTCAGTTAGCTTTGAACGCTGCAGTAAGAAGAAAATCGATAAAACGATTTTCTCTTCTGTGCGAATGTCAGAAACGACAAGAAAGCGGTGGAAAGCAATTGTGGAACACACGTCATGAAAAATAACGTGCGGGACATTGCCACCGCGTGCAGTAAGAAGAGGTTTCGCAGTACTCTATCGCGTCGTAGGTTAACTGAGTCGCATGATGGAATATCTCTCTGACGTTTGAACGACTATTGCACCTTCACGTATTAATTTAGGCCACTTTCACAATCATCAGTGTTGAACAAAATTCTTGTTGTCAGCGCTGCAGTGGTTCCCTTGCATCTATGTGGACTCTGTGGAGTGTTATATGCGCTGAAAAGAACTTGCCAGTTCAGACCAGTAACGTAGGCCTACATTAGCCTATAATTATGTTACTTCTGTACAATAATAATGGCTTCAACTCTTAATAAGTAGGCCTTATTCGGCCAGTATATATAATTTCTGATCATTATACACGTAGAAGCTCTAATTGTCAACCTATTATATATATATATAATATTATAATTATATATATATATATATATATATATATATATATATATATATATAATTTGTATATATAGGCCCCTAGCTTAATTGCTGCTCTGGTCAATCGTCGTCGTCGTTCGAGTCTCTGTCGATGGCACTCCATGTCTCGACCATATAACGACCATTTCCAATGATTTCATGATTTCGCCTTTTTTCTTTTCTTCCTCTTCCTGTTCGGAGCTGTTAATTCTTTCTCCTTTCGTCCATTTCGTCTTTATACTTGCATGTTTACCTCATCAGAACCTGTTTGTTTATTTCCTCCTTCTATTCATGGCATTCCAAATCCTATGATTAGATGCCTGTCGCCTTGGATGCTTTGCTCCGTCCAGCCATGCATGCATCCTGCTGCTGCTGATGCTGCTGATGATGCTGCTGCTGATGCTGATGCTGGTGCTGATGATGATGATGCTGCTGCTGATGCTGCTGCTGCTGCTGCAGGGAATCAGATGAACGCCTACACTGCAGCTGTAGGCCTGGGGGGGTCCGTCTCCAGTCGCTCCACTCTCATCCATATTTACACGACACCCGGTCCACATATTTTTTTATTCATTTAGTCTACAGCAACCCATGCATATAACACCCCATGCCTATCCATCGTTAACCTTTAACACCCATTGTTAACTATATTATTCCAATGCCTACGGTGTAGCCTACACGCACTCTTCCTCCATTATGCATTTCACATTCCAGCCGACCTCTTCCGGTACAGCAACCATTACGCCATCTCTAAAGCCCCAGTTCAAATATAAGCCTAAGCACAAATAGATTGGTTCGCAGTCACAACTCACAACGTATCGCATCTAATAGACTTGTCGTAATGCAACTCTTAGGCCTATAATAAGTAGGCCTATGATAATTGGTGCCGTAACTCAACGACAACAAAGACATCCAGATCGTAGCTGCCAAGGCCAGGGGTTATTCTAAGAAATTTTTAGAACTGCACAAAACGACCTTTTTAGTCGTCCGGACCAAATGTTTGATCGTCGAAATCCCGTGAAAATCAGTGGCGGATTTAGTACGGGCCCGGGGGGTCTGTTCGCCCCCCCCGTGCCCCCTTGGGCAAAAAATGGCGCCCCTCGGACCGTACCGGTACTTATTACTTAAACCTAAAATGTCCTTCGTGGAAAGTAGGCTAAATTCTCATACCTTTGCGAGATTATTATATTCTAATTTTTAATGACTTTACGCAGTCACACCATGAATTTAACACTTATTAAAGAATTACTTATTTTTATTTATTTCTATGGCCCTTTGCCGCTTTGCGTAGGCCTATATGAAAAATTCAACTTGCCGTTGGTGATGCTAGTAGATGCAGAATGGATTCTTTGGGAATCTTTTATTTTCCTGAGGGGAGTGCTCGGTAGTACAGTGGTTAGCGAGCTAGACTGTCGACCAGTATAGGGCTAATAACTTGGGAATCTTTTATTATTTCCTGAGGGGGGTGCTCGGTAGTACAGTGGTTAGCGCGCTGGACTGTCAACCAAGAGGTCTTTTATTATTTTCCTGATTCCTCCTCTTCTCATCTAGCGCCTTTTATTTTTTTACTGATTCCTCCTCACATCTCTCATCCATCTCCTTTTATTATTTCGATCAGCAAGGAAATTAAGGTCGTAAGAATACTGTCGAAAAGTCTCTAGCTAATATATTTAGTGCGATGTGTGAATAAGCGAATATCTCGAGAAAATCGGTATTGGCTACGAAAATTATGCAACTACCGGTTGAATTGTTAAACGCAGCTCCCGTTCCCCCTCCGCCCGCAATTTGCATGTAATTCGCCCCATTTCTATACAGGTAGACGTTACCAGGAGCGGTACTACTGTTACCAAATTCTATGTACGTCGAAACGAAATAGTATCCGGCTTTACCGGGAGTGAAACGGGTCATTCCCGCACTTATAACACCATCGGTTTTGAATCTTACACTATCGAAAGTAACTCTTGTGTGAGTTTTAGCGATTAAGAATTGCCAAGTTAAAGAATGAATGCTAAGCGCGGGACCGATTGAGATAGAATCTACATACTGCTTCGTAGCTGCATCGCTGACGCTGTTGGGTTCGTGTAGCCCTGTAATGTAAGCATCATGCATAAAGATGGACTTATACACATTTATTTTAGACGGAGGAGTGCCATCGAGTGACTTAACCATCTCTAACATGATTTCATTGTTTATTCTAAAACGAAATCCATCCATCGATTGTAATGTAATAGGATTGTTTAACGAACATTGTAGTTTATTTCGTATACTACCTAAGAAAATAGTGAATTCTTTATTATCTCCTCTCAAGTCCTTACAACCCATTGAACGCAGACGATCGGAGCCAACGTTTAAGAATAGATCACCAGTCATTGTATCACCAGTCTTAGCCACCTTCGATGCAACTTGTTCATTAACGTATTTCTTATTCGTCAAATGATTATCGTTGGACGGAGAATCGTCGTGATTTGTTATCAAATCAATGGCTTGACCCCAACTTAAAGCCTCATCCATTGCTGCTGTCAAAGGTTTCGTTGTTGGTAGTCCTTTAATTTTGTGACCACCCATTTTTAAATTTCCAGTCGCGATGTTTGCTCCATCCAATCGAAGAAAACTAGCATTTACTTGACTAAGAGTAACACCTCCAGCGATTACTCTTTGTGATGAACCAACATCGGTGTGACCAAATTTATCGACAGGCATTTTATATATAATAATAATTTTTAATGCAGATTAGTCATCATATACATATAATTGCATTACCTGAATCCCTCGTGGAAGAAAATCATCCACTTGCGTTGATGTAACTCTGTAATATTGATACGCACCCGTAGGTGTAATAATATTACAAAATCTCGGAACAGCCTCTGAAGTAGTTGAAGAAGGGTATATGGGTAATGATGTAAACACTACTCCATCATTGCTAGCGTCGAAATCGAAATAAGCTACAGATACGGTTTTCATCGCAATTCTCCAAATTTTAACTGGCTCAGGACATTTAATTTGTAACCAAGCCCTATCTTCACCTGAAACCCAAGCTGCGTTAACATTGTCCTTGAGATTAGTGAAAGCATGGTAGGCTTTGCTTCCGGAAAAACAAGAACCGGCACTAGCAACGAATCCTGTCACACTTACATCAGCTTCCAAGGGAGGAATATACCCAACACGACACTTTTTCAGAGATTTATCGACGTAATTCTTTGTAGCAGCATCTTGAGCTGAAAGAGGATCGCTTAAATCGTTGATATTATTACTATTCATTAGGATATTTTGATAAACGTCGATTTTTCGATCGTTAGACGCTCTGCCAATTCTCATTATATTCTCTACACCCATTTTGCACAGTAATCCATCCGTCGATTGTAATGTAATAGGATTGTTTAACGAACATTGTAGTTTATTTCGTATACTACCTAAGAAAATAGTGAATTCTTTATTTTCTCCTCTCAAGTCCTTACAACCCATTGAACGCAGACGATCGGAGCCAACGTTTAAGAACAAGTCGCCATTCATGGTATCGCCAGTCTTAGACACCTTCGAAGCATCAACGTATTTCTTATTCGTCAAATGATTATCGTTGGACGGAGAATCGTTGTGATTCGTTATCAAATCAATGGCTTGCCCCCTACTTAAAGCTTCATCCATTCCGGCAGTCGAAGTATTCGTTACTGGGAGACCTTTTATCATATGTCCATTCATTTTTAAATTTCCAGTCGGCAGATTTGCTCCATCACATCGAAGAAAATTAGCATTTATTTGACTAAGAGTTACACCACCAGCGATTACTCTTCGTGATGTTCCTCCAGCAGCGGTGTGACCGAATTTATCGACGGGCATTTTATATATAAAATAATTTTTAATGCAAGCCATTTATAACTTCTTGGAAATTCATTCCATCACCCACCATCTTCATCACATACAGACACAAATGACCACAAAATACTTCGTTATCGGGTTGTATTCGCTCGCTGTTATATAACACTGGACGGTGTAAATACTTTATCAGTTCCAGAGGGGGAGGAAGGCCGTAACTATCGAAATATATTTTCTCATTACCGCTCTTTAAGAAAGAGCACCAGTGCGAGCCCACCCCATTAGAATCATCTAGATTCAATATCCCACACTCATTCCATCTAGGTTTCTTCGGCAGCTCGTCTCTGAGAAATACTCCTCTGAAATTATTGATGTTTAGTTTCTTAGCCGCTTCGATTAGATCCACATTCGATAAAGCAATATTAGGTAGCACAACTCCACAGACATCGATTTGTTTCACGCTCATTTATTAAATATAAACATTAATTAAAAATTTTCAACGAGTAGTGACCATAAGATAACGTGCTTATACCATCTACCATTATTACCCGTTTATCGTCATCTGCAGATAATGCAACTTTATTAATTTCTTCTGTATAAATATCGTGATGATAAGATCTAATAACATTCATCGTTCGTTGTTGTTCTTTTTTAGTAAATAAGCAGTCTTTATAATCTTCGTGAGTAATAGTTTTCTGGACAACATTCTTCTTAATACCTTTACATTTCTTGTGCTCATCTCCAGCAGCCATCTTATAAGAATACAACTTTGCTCGCAACCCGATAAATTCTTTTATCTGTTTCCCACTAGTTTCATCCTTGAACATTCCAATAACTTTTTTATTTACTCCAACCTCAATACCAGATGGATGATCTCTCGGGTATTCACTCGTATCGAATCGAGCCTTAATATCGCCTGCGATATCTGAGTAAAAGTCTTCAGTTTTAATTTCGTATGTCAAAGAATCTGTATCGGTAAATAATAATTTAGCTCTATTTCCGTATTTATCCTTGATGTAATTGTAATGAAATTCATACATCAACGTTTTGCTCAAGTCTAATATACACATGCCAAGATATATAGGTTTATTATAGTACAATTTAGTTTTTTTCATGTGAACGGCTATTAGATTTTCATCGAAAATAGTACATCTCTCATAATTAGGTTTAGCGGCTAGTTCAATAGCCCTCTCCTCTTGACACACTAACTCTACATCAACACGATTTTCAATGTTCTCACAAGTTTTTCCAAAGACACTGTTATTCATTAATTTGAAAAAGTCTTTCTCAAAGTCATTAGTAGCTTTCGTTCTAAGAGCTGTATTTAAATCGATATACTTTTTCAACCAATCACTTTCTTCGAATAGTACACCTCTATGCACTTTTGTTATTTTCAAACCCAAGCTCTCATACAGCTTCAGATTATCGTAGTGTATCACATACTTCTTCTTATCGTTTAAGTTTGGAATTAACTTTTTGACTTTGTTAATCTCAATGCTTTCGGGGGCTAACGGAAAATCGTTATGCAGGTCGTGTAACTCTTTAGGATATTCCAAATCAACTTCCAATATGCATGGAATACTTCTCCAATTTGTTAATTCATCTTCGTTCATCCATTTGAACCCGTGAGTAGGTAAAGGTTTAATCATAGCCCATCCATATAGATTATTCGCATCAAGGTAAGTGATAAATGTAGATTTTTCGTTACTATTGAAATCGCTCATATATTTATTATTCGCTTTCCCGTAACGATTTGATATTGTGCTCACTCCTCCTCTCATCCCTTGCCTAAGCATCAGAATCATATCGTAATCACTCAATAACTCCAATTTCACGCCTGTCAATTTTAAAGCGGCATCCCAGGCTAAGCCAGGAGATGTAAAATACCATGCAGGGTCAAGCGTATAGTTCTTCATACACACATCTCTAAAGTTTTCGAAAACATCGGCAAGTAGCAGAACATCCGAAACGTTGTACAAATCGTGATATTCTCTGAATGTTTTGCATCCAAATTCTTTCCATACCGTTTTTGCATGCTCGTAGTCTTCATCGCTGATATTCGAGTCATTTAGCTTAGAATAGAAAGCGGATTTTGGTGGTAGTTCGGTTTCATTAAAGGTAGTAAATGAATCGACGTAGTCATAAGGATATATGCCTTTTCTCAGCAAAAGATCGAGCTTCTTTCCAGTATATCGTTTCCCAATATTTTTACACTGGTCTTTGCTTAGGTTCCTCGATAAAGCATCAAGACTAGAAGCCATAAATTTAAAACTGTCGATAAAACGCAGTTGTCGCTTGACGGTAATCTCTTTTCCCTCTTTATTGACAAACTTATCTACAACGACCTCTCTGCTAAAAGATATATACTTTTCCTCGTTATTAGGTATGCAGTTAATTTTCTCTCCATTATTACCTTTCAGTTTCTTAATGAACAGATGACAATCGTACCCGGAAAGATTGTGAAACACAACGGGAAAGAACTTTGGACATTTATAGTTTACATTACAAATGTTATGAGCAGCCCCTCTAAATTTACCGCTAAGATGACAGTGATCTCTCACTCGGTCTTCGCCCAACGTTTTTTCACAGATATGACATATAGTAGCTGTATCAAAACACTTCTTGTCCTCTTCTGTAAATATCATCTTCTTAGGGAATTTGAATTGATTATATATTCGTTTTATATTCTCTTCGAGTTTATCTACAAATATTTGACCAACATCATCATCTTCGCTTTCAGCCGTAAACGTCACAGGATCTTGAGAATATACACTATCATCGAAACATTTTATGTGGTAACAAAAGGAGCTAGGATTATGCTTTTGATATTTATTAGTGTACGACAACTCTGGATTTGGTTGGCATGTATCGATCGGTTTTACAAAAGACTCGAAATCTGCGTAGACTATAAACGGAACCCTCATAGAATTGTTATAATTTTTAAAACTTAACATAGTTCCTTTTTCTGGCATTTCTATTTTTTGTGCGTTATGGTGTTTGCAGTACTCATTATGGTTGTTAAGCGCTCCTGTCGTTGTGAAACCATTCATACACCTTTTACAATAATACATCGAATGAGTCCTCAATCTCATCATTCTGTTAAAATTCTTGATCCAGCAATAATGTTTTTTTTCTCCGTTGGAAATAAGCAATAGATCTACACAAATATCGCTTTCACAGTTAGACAGATAAAGCGGGTAGACATGTTTTTCGTAACCAAATATATTAACTCTAATATTATTATTTCTCTCGAACCTACCTATCACATTAGCATCAGCAGCAACTGGAAACTCAATGCCACTCCAATTAAGTTTTTTCGATTGTTCTGTCAAAGCTTTCGTTATTTTTTCCGGATGGTGATCCACCGGATTCAACGCTCTAGTGATACACCATTTGAAACATTCTTCATCATCGTTTTTCATATTTATGATAGCCTTTTTATTAGCTAAAAAGTCGGGAAGTGGAATGTAAGAACTACCTCTTAAGGGTGTATATTTTACCGTATTTATATCTAATTTTACAACAGCTTTAAATCTCCAATTACTTCCTTGCATCTGAAAACTAGCAATAGACTCCATGATTTTATCCTTCTTTCTGCTGTATATTTCATTCAAGTCGGTTGCTTCTAAAATAATTTCTGCCCTGGAAACGAATGGTATATCCTCAGAAGTCACTATT
The DNA here is from genome assembly GCA_945859605.1 of Lumbricus rubellus. Lineage (NCBI taxonomy): Eukaryota > Metazoa > Annelida > Clitellata > Crassiclitellata > Lumbricidae > Lumbricus > Lumbricus rubellus. Next base: position 25,958,275 of record OX243813.1, on the reverse strand, counting down.
CCAGATTTCATATCTACTCGTTCCATAGTACAAGTAAGAACTAAATTAGTCTTTGTCTGGCGATTGTTCGACAACAGATTTACTACCTGCGGTCTGACGAAATCAAGAAACGAAGAGGCATCCATTCCATTAATTCCATCTATTCTATATTGCTTGGTGAATCCTTTAATAGCCGACGCCGTTTCTCGAATTTTAGTTTTATCGAATATCCTGGAAACAGTTGACTTCAACGATTCGAGTTTTTCGTTAACGACTTTATTGTCTTGTTCAGGCACATAACTAAGTAACCAATCCGCAAAATCATTCAATTTAGATCTAAGCTTATTTTTGTATTTTCTCTTAGGCGCTACTGGTTTGTATTTACCAGGTGTGGGAGTAAGCGTAGGAACCTTAATGTCAGGAACCGATGAGTCGAGCAAGTGTTCAACATGGTTCATGTTTCTTAAACTACTTTTCTTTAAATCCATTTTATTTTTACCACGCAAAAATATTAATACATTATCGACACTTATCTGTGAGATCGAAGATCCACTTTAATATCATATCTATCTCTCGAACACTTTAATTTCGTATCTATCTCTCCAGACATTTCCGTTATGATAAGCTATTATGCCAGCACTCTGACCATACGCCTTAGCAGCTTTATACATCGATGGATACGAGGTAACAACGCCAGTCTCTCGATCTATAATATCTACTCTTCTCGGTTGTTTCCTGATACTACCCAGCGTGTCATGTCGATATGACACAGACTTGTAGTCCGTCGGAAGAATATTCTTTTCAATCAATACAGCTATCATTTGAGGTTTGTTGAGATGTGAAGTGCCTGTAACATTGTTATGCTTGGCCAACATTCTAAGCTCTGGTAGCTTCATAATATATAAGTATTCTTTAAATCAATTTTCCATACACTACACTCATTTTCTGCCCATCCGATTGGAACTGCAGCAACCTATCTGAAATTACGACAGCATACGCTTCGGTGTCGGCTGGCACTGCTGCATTGAAAAGAGCCTTAATCTGAATATCAACGACTGATGATTTCAAACGCTCGGATTGTTTGCTTACATCGAACACGAATAGCGGATATAATTCTTTATAATCTACAGGTGTTATATTTCCTTGCGTAATCAACTTATCCATACCATAAAACTTTTGACTAAATGAGGACGCGTCTCTGTACGCTCTGGAGAATTGTTGATTAGGAAACGACAGGTTATGATCGACAGCTGGATATCTTTCTTGATTCATCATCACATATATGTTCTTGAGATCGCAGTGATTAAATAGCGACGGATTACTTTCCTGATTACCGCTACGGTCCGTCTGAAATCCTACGATAATATATCTAGGTTTCTCCGGTGATGTTTTAACGCTTAATCTCCAACTGAAACTTGTCGACTGAGGAACTGTTATCGTGTCGCATTGACGAGCTCTATACGCAACTGGTAACGTTAATTTCGATTCAATCGTCTTATACAACTGCATTCGTTCCATATCGGAAGGAATAACGTGCGGAATAAACCATGAAATTTTGTTTATCGCAACTTTTCCAGCAGCTGCAGCGTTATCTCGGAATATGGCATCATCGTCAGCTTTACGAACTAAAGTCAGCGTCTGTTTGAAGCCGTAAATAATCTTGTCGTAATCATCGCAAAACCCGAAAATATGCTTCAACGGAACAATAAAGCTGAACATTCCTTTAGTGTTTGGTTTGCGAATGAGAAAACTTTGTCTAGAGGCAAAGCCGGGGTTGTCCGCAATAACAGCAGTCGCCCCAGTGTCTTTATACCACAGCTGATTTAAACCTTGAGTCAACTGAAAATCGTTTGGATACGTAAGTAAACCGAGCATCGTTGTAGCTTGACCCGGATGAAATAGCGTTTCGATTTCTTGATTAGATAACTGATAGGATATTTGACTGAATAGATACATAAGCCCATTATTCGTAAGAGCGACTAAATCGGCATTAACGTATGCGGTGTCATCGGCTTTAATTAGTCTTCCTTCGAATTGCAGATATGATTCTGCTGGGTGACTGTATAAGTCTTGTAATTCAATATTTATTCTTATTTCACCAGAACTGTTAAGGTTAGTTCTCGCTACAGGTTCGTACTCGTGCCATTCGTATCGCTCTATACCTTCATCGATCAATGGTTGCTCTGTGAATCTTAGAATATCGGATTGCATTTTATTATACATATATTTTTAAATAAGAAAATTATTTTAAGCCATTTTCAAACCACCTCCGTTTAAGCGTTTTACGAGATCTTGAATTCTAATAGCTCCTCCCGTCATTTGCGGATTCGACCCGAGTAATCTAGCTAGAATGACTTTAGTTTCCTGAGTTATCGGCTGTTGAACGGGAGTTGGTGGGAGTATCTTATTGAGTAATCGTTTTCCAACGTCGATCGCCTTATCCTTGGCAACACCCCCAATCTCTTTGACAGCTGTGCTCGCAATTTGTTTGGCTGCATTCGATGTCAGTAGTCTCTTGAGAAATCCTGCAATGGAATCGAATATTCCTGCTCCACCGACAACGTGTACTTTTTTATAACTTCTTCTCGCAACGACCAGCATTTCTATATCATCAATTTTTAAATTAGATCATCAATTTTTTATATTCATCTTTGGTTATCACTCCTTGTCTCAGTAACTCATCCGTCATACCTACAATTTCATTTCTTACACCCGTATTTCCCGCTTTGTAGCTATATATTCGCAACTCTAATTGTTTTACTAATTCATTTGGATCTGAAGGAATGGTAATTATTCCGCTTCCTGTTTTACCTCTTAACTTTATGTAATCGTCCCATATGGGTTTTATTATCTTTGCATATTTTACACTTCTAGACGATTTAGGTTTGTTTGGTTTATTTGGCTGACTCATGGCATTCGTTTTAGTTAGAATCTCGGCGTATTCTTCGAGATCACGATTATCATAAATTGAACTGTTTGGATTAGCTAACGTTAACAATTCCCATAATCCTGGAGTTCCTTGATAAGTTGTGGTTCCAACTGTAATATCATTTCCTTGGATTGAGGCTTCGCTGTCACCGATGTAGAATTTTCCATCTCTTGATCTTAATCCGAATGTTGTGTCCACAAGTCTTCTATCAGAAGCATATTTTTTAAGGTATTCAACTGCAATATTTCCTAATTCTAACCTTCTAATGTCTTCTACTGGGTCATCGTCGTCGTATGCCTCTATAGACGGATACTGAGGAAATTGAATGGTTTTCAACGAATCTGGAAGTGCTTTTAGAGCTAGTGATGTTGCTGCAGAATTATCCTTTATTGTCGACAGCAAAGCGTTTTGTTCTTTCGAAATTGCTGATTGAGAGTCGACTATTGGTTTGTAGATTTTCGTTAATTCTCGTTGAAGTCCAAGATCATCTATTCTCTCTGAGAGAAAGTTTTGTTTAATATTTTTTTTCGTTTTTAAAAACTCTTCGATAATAAAATCTCTTTTAGCAGGATCGCTAATTTTCAGTAGTGACATTTTTTATTATAAGTATAATGTTTAAAACGTAACGTAAAACGTAAACGTAAAACGTACACGTTATGCATCGTAGTAATTAACATAACATATGGAGTCTTTTTCGTTTATAGTAACTGGTGAATCGGAGTTGTTTTGTATTGTAATTATTATATCCTCTGCGTCCTCTAGGACAGTACCATCTTGAAGACTCAGTCTGAGTTGTTTCAACTTCTGTCTAAGAGAGACTAGACACATTCCACTGGTCATTCGGACTCCAAGGCCTACTTCTACTGTAATATTTGTCTTTGGTTCAATCGTTATCGCTTGCTGAGCAAAAATCTCATATCTGTCGCCTGCTCGTTGTCTTGCAGGAGCGTGAGTGACCACTTTGGGCAACCAAATTATCGGACTCACACGAGGCTTCCGTTTGGTGATAAATTTGTGTATTGGGTGACCGTATCCAGACATTTATATAAGAGATTGTTTAAAGTAACATTCCAAGAATAGGAATATTTTTAAATGGTGAATTGGGACCAAGTATAAGACCTTCACCGCTGATATATCCTGCTCCTCTTTTCATAAACAAACCAGAACCCGTTATTGAAGTACCCTTTTTCCACGGAGATAGAAAAAGACCTTCCCCAGCAGGTCTTATCTTACAGCATATTCCTCCTTTCTTTACGTAGAGCACGCCTGATCCACTTACCGGGTGTGAGATCGAAGATCCACTAATTTTATCGACAATTTTGGAACCAGCTGCAGAACCCAATCCTGTTAAGGCTCCTGTGGCTAAACTCGGGAGAACACTAGACAGTAGAAACTTTCCAGCTGTTGCTAAGAACGGTAGAATAGCACCAATAAACCCGCCTTCGACTCTCGCATTGTCTTCTAATTGCTTTTTGCCCATTTTAATTGTCACGCCAGTTCCATTCTGATACGCTTTAGTTAACTTGTTGATTTGCCTCTGGTTTAGAGCTAACACATGCTCACCAGTTATGTCTCCATGAGAAAGTCTTATACTCACTCCAGTTCCTACTTGAACAGCTCGCTTAATTTTCTTTTTTTGCCCTTCAGAAATATTAACTTTGACCTTAGCGTAAGCGCTCATCTTATATTAAATATAAACTTTAAATTAAACCTCTCTTATGTGAAATCGTATCGACAATTCCTCACCTCTTAAATTAATTAGTTTTCCATTTTGGTCTATTAGTTTTGTTTCCATCGATGAAATAGAGTATAGCGTTATTGGAAGATAAACCAGATTATGAGGAGATTCGATTATCTTATAACCAGGCCCGACCGATGGAAAGAAAGAATAAATTATGTTCTCCGTAGTTCCGTTGGCATACGATGATCCTATTATATCACTGGTAACACGTAAACTATTCACGCTGTTTATATTGACTATGTGCTCGGATTCGTTATATCCTTCGGAGTATACACGACTCTGAAATCCTAGAACCGTACTAATTGAATTTGGGACTGTAAAATCAACTTTATAGTTCTCATCAATTTCCAAAACAGCCTTCAAAGTATTGTTATTTGGTTGCAACTTTATACATTGTCCATGACCTTCTTCCTTTAAAATTCTCTGTATGTATTCGTTTAAGTCATCGATTTCATAGCAACCGGTTGGAATGTCTAAATCTTTCCACGTTACACCGTTATCTGACGAATATACGAATTTATTATTTGTTTCGTCTATATTGGGATAACTGAAGTAAGTTTCAAGATTAACAAGGGCCATTTCATACGTTTTACTTTTGTCCAGTTCGATTAGTGGATTAAATTTCGTTCGAATTCGTGTGCTCCTTTCGCTCAACAAAATGCAAAAGGATTCTTTAGCCTCTGTGTTGCGTGCAATCGTTTGAGTATTAGATAAAATCTCGTCAAGAAGGGTTTCCATTTTAGATAGCTATTTTTAAACCTAGAATATAAAATCTTAAATTTTGTTATCATTTTATTATTGCTTTTATTTAATGTAAAATGTATCTAATCCAGATCTGTACCTGCCCTTATTTGTTTTACTAGTAAGGTCTATAACCACAAAACCATGCGTTTCATCCCACGCAGTTTTGCATAGTTTTCGAAATTCTTCAATAGTCATATCATCTACGCCTATATGATCGCTGTATATATGATTAATATTTTTGAGGTCTTGAGGGAATAGACATATAAAGTTGGTATTCTCTCTTATAGTTTGTCTAGGTAGCTTGAAATAATTTTGTGCTAGGTAAAAGCAGTCTACATTACTATGCCTACCTCTTATATAATACGATTCGCATTTATTTTGTCGCTCTAACTGTAAATCATCAAAAATCATGAGATTCTTCTTATCTCGACTTAAGTCTCGTGGATCTGGAACATCTTCAGAGGTTTCAAAGAACTTGCATTCTATATCCGATTTCTTTTCCATGTTTTTAGACATCTCCTCGACTACGGCGGTCGGTGATACATTTAATTTCATTATCTCATCTCGATTATCAAAAAGTCTTATAATTGCTTCCTTTGGTAATTTCTCTTCGAATGCTTTTTTAAGTATCTTGTATTCTGATTGAAATAAACTTTTGCCGAAGATTTGCAAGTTATCATAGTCTAGCCAACCAGGTCTCAGTAATAAATTAAGTAGTAAAATCGTTTTACCACATTGAGACTTACCTACGATCAAACCTCTGATGCTTCTTGGTAGGAGAGGACTGTTAAAGCGTTTAGATGTATCTTCATTCCATGACAGGTCATGGACTTCCATTTTAATTATATTATATTAAAATGGAGCACAGCTCGTATTGCGTAAAATGTAAACGAAAAACTGAGTGTAGAGATATTCAACGAGTCGTTAGTAAGAATGGTAGATCTATGCTTAGATGTGTATGCGTTGATTGTGGCGCTAGAAAAACTCAGTTTACTAAAATGTCTACTACAGTACAAGGTGGTGATTTGGTATCAGCTCTCAATTCTGCTACTTCTAACATTAAACTTCCATGGGCAAAGTACCCGGGTGAAATGCATCTTCCAGGACATTCTTTCACAGGTCCAGGAACTCGATTGGATTTGAGATTGAATATTGATGGGACGCCAAAAGACTGGAGTAAACCAGTAGATAGGGTTGATCAAGCAGCCTATCGCCACGACATGGCTTATGCTAAACATGCTGACACAGCAGGGAGAAACGTCGCTGACAGAGCTATGATAGATGAATTAAATAATATACCTAATCCTTCTTTCCGCGAACGAGTTGAAAGATCTATAGTTAAACCAATTTTATCAACGAAAACCCATTTTGGAATGGGATTGAAAAAAAAGCTCTGAGATGGACAGACCAGCTTGCTGACGAATTGCATAAACCTATAGTCCGGAAGTTTAGGAAGCGAGTTGTTTATGTTCAGGGAGTGGACAAAGTTTGGGCGGCTGACTTGATTGACATGCAGGCTTATGCTAAATTTAATTCTGGTGTGAAATATTTGTTAAGTGTTATTGATATATTCTCCAAGTATGCATTTATTCAGCCGTTAAAAGATAAGCGCGGAGAATCTGTGGCAGATGCTTTCGTTAAAATATTTAATACGAGTAAAAGAAGGGGTGAAAAACTTTGGGTCGATAAGGGAACAGAATTCTATAATAAACAGGTAAAATCACTAGGTATGCAGTTGTACTCAACTGAGAACGAAGAGAAATCTTGTATCGTAGAGAGATTTAATAGAACAGTAAAAGAGAAAATGTTTAAGTATTTTACAGCAAACTCAACTCAGAGATATATCGATGTTTTAGATAATATGGTTAATTTATACAACAACACAAGACATTCTTCCATTAAAATGACTCCTGTTAAAGCGAGCATCAAAGCAAACGAGTGGGTTGTGTGGATGAATTTATACGGCGATGCTGTACCTGAAACTGGTAAACCTAAATTTTCAGTCGGAGATAGAGTAAGAATTTCTAAGAAGAAAAAGACATTCGAGAAAGGCTACACAAATCGTTGGACACAGGAGGTTTTTACTATAACACACATTCAGTACACAGACCCTATAACCTATAAAATCTCTGACTATCATGGAGAAGAAATAAAAGGGACATTTTATGAAGCTGAGTTACAATCGACAACGCAAGATACATTTAAAATAGAAAAGATTATAAGAAAGCGTGGAAATCGTTCATTGGTTAAATGGTTGGGGTATGATGATTCTTTCAATTCATGGATTGACAATAAGGATTTGATATCATTGTGAATTTAATTGATTTATGGTTTAATTTAATTTTAGAAGCCTTCTATAGCCTTATGGGTCAGTTACTTTTAGCGGTGTCTCGAGGTAAATAACTTATTATACGCCTAGAGCTAGAGGCTTAATCATACCACTACTATTAGAAATGTCCCAACTGCTTAACAATACTACTACTCGACGATTTTCTCCTCAGAACGCCTGTCAGATTTGGCTAAAGAAGCCGACGATAGTCTAGTAGCCTGTAGACATGAGCCCGTATCCCTCCAATAATTAGACAAAATATTAGCCTATTAGACAAAAATTCTAAGTCTGCTTGCTTACATGACGGAGGATAGTTTTTAACGGAGAAATGTCTATTGATCACCAGCGATATGCTTGACACAACCTTCAACCACGCCCGTTTATTTTTGAGTTACCACCGAAGCACGATAAAAACTTTATTCCAATAGCCTTCTCAACAAGCGACTCTATAACCCTTCCATGTAAAACTGACTTTCGGTTTTGTCAACCTGTGTTTTTTCCACATTAAACGAATATATATACTATAATTTATGGATTCATAACAAAGACTTTCCGAAGACTCTGAACTATGCATGGTTAGGGTTAGGGTTAGGGTTAGGGTTAGGGTTAGGGTTAGGGTTAGGGTTAGGGTTAGGGATCGTAGGAAAGGTCTACAGGTTGTATGTTACACAAGAATATATATTTCGGAATTAAGTTTTTTCGAAGCTATAGCCTATTATTTTATATAGACGAAACACATTGCCTTGCATATAGCTACAGACAACTAGCATACGCTGAACTGAATACACCTATTCGCTACGCGGCGCCACCGTACGGTACGGTAGCCGCAATCTAACGAACAGTGAACTGGTAAACAGCGATATTCATTTCACGTCTTCATAATAATGACCGTGAACTATAAACTTGTCTTCACCATACTGCAGCGACGAGTTTTTTTGGTGAAGACAAAACCGGATATAGAACGACAATATTTTTGGCCAAGGACGATTTTTCCACAAATTGCATGGGGTTGGATAAGAATTAATCGCATTGTGCCACGTGCGAAGTGTCAACGATGTTATAGGTCGGTTGCTGCGTGGCTGCTGCTACTGCTGCTGTTGTATCGACTCATCACCTGGTCTGACCAATCATGTTAAAAAGAAATTGCGTCATCTTCTAGAACCTTCAGCAACTGCCTATAAATACCTGAAAACCCACCGCCATTTTGAATGAGTGATCTGTCTGTCGAGATGGCTGAACTTAGCTTGGAGAAGAGCTGTGTGAAGGAATTTTTGGATGACGAACTGCGGGAAGAGACGTCTACTACATCGGCTCTGCGTTTGCAACTCGCTAGAGCTCAAAATAGAGAAGAAAAAGCAAGGCGAATTTTGCAGAAGCAGAAGGAACGAGCACACGCTGCGATGGCAAAATTTAGAGAGGATCAAGCCTCCTATGACGTTGCGAAGCAAGAACGTCAGAAACTGCAGCAGCTGCTGGTGAATCAAGAGATGCGTAAAAATGTAGAAGAGATGAACGTAGAATAGATGTAGAGAGAGAGAGAAGAAAAAAGAAAAAAAACAACAAAAACAACAATAAAAAGGGTAGAGGAAGAAAAATCCAAAAAAATGCCGTCATTGTCTTAAAAGGCAGTCTGACGAATTCTATGCAAGAATGAAACGGCATTTTTTTGGGTCTACATTGTAGTTTAGAGTCATTTGCTGGTAAGTAGAGTGTGTGTGTGTTTGTGTGTGTGTTTGTGTGTGCGTACTGCGTATGTGTGCGTAGGAGTGTATGAGCAGGTGTGTGTCTGTCTGTGCACAGTGTGTCCTGAATTTCAATTTTAATAGGACACTGCTTGCAGCGTTATACTGAATTATTTAGGCCTATTGTGTTCATCCAACTAAAATGTCAGCAACCCGTGCTGTTTTCCATTCTGCGCGTCATCACCACACCTGCTGTTGTCATGCATGAGCGCAAGGTGAACGCTGCGAGTGAACGCTAGCTGGCCATGCACGTCATCAGCACACCTGCTGTTGAAAATTGCTCATTGAACCACAGTCACTGTATTTGAAAACTATATCAGTATAATAATAATAATCTTCGCTTAATTCTCAATCTGAAACACCGTTACAGGTAGGTCTACAAGTTACTACGAACGCTGATGAGGATGCTGGAATGGATGGATATAAATATTATCCCGCGTCAGCTTATACAAAAGACTAACTGGCTATTTGAACTGATTTATTAGCTAGAGACTTTTCAGTGGCATTCTTACGACCTTAGTTTCCTTGCTGATCGAAATAATAAAAGGAGCTGGATGAGAGATGTGAGATGAGAGATGTGAGGAGGAATCAGTAAATAATAAAAGACCCCCAAAGGAGAAGAGGAGGAATCAGGGGTGGAATAATAAAAGACCTCTTGGTTGACAGTCCAGCGCGCTAACCACTGTACTACCGAGCACCCCCCTCAGGAAATAATAAAAGATTCTCCAAGTTATTAGCCCTATACTGGTCGACAGTCTAGCTCGCTAACCACTGTACTACCGAGCACTCCCCTCAGGAAAATAAAAGATTCCCAAAGAATCCATTCTGCATCTACTGATGCTGATGATGGTTCTCTGCCTAAAGGCAGGTTCATTTACTTTACGCCCTTGGGGATGAGATGAGTGAGGTGGTTAACGTGGTTTCCCGTTGCCTTCCCCAAAGACAACGATGGGTAAGCAACTTGCGGCACTTGTCCAAGGCCGCTCCGCACAAGCTTGCGCCACCGCGTCCCATGCGTGCTAGCCCGAGATAAATTTGAGATTATGAATGAATAAATGAAATCTGAGTGAGATAAATTTGAGATTATGAATGAATAAATGAAATCTGAGTAGCCTGTTATCAGACTAATAATTAGTAACCAATAATAGCGATTGCCTAATTATTAATAAGCAATTAATCATATTTAATTTATTGTTAATTAAGAATAAGTAGGCTAATGAATAATGACGAATAGACTAGAAGTTGCTTAGATGAAACCACGCAGAAAGCTATTTATAAACTAGCAAGTTTCTGCGTGAAGCTTGGATCATTATCCAACAAATTACATTAATAAATATTGCCTACATAATAGGCATAAATATGATAAATTTGTGTAATTCAAATGAGTAGTCAAGTTCACAAGTTTAAAAAGTTTCTAGATTCTTGATTCTGTTTGATGTAGGCCTATTCGGCTAAATCGGATGAATTGTAATTAATTTGGTCCCTACTGTATTTAACTATGTAAGTACAGGCGCCCTTTTGAAATTCTCCTCGACCCCCCATGCAATAAAACCTAAATCCGCCACTGGTGAAAATATTACCATTCTGAAATTTTCCCGGCCCCCCAAAAAACTGATGCCCCTTTTTCAGTCCATCGTTCACTATAACACTATGAGTTACTGCACAAAATCTTATTTTCAACTGCACAAATTTCTTTTCCAACTACACACTTTGTGTCCAGCTGCACGATAAAATAACCCCTGGCCAAGGCTACAATCAACCGGGTTCATTGCAGATGCGGGGCCTTTGACCCATAAGTTACCCTATATTATACTGTCATTATATCCTACTGTTGAATGAGGAACCCGGATCTAAGTATATCGGACATGTTGCTCCCTTATCAGGAAAATCAAAAGATGCCAAACTCAGCATAAGGACCTTCTTGAAAGACAGATACAAATCTTTGGATAAACTGGTAGCCATTGGTTGTGATGGAACAAATGCTAATACTGGGAGAATTGGCGGTACAATACGGTTGCTCGAGCAAGAATTAGAGAAACCGCTGCAGTGGCTGGTTTGCCAGCTTCATGCAAATGAGTTGCCTTTAAGACATCTCCTGAAGTATATAGATGGGGCAACATCTGGACCACGAGCATTTTCAGGTCCATTAGGCAGGCAACTGGTATCTTGTGAAAAACTCCCGGTAGCTGTATTTCAAGCCATTGACGGTGAATTGCTAGACTTAAATGATGTGGATCTTAGTACTGACCAAAGATATCTGTACGACATGTGTCAGGCTGTGATTCTAGGTAAATGTTCAATGGAGTTGTCACGAAAAGATCCAGGTGCAATATCTCATGCTAGATGGCTCACAACAGCTAACCGGCTTCTTCGACTATATGTCTCAACCAAGGAACCTTCAGTGAATTTGACAACCATTGTGACTTACATCATCAAAGTATATGCTCCAATGTGGTTTGCCATAAAGATCAATTATTGCTCTTGCAAAGATTGGTGCAAAACACGTTTTACACACCATTATGATGTCACGTTATCTGTCACAGGAACACAAAGCCATCGTTGATCCAGTCATATCTCGTAATGATTTCTTTGCACATCCAGAAAACATACTGTTGTGCATGGTCACGGATCACAGAAAACACATTCGTGAGCTTGGCTTGCGTCGCATATTGAAAGCAAGATCACAGAATTCTGGAGGTAAAGGTGTACGGCAATTCATTGTTCCAGACTTGAATTTCAATGCGGAAGACTACTTTGATCTGATAGACTGGCGAAAAACTGTAATTACTGAACCACCTGTTCTCACAGACATTTCAGAAAATGACATTAAGATGTTCGTTGCCATTGGTGCTGCCCCTGTGATCGACTTTCCAAAGTATCCATGCCACACACAGGCAGTGGAACGTTGCGTAAAACTAGTTACGGTGCAAAATCAAGAGACGGATTTATACGTGTCCGTCTGGAATCACGTGAAAAAATGCCATATTTCAATACAAAAGCTGACTATAATTGCTGTTAGAATTTCAGCCTAACACTACTTTGTCAGTCAAAACAATCAGTATTGCTTTTATAAACCCCTAGCATTAGTAGGTCAATGGCTTTGTAGGGCCTATTTCAATTCTTTCTGACGTTTTCTAAATTTGCATTTTCTGCAACTTTTAGATGGAGATAAAAAAAATTATGAAATGTTGAACCATTACAAATGCTAATTATAGATTAATATCTTGGTGTGTATGAGTGGATTAAATATAATCGCACTGGTAGTTATGAATGGTCATAGTTAATTGTGTCAAATATGATACAAACCACGATTTTGCAAAATGCGATTCTATATTTTTGAACATTCAAACCCTCTGGGGAGCATCAAAACTTAAAAATAATGCAAATAACCCTTACATATTATGAATCAGTATAACAAATGACAACTTTTGCCACCTATGGATAGTGGTTCAGTTGAAATATTTTTTTCACATTGACCGACACTCCACCCTACTGTTGAATGCCTTTGAAAACTCTCAACTTTTGAATCGTGAGACGTGTTCGTGCAGATCCAATATCTCAATTGCGTGCTCTGAGAAAGACAATCCTGCATTAGATGGGCAAGTCATATTGGTAGCACGCATAAAATTCATGTCGCAGAAAATGATTCGGACGCAAAATTAGGCTATTACAATTTATTCAAGTTTCATGGCAAGTCACTGATTGGCTCTCTGATCCGCGGGATGATGCAGCCGATGTAACCTATGTAGGCGGCATAAACGTTTTGATAGTCATCGTTGGTAAGCTGCAAAGATAAAGGATTTTACTGTGAAAGATCCTTCAATATCGCTATAAGCTTACCGGTTTCATGTCGCCCGAAATTCTCAATTCCGGCAATCCCGGCATGTAATAACAGTTACTGTAGCCTATAAGAGACACGACAAACGCATTTAAAACACAGTCACGTTGTAGAATTCAAATTGCCTCTCGTATGCAGCTAAAGCATCCATACCAACACCGCTCTCGTATGGCCAATGCCATACTAGAGCATTGTGGGGCGCGGTGGTGTAGTGGTGGCGTCGTTGCCTTGGAGCCGGAAGGTTCGAGGTTCGAATCCACCTTGCCGCGTAAGGACCTTGGGCAAGTCCTTCACTTACAATTGCTCAGCGCTTCGGCGTGAAACTCCGATGCAGTATCCGCTCTGCATCGGGAGCGCCTCTGAGTATAGAGAGCTTGAAGGGGCGCTATAACAAGTGCACATACATACATACAATGCTATCGGATAGGCTAACGGTTCTTTAATAATCATATAATTATGAGTAAATAATATCAAGGTTTGTAACCGTTCATGTAATTGTAATGCAATAATATTATAGGCCTAGATGTAAACAGCAGTTATTAAATTTTTCTGGGGAAGTCATTCATATGGGGAACTTTTCCTCTGGAGATGCCAAGATAAAACACTAATAAAATCGATTTATATTTAATAAAATTAATCGGTTCGGACTTACAAGCGTATACATAATAATACACAATTAGATCTAGGTGATGTAGTGGGTATATAGGCCTATCCTGTCTATTTCAGTGCTACCACGTCTGTTAGCTCAGAATTGAAAGTCAGATGGTCCGTTCTTTTTAAGAAATCAACAGCTTGCATGAATTATCAAAACGACATTACCGAGGATACTTCTGCTCACAGTTACAACGCTACAAATAGGCCTACAATTATATTTATTGCCTAGACCTATATCAACATGTGATGTGTCACACACTGCACTGGCTCCCGGTGGTGGGGACAGAATAACAAATCAAGACCATCATCATGAGACGAACATCGTTGGTTGATCTGACCCCAGGGTGCATTAGGGAACTCTGTGTTCCCGTCTCCAACCATGCAACCAGGTCGTCGGTCTTTGCGACTCATGGGGATTCCCGCGCTTTCGTACATCGGTGCGGGCCTACCGTTACCTCTCATGTATAATTATTGGACCATCATTCATACTAGAACAGTCTTCCATTAACAATTCGTGATACTACACTGCATGTATCTCATGAAACATTCACAAATTCACTTAAGTCGCACTTGTTTGGAACTGTCTGGTAGCAACGTGAGGTTAATATGAAAATATGTTAATTTTGGTGCGGGCGTGAGGCAAATGGTAAGAGTCAGCGTGTCTAGTATGATATGAGTGCACCTTAGTAGTATGGAGGAAGAAATTCTTAAACACGGAAGGTAATAGGTCATGAAAGTATCTAAACATAAATTCGCCTAACTGCACCTGCCTAATTTGATAAACATTTAGAAGGCTATATTCCCGGAATTTAGATTCAGTCGTGGTCCCATAGGGCAGATTTCCTATATATCTAATAGCTCGCTTTTGGAGCTTCATTAAATTCAGAAGACTAGATTTATAGGTGGAGGCCCATATTATGTTACAGTAAGTGAGGTATGGGTAAATGAGTGAATAATACAAGGTGAGACGAATTTGAGGAGGTACTAACTGGGAGGTACGGGATAATATTCCAAGGTTTTTAGCAATTTTATTAGATACAATTTTTATGTGGTCTTTCCAGGTTAGGTGCTGATCTATATATACTCCTAGGAATTTGGTTGATATTACCTGAGTGAGTGGAACCCCATCAATGCACACCCCCATGTTTCCTGCATCATAACTCTTTCTATGTGATTTAAAGATTATATAATTGGTTTTATCAAGATTTAATGACAGTTTATTTGCTTGGAACCATTCGGCTACATTTTTCAATTCAAAGTTAACATCATTAAATAGGGTTTCAAGAGATGAGTTGGAGTAAAATACATTGGTGTCATCAGCGAAGAGTATAAAGTACAATAAAGGAGATGCATTTGGGAGATCATTCACATAAATAAGAAATAATAAAGGACCGAGAATAGACCCCTGGGGAACTCCAAAGTTAATTTGCCGTAAATTAGACAGAGCACCATTGCAGGAAACCAACTGGGATCGATTTGTAAAATAACTTGAAAACCAATTTAACTGGGTACCCCGGATTCCATAAGTGCTTAATTTCTTTAATAGGATGTCATGATTAACGGTATCGAAGGCCTTTGCCAGGTCGAAAAAAATACCTATTGCATACTGCTTATTTTCGATTGCATTGGAAATTTTGTCTTGCATACTCATCAAGGGCATATAGGTAGAGTGTCCAGATTGGAATCCATGTTGCGAAGGGAAGAGGACATTTCCTTTAGAAAAAAAATTATTAAGACGTTCAAACATGGCTTTTTCAAAAAATTTTGAGAAAAATGGAAGTACTGAAATAGGTCTGTAATTTGTTACATCGTCTTTAACCCCCTTTTTATAAACTGGAACCACTTTTGCAGTTTTTAATGATTGTGGAAAAACCCCACTGTTAAAAGAACAGTTTATTATATCAGATAATAAGTGAGCAATAGAGGGTAGGGTTAGAAGTGCAATGCTTGGATCAATGTCATCAACTCCTCTGCCATGTGAACAATTTATGGATTGCCCAAGTCGAATAATTTCCTCTGGGGAGGTGTCACTAAGTCCAAAAGATTCGATAAGTGACGAAGGCATGAATTTTTCAAAGGAACTCGTGGCAGTGGGAAGTTTGGCTGCAAGTGACTGGGCTATCTCCGTGAAATAAGTATTAAAATTGTTTGCTACAGTCTCGGGATCAGAAACCTTCACTCCGTCGACTGTTAAGGATAAGGCATTGTTATTTACATTATCGTTAGTCCCCATAAGAGTACGCAAGAGGTTCCAGGTTTTCTTCAAGTTGTTGCTATATTTACAAAATTCTGAAGCATAATAATTTTTTTCGGCCTGAATTCTCAATGATTTAAATTTGTTTCTATAAGAAACAAATTTAAGCTTATTGCTATCGTTTGGGTTTTTTATAAACTTCAGATATAGCGCAGATTTTTTTCTACAGGATTTGAGGAGACCCTTTGTCATCCAAGGTTTTTTGGGGGTGGAATTTCGCCCGCAATTATTTAGAGTGAGAGGAAAGAATTCATTGTAGGACTCCATGTATTTGGATTGGAATAAGTCATATGCCTCATTAGCATTTTGGTTGGCACAGGCTTCCAAAACAGGAGACCAGTCAATCAGGGCAAGGGCTTCATTAAAAGCAGTTTTCTTTGGCTCCGTGATTAGTCTATGAGTACCAACAGAAGGTTTGTTGCAAGGTAGAGGACCATAACCAAACTGAGCTAGGATAGGTAGGTGGTCAGAGATGTCCATTGCTAGGATGACTGACTTAGTTAGCCTTGGCCAAGTATTGGTGAATATATTATCTATAAGTGTGGAAGAGGTACAAGTGATTCTCGTTGGTCTGGTGATGGCAGGTAACAAATGATGGGAGGTCATGCAACTGTAGAACTCTGCAGTACTCCTATGTTCTGCGATTTTTAACAAGTCCGCATTAAAGTCTCCCATCAATAGTAGATCTTTTGACTTTTTATAAAGTTTTGTTATTAAGCAATCTAAATCATTTACGAAATCATCAAGGTTATGGTCAGGTGGCCTGTAAATAATTCCTGCTGCAATAGATCCTACTTTTAGATGAATTTTCAGGAAATATCCTTCAAAGGATGGGGGCAAGATCATGGGGCCCTGACATGAATCTTCTATAATTTCGTAGGAAATTCCCTCTTTAATCAGGAAGCCCACCCCTCCACCCCCCCGTAGAAGAACCTCTTGATTTGTGGACGAAGTTATAACCAGGTATGTTAATTAAGTCAATTTGATTTTCGTCTAACCAAGTTTCAGAGAGTCCCAAGATGGACACGGGGAGAATATCTAAGAGATCTCTAATCTCAGGTAATTTTGGTAATATACTTCGACAGTTTATATGCATAACTGTTAAGCAATTTTGGGAAGTAGAGAATTCGGGTTGTAGGGAATGTGGGGCACTATAGGGACTATCAAAGGTTATATCATTGAAGTAATTACTATCAGGGTCAAGGTCAGGACAGTTTAGAAAAGGGCGACTTTCAAATTCATTAACAATCAAATTTAGGCTTGGTGCAGTAGATGTACAAAGTAAGGGATTGGTTCTATTATAATACAGGTCATTGCGTGGTCCACGGTCTTGGCATGTTTCCTCATCATCATCATCACAACAAAAGGGGAATTCCCTGTCAATACAAGTGGGACATAGGCATACTTTTCCTACACAGAGTGAACAAGAATCATCCCTAGAGTGCAGAAAACAATGTGCCTTCAATTGGTGATCACTATCAGTAGGCTCTATTCCTGAATCAATCAAAACTATGTGCAAGATGTGCTAATAAAGCTACCTTATTAATAAGGCAACAACTAAAATGGGACCTAAAGGGTCACACGACTGGACTGTAATTAAGGAGAAAGTAAAATCCCAAACTGGGAGAAAATTATGAACAAACATTTATCTTAACCAAGATATGAACCAAAGAGTAAATGGAATGAAAACCTCAAACGCTCTAGGTAAAAGTGAAATAACTATGTCACACACAATGTTAACTGGTATACATAGTGTAAATAATCAGGGCCTCAATGTGAATATTATGAACAAACATTTATCTTAACCAAGATATGAACCAAAGAGTAAATGGAATGAAAACCTCAAACGCTCTAGGTAAAAGTGAAATAACTAAGTCACACACAATGTTAACTGGTATACATAGTGTAAATAATCAGGGCCTCAATGTGAATATTCAATGCAAATATATTTTATAGCAGACACAGCTCCAAACTAGGAGATGATAATGAATAATTATGTGCAGAACAAAATTGCATACACAATCCAGCCAATAATCCAGGCATACCTGGCACAAACCTGCTCAAAAACTATGCACCAGAACAAAGGTACTAATAATGTTGTGTAAATTATGCACTAAAATAGGCTCGTGAGCATAAAAAATGCATCTTTATATTCTACTATTATAGATAGAGTTAACTGGCCTACATAATACAAAAAAACAAGGCCTCAGCTGAAATATGCAATGCAAATATTTTAAAAGCAAACACAACTCCAAACTAGGAGATGATAATGATATGTGCAAACCAAAATTGCAGACACAATCTAAAGACAATAATCCGGGCACACCTGGCACAGACCTGGTCAAGAATCATGCACCAGAACAAACTCGCAGACTCAAACCTGCATGTATGTCGGACACAAGAACATGCTCTAAGCAGAGTAAGCACGGTAATAATAATATTGAGTGGGTTATGCATAAAAATAGGCTCATGAGCATAAAAAATGCATCTTTATAGTCTGCTATAATTGATAAAGTTAACTGGCCTACATGATATAAATAATCAAGGCCTCGACTGAAATATTCAATGCGGACATATTAAAAGCAAACACAACTCCAAACTAGGAGATGATAATGATATGTGCAAAACAAACTTGCAGACACAATCTAGACATAATCCAGGCACACTTGGCACAAACTTGGGCCTAAAATCATGCTCATGGTCATTTTATATGTCAGCACTCATAAACTCTAAGTTTCAGGCAACAAGAGACCAAAAAAGATATATATGATAAATCAAATAATAAACATATTTGTTAAAAAAAGATCTGGATTTGCATGTTGAGTAACACAGGATATTAAAGTAGACCAATATCTTAAATAAGAGGAATGTATGTCTATAGGAAAGAATTTTAGCAAGAAAAAATCGTACTTTGAGTGACCTCGAGAGAACTCCCTGGCGCTGAGTAAAGACGATCCAGAGGATTAGACGGCCGGAATGGTTGACACTGAGAAGGACGCTGCATGGAGTGGGCTATGAGGAACGCTCTGGGAATAAAAATTGACAAGGTCAACCAGGAGAGCGCTTAGCATGGATCAGGTGGGTTATGAACAGTGGTTCATACGTAATGTTCGTAGAGGATGATGAAGCGAGTTTGTTGTGCGAGATTATTAGAATCCTTGTAATTCGTCGAGGGAGTCGACCCTCATTGGCTTTTCCAGTGATGATTCAGATTGCCTGAGGAATACTCTTCCCCCTGCTGTCCAGGTTGAATGAATTTTGTGTGATCTGACGAGGTTTCGTGTCCTGGCGAATATCTGCGAGTTGGTGCGAGTCAGGTGTTCATTGATGTATACGTTGGGAGATCCAGAGCTTGGTTCACCTCGGAGAAGTTTTCTTGAGGCGAAGATCATGTCTCGCGTTACTCGGCGTGAGAATCCAACAACCAGTGGACGAACGGTGTTTGTTCCTTTGGTAGTGATTCTGAATGAAAATGAGATATCAGACTCGATGACTTGCACATGTAGGCGGTTGTTACATAGGTCCAGCAATTCAGGAATTGATGAATTCTTCAGACGGTACTTGGGGTGAGAGGTCTCTGTCTGACCCTCTGGCGGCCCTGCTTGTGGCGATTCAGCCAATCCATGGATGACAACGTTGTTGAGACGTGAGGAGTTTTCCACTTCGTCTATTTTCATACGAAGTTGTTTATTTTCGGACTCCAGGGATTCCATCTTTTGGCCCTGCGCCTCACAGAACTTAGCGAACACATCTTTTGTAAACTGCTCAACAAGACTTTCCAGTTTATGCATGAATTTACTTATACGCTCGTCGGAAGTTTCCTCAATGGTTGGAACAAGGTGCGGTTTAAGCCGCACCAATATCCGACGCTTCTCTGTTAAATACAGTGGGGCTCAAACATGGAATAAGATTCCCCTCTCCATCAGACAGCTGCCTAGCCTTCGAATCTTTAAGTCAAAATTGCGTGCCCTGATTCTTGACAATAAAATAATTTATTCTGGTGCATTATGACTATTATTGATTCTCATTACAGAGTGAACAAATCGTCAAACTTTTAAATATCTTCTCCTACTTTGAATAAATTATATCTAAATCCTTACTACCCATGCAGCATCCCGACCATCCAGCGACCTCTGTGCCTTAACTTCATCTAGATCTACTAGAGGCCCTATGATCATCGAATTAATGTGTATTTGTGCTATTAGTTAAGTTAGTTAAGGTGTTTGCTGTTTGTTTTCTTAAATTAGTTTTTTTTTTCACTTATACTTTATGTTAGGACCACGGTACGGCAACCTATTGGCCATCATCATCTTGGTATAGTCGCCCAGGGGACTCACCTAGCGGGGTTGTAAGACCCCTTCCGAGTCCCCTGTGCAACCAAATAGAAACCTTTGGCATCGTTATTTAAGTAATGTTTTATTATACTTATTAACCTTGTGTTTATGATGCTTTATTTGATTTGTTCCTGTTGTTTTTGGTTGCCAAATAAATGATTTGATTTGATTTGATTTTTGATTTGAAACGTTATATACGAGTGTCCATATAAACGAATTCATACATACATACATAGTACATACATACATACATACATACATACATACATACATACATTACATACATACATACATACATACATACATACATACATACATACATACATACATACATACATACATACATACATACATACATACACACACATACACACACACACACATACATACATACATACATACATACATACATACATACATACATACATACATACATACATACATACATACATACATACAAGCCTGTAACATGATTACTTTTCTAATAATTTATCAACTATGCAGGCAAAGGATCCTCATTTTGAAGTATCTGCTACTACGTCACGTGAAATACGAATACTGAACAATCATGCATAAATCAAGTCAGCTTTCTATGCTTCAGTATACAGTAGGCCTATACACTATACAAACATCCCACCTAATCATGTGCTTCAGAGCTAATTATTCTCACAGAGGAAAGGAATCGCTTATCAAGTAATTATCAGAAGGAGCTTTTGAACAGCGGCGCTAGCTCAGTGTTAAGAAGCAGTAGGCTAACGAGGTTTTAACTTCCAGACAGCTATCCATGATGTAAATTGTAAACGATCTGAGGCAACGCTTGTTGGAAGTGTGGGATGGACTGGATCAGAGGATCATCGACGATGCTGTTGCCCAATGAGACCACCGCCTTCATGCTTGTGTGCAGGTTAGAAGATTCGTATATTTCTATCCGTTCAAATTTATGGCATGATAATTATTATGTTGGAATCGTATTGTTCGTTCAATTATCTCTAAATATCGGTATGATTAATAATCAGGCAATAGATATTATTATATGAAAAACAGTTTTGCTTATTTTTTTATTGAACCACCGTGTATGCTGCTAATGGAGTAGCCATGCTGTCAATTGTGTTAATGTAAGCCTACACGTACAGCGTTTGCCTATTTTTTCCCTAAATATACGAATATGTATGCAGACTAAGCTTATATGAGAAATTGAATGGAATGACTGAAACTTTATCGTCAAAGAAATCATATAAAAATTATATGTGCCTATAGCATCCATGGTGATAAATCCATTTTCAATCAACGAATCACAGCGTGGTATCTCTAGATTATATGATATGCACGTCAAGGTTAGCGAGGTTTAAGGGAGTATCCAGTTATAACCGTTGTGGGATGGAGTCTCATGGAGACGATCGTGGAAGGCACTCCCTTGCAGGGTTACTGAGTATAGCAGCAAAGATGGTTTATCTGCTTTAGAGCACAACATGTCGAATGTAGGAGTTGGCAAAAACCTCTGTCGTATCAGTTTTCTAATAACAATTTTGCGAGCAAAATCTCACCATGGTAGAAATGAATTCGTGCAACTGCATGTAGTGGTGGAACGCACACCATCATGGAGCCGGGGTGCCTGTCAAACCATGCACTATAAAAAGTAACAAGAACGCAAAGTGCAATAAATGATTATTGTGCTTTGCAAAACTCCTACTAATCACAAGTTGCGTTCTAAGGCAGACGAATCCATCTTTGCTTCTACCCTCTGTGATCCCGGGCATGTCCTTCATGCATGATCTTCTCTTGCCAGAACGAGTAGTAACTGGATAGGCTACTCCCTTAGGCTTCGTCACATAGTTTAGTGATACCACACTGTGATTCTTTGATTGGAAAGTGTTTTAACACCAGAATACAGTCTGAATACTGTGAAGACGACCTGTTTAACGCTCATATTTTCGCAATTTTTTTTATTCAACGTGTGAATTTATTTGTACGTTTCATTATCAATTATTACTTCGATGCATTATGACGATATTTTATGTCCCATTGTGCCTTTATACTAATCGATAAACTAAAGACTTGCCTAGATCTAATTCCAATCGATCAGTAAATTACAGTCCTTAGCCTACTTGTTACTGATCACCAACTTAACTGGGCCAAGATACTTGTTACTGATTACCAACTTAACTGGGCCAAGATACTTGTTACTGATTACCAACTTAACTGGGCCAAGATACTTGTTACTGATTACCAACTTAACTGGGCCAAGATACTTGTTACTGATCACCAACTTAACTGGGCCAAGATACTTGTTACTGATCACCAACTTAACTGGGCCAAGATACTTGTTACTGATCACCAACTTAACTGGGCCAAGATACTTGTTACTGATTACCAACTTAACTGGGCCAAGATACTTGTTACTGATTACCAACTTAACTGGGCCAAGATATTTGTTACTGATTACCAACTTAACTGGACCAAGATACTTGTTACTGATTACCAACTTAACTAGGCCAAGATACTTGTTACTGATCACCAACTTAACTGGGCCAAGATACTTGTTACTGATCACCAACTTAACTGGGCCAAGATACTTGTTACTGATTACCAACTTAACTGGGCCAAGATACTTGTTACTGATCACCAACTTAACTGGGCCAAGATACTTGTTACTGATCACCAACTTAACTGGGCCAAGATACTTGTTACTGATTACCAACTTAACTGGGCCAAGATACTTGTTACTGATTACCAACTTAACTGGGCCAAGATATTTATTACTGATTACCAACTTAACTGGACCAAGATACTTGTTACTGATTACCAACTTAACTGGGCCAAGATACTTGTTACTGATCACCAACTTAACTGGGCCAAGGTACTTGTTACTGATCACCAACTTAACTGGGCCAAGATACTTGTTACTGATTACCAACTTAACTGGGCCAAGATACTTGTTACTGATTACCAACTTAACTGGGCCAAGATATTTGTTACTGATTACCAACTTAACTGGACCAAGATACTTGTTACTGATTACCAACTTAACTGGGCCAAGATATTTGTTACTGATTACCAACTTAACTGGGCCAAGATACTTGTTACTGATTACCAACTTAACTGGGCCAAGATATTTGTTACTGATTACCAACTTAACTGGGCCAAGATACTTGTTACTGATCACCAACTTAACTGGGCCAAGGTACTTGTTACTGATCACCAACTTAACTGGGCCAAGATACTTGTTACTGATTACCAACTTAACTGGGCCAAGATACTTGTTACTGATTACCAACTTAACTGGACCAAGATACTTGTTACTGATTACCAACTTAACTGGGCCAAGATATTTGTTACTGATTACCAACTTAACTGGACCAAGATACTTGTTACTGATTACCAACTTAACTGGGCCAAAACACAATGCGCAACTCTGTGTGCTAGAAAAAAATAGATTCGTTGAGACACGTTCGCCACGTCCTTTGTCATTCTTACGTAGCTGCTTCCTGTCAGCATCCAGTGCAGTTTACAGCTACAAGATTCTGTAGCTACTCGATACTACATAATAGTGGAACGCCCCACGTCGAAATGCGCGCATGAAAGTCGCTGTATGCAGGCAGCCTACATTCTGTGCGAATATACATGTATGCTATACCTTAAAGACATATAAAACATCCATAGTTGGACGCAAACGCTCTTTGTACCGCAGGCAGAGACTGAGAGACAGTTCGTTTAATATCTAGCAGCAGGACTATATAAACAGATTTCGTTGTTGTCTTATGGCATAAGTTTAATCTAAGATGAATTCGTCACAGAGTCATGCAACGCATAAATATGCACGTACTGCGCACTAAATTGGCATCAACAGATTACATTCTATACCATATTAAACAATAGGTGACATTGGCGACAAAATATTGCATAAAAATTACTTTGTGTTGCCATGGTCGCTCTCATTAAAAGGCAATAACAGCTGTTGTCTGTATTAAGCAGTGTGCGGATATTAGGCCTACATGTCTATTAAGTGCCAGAGCTCTCTTCTTCGTTCAGCCACTTAGTTCGGGATTAGTTTTCTGCGTTGCTGGGCGCCTCTCTCATTTCGACCTCGGCATACCATCCGTTCGCCAGTTCGTCGGCCGACGACAGCGAGAGAAAGAGAGAAAGAGAGGAAGTGGGAGATTGAATCAGTTGGACGACGCCAGTGACAAGTAGATCCGAAACCACTTCACTCGGCCGATTGCTGCGCCATCGATCGGTTTACAGCTGTGCGTTTGCGTGTATACGGCCGCCGCAGAAGAAGAAGAAGCAGTTTCCGACAGATGCAGTGACAGGTAGGCTAAGAACAATTAAAATACATCAGAAGATTTAATAACTAATATTGTGTGTTATTAGATGGAATTGGAATTCTTAGAAGAAAGAGCGGGAGAATGTGGATGAGGAGGAGGCATGGGCGGAGTTTGGTTTCCATTCTTGGAGGGGCTAATGCTTTCTTAGAGGGGCTAAGCCCGGAAAAAGATATAATTTACATGGTAAAAAAGCTGAATCTGGGCCTTCTTGGGGGGGCTTAGCTCCCCCTAGCCCCTGATAAACTCCGCCCATGGGAGGAGGAGGAGAGAAGAAGGATGGGAGGAGGAAGAAGAGAAGAAGAACTAGGAAGGGACAAGTGAGTGAGTGATTCTCCGGCGTGAAAAAGCGAGGACTCGCTTGAATGCTTCCAATTTTCAGTGAATGTTATATGCTCACTTTCAACTATTGGGTTCGAATTCAGTCTTGCCGCGGCATTAAACGATAAAAACGTTTCTTTAGAGTACACTATTGTCTGGTCATATATGCCTAATAGCCTATCATCTGGTCACCTGGTGCCGTCAGCTACTGGAGCTCTGGCGAAAGCCCTGGTGCATCTTCTCCAGTTGATCCTCTCCCTAGTCGCCTCTCTTAGTTCCTCCAGTCTCATGCCAGACTTTTCCTGTACTTCATCCAACCATTTCTTCCTTGGTCTTCCGCATCTTCTCCGTCCCTCACCGCATGCCGTCATCAGCTCCTTTTCCAAACCGTTAGATCTCATCACATGACCGAAGTAGCTCAATAGCCTATACAATAGCCTATACATGTATGTTGTTTCCTCCTTTTCTTGTTACCTATTGAATTCCGTCATATAGGCTAAATGTATCATCAATCGTTATTCCTCTGGTTGCTTAATTTCTCAGTTAACACATGCACTCCGTGTAGAGTGTAGACCAATCGACTTAGTTATTCCATCTCTTCTTCTCCATCATCCATGACGTATTACGTTCCTCCTTTTGATTTTCCACAGAGAGAGAGAGAGAGAGAGAGAGAGAGAGAGAGAGAGAGAGAGAGAGAGAGAGAGAGACAGAGACAGAGACAGAGACAGAGACAGAGACAGAGACAGAGACAGAGACAGAGACAGAGACAAAGACAGAGACAGAGACAGACAGAGACAGAGACAGAGATACAGAGAGAGAGAGAGAAAGAGAGAGGGGAAAGAAGACGTTATAAGTCTGCATACATGTATGGTAGTTTATAGAGACCATACATTGGATTAATTTACCTATGAGATTTAAAAAAATCTCGGTCCATATAATTTTATGATACGCGGGAACCTGAAATGACGTGCATGGGCTTCTGTATTCAAGCGGGTAGCGGACATGCGGTGGTGAAGGATCTCAGTATCATCTCACCCGATGAATTCAATGAAAATTGAGCATGACCGAGGACTTGCATAAAAATTTAGGCTTACACATAATATAAGCATGGCATTTAAAGGTGCGGCATATAGGCCTAGCCTTTGTAACGGCTATTTTAGACAGAGCAGGAACAATTTCACCTGCAGAGGATTACAATTCTTAATAGGGTTTCATAACCGGCAAGACCTACAGGTAGGCCTATATGCACCCTCCCAAGAGTCGAACTTCGATTCAGTGGCTACTGCATTATAATACGGTCGGACATCACGGCCATGCAGTATCGTGGCCCCGCGCCACCGCAAGGCGGCTTCTGACCCGAGAGGAGTTCTAACGACGCAGACAGATCAGATAAAAATGAAAAGGGAAGTGCGTTAGAATTAGGTTACCTAATCAAATTGTACCGCAGGATGGAATTTAATTACTGTCCATTACGTGTGATGGACCACATATAGTGCGTTCATGTGTAGGCTATTCTAGGCGTATAAGGATTATAAGGATTTGTGTGTATGTTTGTGTGCGTGTGTGTGTGTGTGTGAGTGTGCGTGTGTGTGTGGCATGTGTCAGGGACGTAACTAGGATTTTTCGTTTGGGGGGGCTTAAGCCTTAAGTATGACCAGTGCTTAAAGTGTAAAAAAAAGAAGTGCCAGGACGCTGTAGGCTATTGTAATTGGTCGTGGTTGGCGGCGCCGAAGGCGCGAAGTTGCGAGTGCCGAAGGCACGAAGCCCGTACCGACTAGGGGGGTCTGGGGGAGCGTTGTAAGCTCCCCGAGCGGGGTCTGGGGTGGAGCCCCAGCGAGTCAGCGACCAGCGCATTTTTGGCTGTGGCGACCTCAAAAGGAGCCATTTTTAGGCTCTTGTTTGCCAGCTATTTGTGAACGGTAAAGTCGCGAAAACTTTAAGAATAAGTGGTTTTTCAGTGTCGCAAGGATCAAGCCACCAGGATAACAATAAAAATGAAACTGCTATTGTAAAAAAGAAAGGTTTTGTCTTTACCGTAAGGTCTCCAGCGGGGTCTGGGGCGGAGCCCCAGCGACCAGCGCATTTTTGGCTGTGTCGACCTCAAATGGAGCCATTTTTATGCAGTCATGGCCGGTCGTCCGTAACTGCATGTACGCCGTCCATGCGGTAGTCTAAATTAGCCATAAGCATACAACGGCTTGATTTCATTTGGGGGGGGGCTTCAGCTTCGTTTGGGGGGGCTTAAGCCCCCCCCCCAAGCCCAACGCTAGTTACGTCACTGGCGTGTGTGCATGCTCAGGCTTCTGAGATAATGCATTCATCTGATTATAGTGGCTAAAGGTGATGTATACGTATTACATACGCACTCATTTATTCAGTTATAGTTATACGTATGGACTGTTTCTATAGTATTTGTCCCATGTAAATAATTTCGGTCTAAACAGCCACTGCAGCTTTGAGGTGGAAATTGATCTCTTAATTCACACTGCAGTATCCGATCCCTAGAATAGCGCTATTACATTGTTGAAGTTGGGTGAAGAGAAATAAACAAAATATGCATGCATGAAATAACGACACAGCATGGAAACAACAGACATTCAAAAATTGAAAATTCAACACTATTTATTGTTCCAACAATAAGACGTAATATTATACAGAACAAGTACAACACAAGTAGGCCTAATAGTCAATGTATTACCATAAAATAATAATTTATTGAACACGCCGTTATCGAATTGGCAACCAACGCAACTGCTAAGTCTATCTTCTGTTAGTTAATTTGTTTTCTTCTGCAAGTTTGTCTTCCATACATGTAGGTGTCTATCTCTGCATGATGGCTGATTCCTCAGCAGCTGCAGCAGCCGACAAGTCGCCTCTGGCTCGCAGTCCCAACCATCTGACAGTCTCGCGCCATCTTTGGGCTCACAACGACAGTCACCGGATTTCACAAGCAAGTGGCGGCGGCGCCCTCTACCTGAGCCCCAAAGGGTCACGCAGGGCATACTCGTCATCGAATGCCTCCCTTCTATCGGCTGGTGGCGCTGACGATGGAGAGAGACCGGGAAGTGGACTTGGAGGCCTGTCTTCACTGGCAGACGCCGCCACCGCTGGGCTGCTGGGCGGCGGCGCAGGAGGGGTGACACCCCATCGGAGACGGAGGCTCATCCTAAAGGCCGTTCACAGGTCGTGGCCAACAAGCAGCTCAGCATCTTCCGCAGCAGCAGCAGCAGGATCAGGATGCGGCTTCATCAGGACCAGCAGACCAAGGTACCGATGTCTCATCTATATCCTGCATGCAATCTGGATTTATACTATTATTATGGGATCGTGTTCTTTTAATAGCTGGAAAAAGAGAAAAAGTAGCGAGATTACGGTTTCAAGTACGGTTGTAGCCTATATGATAGCGACTATATATATAGGCCTATTATCTAAGGTATACAGCATACAACACGATATCAGAAGATTTGGAAAGAGATAACAGATTTAAAGTATATAAAGTTCCGGACACACGAGGAGGTTTAGCCATATTTCAGATCATCCAGTTTTAGCTCTGATGCGAAGTTGCTTAGAACCAAGTTAGAACATATTCTAAAGTTAGGACTAGTCAATTAGAACCATGAAATTGCTCTTTCATCTCACACATGTCCTTGGCTAAATACTAGACCATCGGTTTCTCCTATGAATAGCAAGAACGATATTTATAGCAAAGAAGAATTCCACCGGATATTATAATGAGACCTTAGTCGTGTTTCTTGAAATGACGGTTGCAGCATCTGCAGGAAATGAACTGCTCTCTAATTAAATATATATATATAAAATGTATATATATATTCTATAAATTTCATTGGAAATTTTCGTTTCTATTGGTTGTCTCTGTGAAATGCACTATATTTTAAAACTTTATAGTACACTATTTTAAGACCTTCTTGCAGACAAACGACAGAGACAATTAAACAGAAGCATATTTCTATAGACAATCGACATGTATACCGGGTGGCGCATAAAAAACGTTTCCAAACTTTGTTCATCTGGCAAAGATCTAATTTCAGAGATATCAAATATTAATTTGCACCAAAATGTTAAGCAATCATTTCTGTGCACACATGTCAAATTTCAAGAGAGTAGACCTACGTTTATTATATCACACTCTGCGGCAAGGTTATAACGTCATACCTGTTAAAATATTTTGCACAAACCTACGTCATTAAAAACGTTCCCAAACTTGGTTAACCTGGCAGGCTGGCAATTAAACAATTTTAAAGATAAACTAAATCATAGTACATCAAACTAATCATAATTCATATTTGTACAACACAGCCAAATTTTAGCTAAAAATACTCAACCGTTTGAGAAAAATTGTTGTTAGAACTGTATGACCCATGGCCAAAATTTTGCACAGTTGTTTAATGATGATGTTTTACGCCAGAAAATGTTTGATTGATCCTCCGCTTTCTCTTGTAACGACCCTTAAACGCTATTTCCACTGTCCTGTTCACCTGTTGACTTCTGTAGGCCTATTTGTGTGTCGTCTAATAGAGACCATTAATTTATTACTTCAATGACCTGCTTAAGTTCGTCAGCATTAATTTTAGAAACAATTTTCTGCGACCAGCATACACATTTACACATTACACAAGCTCCTTTGGGGCGCTCCGTGCATAGTAGACCATAGGATTTAGGCACCTAGATCGGGAGAGTTTATCACTGTGGATAAAATCAGGGATGTTTGCTTGAAGAAATTGCTGATCCAATCTGCAACGATGTGAAGGAGCACTGTCTTGTTGAAAGATGTAGGCCTAACTGTCATCAGGATTGAGTCTACGTACTAGGCCTATACGACGTTCGGGAATGAGCTTATCGCGTAACAAGCCAACGTAATAGGCCTACTGTCCATTGACTTTGGTTTTCCGAGGATCAATGACGATGATGTGTGTTTTACCGTGCATCGAAACTCCAGCAGATGCCATTAATTTTTCTAGAGAAACGATTAGTCTCATGATAAAGTCTTACTGGCGCAATTGAAGACTTTCGTTCGCGGCGAAATAAATGACGTAGTTTTGTGCAAAATATTTTAACAGGTACGACGTTATAACCTTGCCGCAGAGTGTGATATAATAAACACACTCTCTTGAAATTTGACGTGTGTGCACAGAAATGATTGCTTAACATTTTGGTGTAAATTAATATTTGATATATCTGAAATTAGATCTTTGCCAGGTTATCAAAGTTTAGGAACGTTTTTTATGCGCCACCCGGTATATACGAGAAAACATAGACATACAGAACATATAGGCCTAGATCTATATGTCATGCATATATATATATATATATATAATAAATATATATAAATGTGTATAGGCATTTATATATATATATATATATATATATATATATATATATATATATAAATGCCTATAGACCTATATAGAGTTATAGACCTGCATAGTGAAGAAAATTTACTTTATTTGTCGTGGAGATATGAAACAGAAAGATTCGATATAGGCTACCATTCAAATGCGTCTCTATTGCTGAGCATGCATGCCGACAAATAAATTACGTTTGACAGTATACACATACTATGCAGCGTTCAGGATATATATATATATATCCTTTATATATATATATCCTGAACACTGTAGTGTATACTGTATATGTATATATATATATATATATATATGTTTGACCAGTGAACTAACCTATTATTCTCATCCCACACTAATGTATAGGCTATACCTGCATGACGCAATCAATCGTTTAAACGTCTCCTTTCCGTCTTTAGCTCCTTTGAAAGACCATCCTATAGCTATAGATTCCTTACCATAAACGCCGTTTCCCATATGTCACCATCTTGTTCTCCGCTACCATGATGTCACTGTGCTATACTCTCTTACTGCATCCATGGTGTGTATTCCCTGCAGAGCTATTATAGTCCAAATGTATAGCAGCACTGCAGTAATTATGTTCAGTCAACCCTCACAAACAAGTCGTGACGAGTTTTTAGGACTATATATACATGCAGAGACTGAGAGACTGCAATGCGAGTGAAGCAGCAGCGTCTTATAAGCAGCTGCTGGTCATTAAATCAGTTGCACAGAGAGTGAGAATATATATATATGTATAGTCTATATATATATATATCGACTGCAACTGAGACATGTATATATATAATTATATAATATATATATATACATGTCTCCTTTGCAGTCAATGTCCAGCATTTCTATTATGTGAATGAATGTCGAAGTCAAGTGACCCAATAAACTCCGGTCACTTCTGTCTCTGAACAAAAGCTTTTTCGTCGTGTCTGGTCAGTCCGGTGACTCTGGTCAGTCTGGTCATCTTCAGTGGACAATTATTAGAAAGATATGTAGTTCGCGAAACAGACTCGACCATTGGCGCTTTATATTTTAGGGTCTATTACTGCAGAGGAGTCGCCGTGTGCTTGACCGGTGTGCAAAGGTGTGTTGTTGTTGTTGTTGTTGTTGTTGTTGTTGTTGTTGTTGTTCAATCGTTTAATGACACGCTGGTGTCTTATTCTAAATGACTCATGTATGCATGGAACATGCTGACGTGCAGATCATATATGATATAACATATTATGTGTAATTTGTATATATGTAGCCTATGTAAAGTTCCGTGGAACAATATAGGCCTATATATTTTTTTAAAAGCAAATAGACCAGAATACAGCAGGTCTGAGCAGGAAGAGAGTGCGAGTAAAGGAATGAATGGGGGGGAGTGAGCGAGACTGTTTAGGCCTACAAGTCAGCGCACATCTATGCGTTGTATGGTTGCTTGCATGTAGACCAGTTTTCAAACGACTTTTCATGTTCAGATCTGTCTTCAGAAGTACAATTGATTCGCATGATTGAGGTGCGACAGGTAAAGACGTCGAGCATAACCGAAGAAACGAAAGTTATAAAACTTTCGGGTTTATATATGTATATATATATAATATAATATATATATATATATATATAAATATACACCAACGTTTTGTCACGTGATGGAAAGAGAATAAGAAACGCAAACCCAAAGAGGTATAATGTCTGCATGGATGTGTCTTTTGAGAATGGTAGTAGGAATTAAACAAGGCGATCTTCTCTATATCGACAGATGCAGTGTACATGCATGAGAATTGTAGAAAATCACTGGGGGATGGGGAGCCTTCAATCCACGTGGAGTTGGGTGTGTCTGAAAAAGACTCTACTATGGAGCCATACGAAAAACGGGGAGGAGGGGTGGTTAACCCTCAATTCCTTAAATTCTCACCCCGAAATTATGTAGGCCTAGGTCTGCTGACCATAATATATTGGCGGTACATAATGTCAATGGTCGGTGACAAAACAAAGAACAACCCACTTTATAATGTGCGTTGCGCAACTAAGCAATAAAATAATAATTATTAAGCAGTTGGATGCTGCATTCATGCATGTCAACGCCTTAATAAAATAACTGTTCTAACTGGCATTGATGTGAGGCTTAGGTAAATATCTACCAGTAGTAAAATTGTCGTATATAGTTTGATTGATCGAGTGAGGGTCGTCTACTACAGCTTCAAATCATGTTCACACAAGCCCGGATTGTATTATACTCCATGCACGAGGAATCCCGTTGAAACGAAGAACCGGATTCGGATAACACTCGGTGCTGTTTACCGCTGTGTGAATTAGTCGATCTCCTCCATTCCACCTTTTCGCCTCCTTTCAGAATAATTCCTATTCCCTTCTTCTTCTTCTTCTTCCAATTCAGCATGCAGCGTGGCATGACTCCGTGTCCGACTTTGCCACAGAGGTCGCACGCTGATTGTTCGGGCATTGTCGATGTGTGCGCATGTGCGGAGGTTGGCGTTGGGAGATGAATGGAGCAACGCTGCTGCTGCTGCTGCTGCTGCTGCTGCTGCTGCTGCTGCTTTTAGCACGGACTGTGATTCGAAATTTATGACGGCTGAACAAGGTTTGGCAACATCGAAGCAGAGGGAGGGGGCTGGATTGGAGAGGCGGAGTCGGGAATGGCGGCGGGGTGGTGGCGGCGGCGGAGGGTGGCTAATCGATGCAGTGGGACAATGGACCTCGTCAGACGCGTCTAAGACTCCCACCGCAACGGTGGCACTAACGGTGGCGGCTCACCCACCCACCCTTTCACCCACCCACCGACCCACCCGCCGACCGATAGACCGACGACGATGACTCGTTAGGACTAATCAGTCGCTGGTTGGAACCGTAAAATTAGTCGATTGATTTCGCTTCTGACGTCATTCATCTATAGCAATACTCCCTCCCTCCCTCCCTCCCTCCCTCCCTCCCTCCCTCCCTCCCTCCCTCCCTCCCTCCCTCCCTCCCTCCCTCCCTCCCTCCCTCCCTCCCTCCCTCCCTCCCTCCCTCCCTCCCTCCCTCCCTCCCTCCCTCCCTATATATATAGTTTCTCTGTCTGTCTGTCTGTCTGTCTGTCTGTCTGTGTCTGTCTGTCTGTCTGTCTAACATGCTGCTGCGTTACATAGCCCGTTTAGCAGTTTACTCCATCCAAACTCTGTGTGTCTGTTTAATTCACACAGATGAACGTGCACGGTTAATATGTCCATATCATATTAGTGTGGCCCAAACTTACATTGGAAAAATATTTTTGTCCAAAATATGCTGCTCCACATGGTTGCTCTTGTTCCACTTGATTACAATACTGTGTGTTGAAAAAATTGAAGAGATCTGAGCATGTTTAGAGGTACCAATTTTTGAGAGCTTTTATATATAGGACTCACGTAAAATGTGCATTTCAAGTTTTGACAGATATACATTAATGCAACATTATGAATTGACTCACTCATGAATTCCAAGGACCATCTTTCTAAATCATAATCAAGATGTCAAGTGTATTTAAATAAATAGATAACTATAAGATTATTTACAAACAGACGCTTATTTCAAGCTCTTGATGTTAGAAAGCTGTTGCTGAATTGGAGGTAATTTCAAAAGTTTGCCTGCCAACTTATATAGCCTACTAAAGTTTTTCGCTTGCAATTTGCTATTAATACAATTGGATTGTATACTTATAATTGCTCTTCATACTTCTAATTTAGGTTATTCCTGTATTTTTTACAGTAATTTGTTAAGCAACCTTGAATATGAAAAAAATTATGAGATTATTATATTATTGGTCTTTTGACTTTGTGTAATAATGGCTCATTTGACAAAAACCGCAGAGCTCTATCTTGGCATCATCCAGAAGCTCTCAACATTGTTGGCTCTTATGGATGCCAAGAACATTCTTTCTAGACAGTCACAAAATTTAATAGAGAAATCCTGAAGAATTTCATATTTCATTAAGAAAATGAATTAACAGTTGATGTTGTCACAAGAACAGTAATGGTTGCTACCTTGGTATAAATCAGTTTTTAATCTAGGCATCTCCGAATGACATACCACCTACAGAAAATCTGGAGCTATTTTTTACATGAACATAATGTAATATTTACTCCCCGAGAAGCTATATACAAAACAGATCTTGTTAACATAGGTAAATGTATGTTTACACGTAACATTTCCCAGCAGCTGAGTGTTCATTTGATGTACTAAAATAGTCATCACCTTTAAAAGTATGGTATTTATTATGTATGTTGGAAACTTTTACCAAAGAAAATAGGTAATCACATTTTAAAGCAATGAATTTACTATGCTGTTCGGAAAATTCTACAGAAAAAAAGTTGCCTGGTAATAATGACCATCTGACCCAAACCAGGTCAAATTCCATTTTTGTACAAATTGTGTGTCATACACAGTTTTAAAGTGTAAGTCTCTGCTTTAAAATGACAAACTCTATTGCACTATCATTTTCCTGTCTATAGGTTGAATCAAAATATGATTCAGCTGTTCAAATGTGGCTATGAGAAAAATGCAAAGTTTGAATAATTTTTGGAATGCAAAATTCCTTAGTAAACATGTTAAGAATTGAGTGAAATTTGAAAAAAGATAATCACACTGCATAATAATATAGATGGAAGTCTGGTTTGTTTAAATCATACCTCACTGCTATGCTAACCTGATGCCAAGTTTGGCTATTCATGGCGGGGAAAATGGCAAATTTTAGGAAAGTCGTTGAATTATTAAACCAACAGCCAATAAAAAAATTATCATGTTTATTCTGTTTGACTTGTGTGTGTGTGTGTGTGTGTGTGTGTGTGTGCGTGTGCAATAAACAAACAAATCAAATTGTTTTAATGTCATTAAACAATAATTAGCCTATTTATAATTTCATCAAAATCTAACAATCGGAAAAATTAGTCTTTTCACATCTTGGTCATTAGATATATCTAGGAAGCATGTGATGCAACATAGGCCTGGTTTGGGGCTATCATGGAACTCCTGGACAGGAAATCCTCTAATGGAGGTGTATGTCACAAAGAGATCTCTTTAAAAACTGTCTGACCTTCTTACTACTCATGGTCAAGAATTAGCCAAATCCTGCCTATCGAGCTATCTACAATTTTAAGAATGATTAAGAACGTCTAAAATGTTTCATGTTATAT
The DNA here is from genome assembly GCA_945859605.1 of Lumbricus rubellus. NCBI lineage: Eukaryota > Metazoa > Annelida > Clitellata > Crassiclitellata > Lumbricidae > Lumbricus > Lumbricus rubellus. Next base: position 25,922,569 of record OX243813.1, on the reverse strand, counting down.
TGCATATTCAATTTTTGTGAGACTATCATTGATTCTACATTAGCTTAATAGCTTTAATAGAGTGATTGAATAGACACATTTTTGACAACAATGTTTGTTTAAAGCTGATAATTGCATGTCTCTTTGGAGTACCGTACGGTCGAAAAGCGAATTTTTCAATGCTTAATTAAAATCTTGTAGAAAATTGCTACCAGTAAATATTGCTCAATTTTGTTGAAACTTGGCAAATAAATCACTAATAGCATATGGAACAAGGGCAGCCTTGTGGAGAATTGAATTTCCAAATTTTATATTTGTGGGCCACCCTAATATCATATGCATGATATATATGTATTACAAGTGTTTTATACCGACTGTGGTGTAGTGGTGGGCTCGTTGCTTCACTTGGAGCCGGAAGGTTGCGGTTTCGAATCCACCTCAATCCGCCGCGTATATGAACCATGAGCAAGTCCTTCGTTCGCGATTGCCCATGCACTTCGAACCATGGATGGCTGTAAGGTAGATGACCTCAATACCTTATTTGCCGTTAGTCAATCGCTTGAAGGATTAAGCGTAGGCTGCCGTATATAACTTTATACGGTATAGCATACGACAACCTGCGCATATATTTTATATTTATATATAATATAGGCCTATGCCTAACGGGTATTCATCGCGTTTTCATCGCTCACGACACACTGCTCATCAATATTCATCAATAATGAACGCAAACGAAATGTTATTACATCGATCACATTAAATATGCATGTGATGTATATTTTATGGAAAGCGGCTTAGCCTATAAGACTTGAAAGAAAACGGCGTCTTTGTGGCAAAGGAGACTAATGTGACCTATGGTTGTTTTCGGACATTTTTCCATCCATTATAATTATGTCGCATGGTGTAAGAGCAGATGTTAAGTAGGCCTAGATCGTGTATGGCATAATGTGTTATTATCTTCTAGATTTCGTTTGAAGTCTTCGGACATTTTTTCCATCCATTATATGTCACATGGTGTAAGAGCAGATGTTAAGTAGGCCTAGATCGTGTATGCCTGTATGGCATAGTATATGTTATTATCTTCTATATTTCGTTTGAAGTCGCAAACAAGAGGACGAATGATTTGAGACAAAGGCTCAAAACCACGTGTGATAATATTCCAACCACATTAAATACATTTGACGAGTATAGTCTTCGGCCAATTTCAGCTGCTGGCTGCGGTAACTTTCTTCTTCTTCAGTCTTTGTCTTTTTTAAGGTGTACGGACAGGACGAAAGTCGTTATTTGTCTATAAGAAGAAGGAAAAGAAGGAAGAGGAGGAGGAGGAGAAAGAGGAGAAAGAGGAGAAGAAGAAAGAGGACGAGAAAGAGGAGAAGGTGAGAAGGAGGAGATAGAGGAGGATAAGAAGGAAGAGGAGAAGGAAGATGAAGAGGAGGAAGAGGTGGACGAGTATGAGGAAGAGGAGGAAGGGGAGTAAGATTGGAAAAAAGTCATGCATGGAATCGAACGAGAAAGATGAAGAGGACGAAGGAGATTGAAGTGGTGGTGGTGTGGAAGGGGCGGAGGAAAATTAAAAGGAGGAGGAGGAGGAGGAAGGGTGATAATGAGGTATAGATGAAAGAGTGAGAGTGATTCAACACACTGACGGCGAGCTGCATTCGTCTCTCAATCGATTTCAGTGCACGTGCACTCTCTCTTCCTCGTTAGAGTGTTGAGGAGAGAGCGGAGTGATTAGAAGCGGATATCTATGTCTGAATGGAATGACAAGGGAAGAATTAGTGAGGAAGGAGAGATGGAGGAAAAGCAGCAGCAGCAGATTGTAAATATATAGGTGGAGAATTAAAGAGAGACAGATCTGACGTGAAGAAGAGAAAGAAAGATGCTGGAATTAGGAGAAGATTCACATTATATTATCTTCTTCTTATTATTCTTTTTCTCCTTCTTTCTTCTTCTTTCTTCTTCTTCTTCTTCTTCTTTTTATTTTTCTTCCTCTCCTCCTCCTCCTCTTCCTGCTCCTCCTCCTGCTCCTCCTCCTGCTACTTCTTCTTCCTCTTCTTCTTCTTCTTCTTCTTCTTCTCACTTCTTTTATTCCAATATGTTGTGAGATCTTCACTTATCTTTGTCGTCGCCAATATCAGACCCCTCCACTCTCCATATACTGTACACACCTCGTCCTCTTTTCCCTCTCTTTGCTTTCCTTGTTTACGCCTTTTGTTATTCTCAATGTTTAGTTTACTCTACTTTTTCATAATTTATTTGTCTCACCTTCTTCCATCACCTCCTCCTCCTCCTCCTCCATCTGCCCCTCTTCCGCCTCTTTCCTTTCCTCCGTTCACTCGCATTCCATGTCTTCCACTTCATCGTCTGCTGCTCTCCTTTTCCTTTTTCCTTTTTCGATTTCCTCCTCTCCTCCTCCCATCGGTTCAGCCTCTTACTTCTTTCACCATTTCTGCGTCGCTTTGTTTTCGACAGAATGCTAATGAAGAAAAGGAGGAGGAGAATGAGGAGGAGGAGGCAGAGGAAGGAGGAGGAGGAGGAGGAGACGGAGGAATGGTAGGAAGAGGAGGAGGAGGAAAAGGAAAAGGAGGAGGAGGAGGAGGAAAAGGAGGAGGAGGAAGAAGAAGGTCGAGTGCCATGGGGTCCACTATGTCGTAAACACAAATAACAGCGGGTGAAAAGACGCAGACACACAGACAGACAGACAGACAGACAGACAGACAGACAGACAGACATACAGACAAACAAACAGACAAACAGCCAGACAAACAGACACAGAGAAAACGGACTAAGAACTAGGATAGAGAGGACAGTGACGTATTTTTCAAGCGAGTGCATTGGCAAACAAACAAACAAACATAGGCCTGTATCACTATCACGGACTCCTTTATAGCAGCGCGCTTGTATACACCGGTGTCCACGCTCCACAGTCTGTATGAAGGCCTACATTAAAGACGTTTATCAGTTCCAATCGTTCGAATAATCGATAACAAAGAGATCTCAACTTCCAATTATAACACAGGCCATGACCATGCAAGACCTCTTCCATTTATTTGCATTCTGTTCTTATAAATACTACAAAACATGCATACACACACACACACACACACACACACACACACACACACACACACACACACACACACACACACACACACGCACGCACACGCACGCACACGCACGCACGCACACTTGGACTGTATGACAGTCACACACTTCAGACAAGCACACAAACAAACAAGCAGGCAGGCAAACATGCAGATAGACATGTAATATAAATATGTGTGTGCAGCAGCTAGGAAAAATATGTATAGGCTATAGATACATAATATGTATCTAAATACATATTTTCCTAGTATATAATAGTCTGCATCGCCGATCTATCCGCCGATGTAGCATATATTACAAAATGTGTGTGTGTGTGCTTGTGTGTATTTATATATTTCCATTACCTACTATTATGTATTCTAGAAGCATCATTTTAGCCACCGTATTACCATAAGCGGAAATTAAAGTGGAGGCAATTCGATGGAAAACGTACAGAACGTCGTTGTTGTTACAGTGACTTCGTGTAATTAATTATCGATAAACAGAGGAAGAGATATCCAGCTGTCGATGGCGTCATAGTATTGCCTGCTATGACGTCACTGAATTAGGCTTCAAACGCTGGACGACTTGGCCAAAAGATTTACATCTATAGGTGCTATAAATCTTTCCTTTGTAGGCCTAGGCTTATTTACAATGACTTGTTTGGCTTCAAAACTTTCAGTAAGACTTTGCGTTCGAGTTGCAACCTTTGAATGTTGATGGAGCGAATTTCAACAGGTTGCAAAACGTGTTTAGTACATTTACATTCTCCAAATGTATAATATTGTGTGCAATAAACTAGATGTTTTATTGAAGTTTGTCTTGATTATTGGCTACAGTAATTCCAACATTAAATTCTTGATTGGTAATTATTTGTTATAATTACATGAATTTTTGTGTCAAGCTTGTTGTCACACAGATTTCAGGGATTTTACAAAATCCCTGTTTTTTTCAGGGATTGTGTAAAGTGCCCGAGTGAATTGGGGATTTTACAAATTGCCTAAAAATTTCAGGCATTTTACAAAATCCCTGATTTTACACATTGCCTGTAACATATACATATAGGCGTGCGGTTCTCTGCTTTTGCTCTTGCTTCTAATCAAGGAATATACTCCCTTACCGGTACTTCTTTCTATTATACGCATAATCTAATGCATGCAGAATAAGAAATATTTTAAATGAATTGAAACCGTCGCCTGACAGCATCAATTTTAGCACAATTTCAAAAGCTAAACATTGGCCATGCATATTCATGGGAGAAACGCTACCGAAATAGAATTGTGAAATGTAAGCTATTTATTGCGAATATCGAGTTTGAACGTGGCCTATACTAAAGTTCGAATTTCGAGTACGGATATAGGCTACATGTAGTCAGGTCTGACAGTGGACCAATCCAGCAGAGAAACAGTTGGACTTACTGAAAGCTGAACTTGAATCTGAAACTAATTTGGATGCAAAGCTGTTGGCTATAGACGTAAGCTTCAAGTATGAAACATGTCTGACCAACAAAAATGGCGTCTTAAGAGAAAGAGATGGATGGATAAATTAATAGATGGATAGATAGACAGACAGAGAGACAGACAGATAGGGAGACAGATAGGCCAGACAGAGACAGAGGCACAGGCACATACACAGGCACAGACACAGGCACAGACAGAGACAGACATAGACATAGACACAGAGACGGACACAGAGTCATACACATATACAGAGACATACACATATACATATACAGAGACAGAGTCAGATACAGATACAGATAGGATACAGAGACAGATACATAGACAGATACATAGACAGATACAGATACAGATAAAGATACAGAGACAGAGATGATATGAACAAAGTCTACGAAAAGGATAAAGATGCCATGATTGCTTTCAGTCGATAGCATTGTCGACGTATTTTTATTTTGCCCACTTTTCGCCGCGATAATTATGTTTCCGCTTCTTGTTGATATATATATATATATATATATATATATATATATATATATGTTCTGTTATCGCGGCTTTATTTTCAGATAATAATGTGAATTTTAGTTTATTATATATATATATATATGTATATATATATATGCATTTGCATTGATACATTCAACTGTGAAAAACTATATATGTATAGCATATACATGTATATATATTATATACAATGCATATATATGTAATGCTGTATATATGTATATGCATATTATATGATAATCCAGATTTTAACCAGGCAGACCATGCAGCGCTGCAGTGATGAGAATCCGAAATCCCCATATAATAATTATATCCTTCTAATGTTGACTATACGTGAAATTGCATCCTAAAAGCCTATTCGTCTGCATCCTGCTCTATACCTTTCTCCTCGGCCGCCTTCCTATGGGTATAAGCAATATCAAAGGCGTCTAATGAAGTATATGCCATGGTAACTAGCACGTTACTTTTAAGATATTAAGCTTTGATATATGATACTGTATCTTCTTCCCTCTCTATCTCTGTTTCTAACTAAGCTTATTCATATATCGCCATCTCAGTATCCAGCTGTCTATGCCACTTGTCTCTGCTGTCCCAGTTCATGACCTTATAAATATAATTCTTAACATTGCCTGTCTTTATCCATTCCCTGTCCCTGTCCTTGCCCTTGTCTGTGTTTCTATATTTCGATGTATGAAACCTTGGTTTACAAAGAAAGAGAACTTTAATTGCTAGACCAGCGAGACCATGCAGCCTATAAGCGCCACATTGTTCCTTTCTTCGTCTTCTTGTGTCTGCCGCTTTATCATGCAGTGTCCGTCTCTGCGTTCATTGTTCTTTTCGCCCCAGTCTCCCCTCTTCTTTCATATCGAGTATTTATTCATTCAATGCGCCTCTCAGATCGGCATTGGCTTTTAGATACATCATATATATATATATATATATATATATATATATATATATATGGCAGCTTCTGCGCTTGATCACCTGTGTGTGTGCGTACACACACTGCGCTGCGTTGATACAGAGTATAATCAAACGCTACGCTGTCAATTTCTAATTATGTGTAGGAACTAATCTAACAAATTAAAGACAAGAGGAGGAGGAGGAGGAGGACGAGGAGAAGGAGGAGGAGGAGGAGAACGAAGAAGAAGAATAAGAAGAAGAAGAAGAAGAAGAAGAAGAAGAAGAAGAAGAAGAAGAAAAGTAGAAGGTGGAGGTGGAGGAGGAATAAAAAGAAAAGGAGGAGGAAGAGGAGGAGAAGAGAATGAAAGACGGCCGTTATGTTGCGAGATCTTTTGCCGCTGATGCAGTTTTTAAAGACTCACACGCGTACGCCGTACGCACGCACACGCACGCGCGCACAAACAATCACACACACATATATATCTGCGTATATATATTAATATATATATATACATGTATATATATGCGAGGCATATACTGCGCTGGCTCCCTATTAAGAATCGGACTCGACTTAAGTGCTTCTGCCTCTGACCTCTCCGACAATTATCCATTAACGCCTTATAAATCTTGATTTTTAAAGCTAGCGTTTGTATAGTTTCGAACAGTGAAATAATTTGCTACCCGGTACACATTTTACTGCACTTGTTATAATCGCTATTATGATAGTTGGCTAATCGTACTGAAAATCGTACGCAAAATTTCTAACGAGCCACTCGAAGGCTAAGCGTAAGGCACCGACAGTTTTACTCGCCTAGCTGCGCTGAATGTAGGCATATAATTCACGAACATGCTAATAATTATAAGCCCTACAAGGCCTACATTATAAATTGTATTCGTAGTTCAAAGGGCACAGTTGAAAGTTGAAAGTTGAAACTTGGGAAATCTCGGAAAGCGACCTGTATCGATGCGTCATGGTTTATTTTGGAAATTTTCCTGCGCATTATACTCCACCGGTCAATCTTCCTTTTGGGAGACGTTGGACGTGTTTACAATATTATTTCTGACCTTCACGATGTCATAGGCCTATCCATTTCCCAAAAGACTTCCAACACGACGTCGCGATTTATATCTGAAGCGACTGCAACACACTTAGAATACCGATTCAGGTCGGAGTTCTCTCCGCAGTGGCTCTAGGAATCGGGACTCTGCTTGTAATATAAATCTAGGTCGAAGTCAACAAGACTCGATTCTGCTGTGTAGTGTGTAGTCTGTAGTGTGTAGTCTGTAGTGTGTAGTGTGTAGTGTACATGTGGGACGTGGAACCATTCTAGAATTGAAATTAGACGGTTGGGTTTAGAAGACGTAAAAGCGACGACAAAGAACGACTAGAAGTAAGTGTTAAATATTCATAAGAAGAGACAGAGGAGCGACGAAGTTCCAGCACCATTTGTTTGTCTGTCTGTCTGTCTGTCTGTCTGTCTGTCTGTCTACTGCATTTGCTTTGTAAAGATTCCCTAGATTAGTGTGTACGCCTTTATATTTCTTTGTCTATTGTATTATGTATAAATACGAGAGAATTGCGTCCATATATCATTCAGTTGTTTACTGTGTCGCTGCACGTTTGGTCTTACTTCTGTATGCGTTATAGGCCTACTTTGAGCAAAACCTGCTCAGCATGCCTTCAGCTTCTATTATTCCTCCGTATGAAGAATCACACCATAATAACCTTGCACGCACGCAGGTGGCAGGAACAATATCGGTCAATTATTTACGATAAGAAAACGTTCAAATATTAATGAGAATGGAATAGCTTGGTCATAACAAAGGTTGACTATGCTATTTGAAGTTGAGAGAGAGAGAGATAGGGATAGATAGATGATATATGATAGATAGATAGATAGATAGATAGATAGATGATAGATAGATAGATAGATAGATGATAGATAGATAGATAGATAGATAGATAGATAGATAGATAGATAGATGATAGATAGATGATAGATAGATAGATAGATAGATAGATAGATAGATAGATAGATAGATAGATAGATAGATAGATGATAGATGATAGATAGATAGATAGATAGATAGATAGATAGATAGATGATAGATAGATGATAGATAGATAGATAGATAGATAGATAGATAGATAGATAGATAGATAGATAGATAGATAGATAGATAGATAGATAGATAGATAGATAGATAGATAGATAGATAGATAGATAGATAGATAGATAGATAGATAGATAGATAGATAGATAGATAGATAGATAGATAGATAGATAGATAGATAGATAGATAGATGATAGATAGATGATAGATAGATAGATGATAGATAGATAGATGATAGATAGATAGATAGATAGATAGATAGATAGATAGATAGATAGATAGATAGATAGATGATAGATAGATGATAGATAGATAGATAGATAGATAGATAGATAGATAGATAGATAGATAGATAGATAGATAGATAGATAGATAGATAGATATATAGATGATAGATGATAGATAGATAGATAGATAGATAGATAGATAGATAGATAGATAGATAGATAGATGGATAGATAGATAGATGATAAATAGATAGATAGATGATAGATAGATAGATAGATAGATAGATAGATAGATAGATAGATAGATAGATAGATAGATAGATAGATAGATAGATAGATAGATAGATAGATAGATAGATAGATGATAGATAGATGATAGATAGATAGATGATAGATAGATAGATGATAGATAGATAGATAGATAGATAGATAGATAGATAGATAGATAGATAGATAGATAGATAGATAGATGATAGATAGATAGATAGATAGATAGATAGATAGATAGATAGATAGATAGATAGATAGATAGATAGATAGATAGATGATAGATAGATGATAGATAGATAGATGATAGATAGATAGATGATAGATAGATAGATAGATAGATAGATAGATAGATAGATAGATAGATAGATAGATAGATAGATAGATAGATAGATAGATAGATAGATAGATAGATAGATAGATAGATAGATAGATAGATAGATAGATAGATAGACAGATAGATAGATAGATAGATGATATATAGACAGACAGACAGACAGACAGACAGACAGACAGACAGTGAGAGAGATGAGTTCTTGAATGTTGGTTCGTATTGGTGGTGGCAACTTTTTCATGGATTACAACAATTTAAGGAATCCTATGACATGAAAAGGCCATTTAATTGACATCGATAGGAATTATAAGAAGTAATCTTGATGAGTGCTCATTGCGTCATAGAAAAAAACTAGACTGATGACCTACATGTAGGCCTACCTCGAAACTCAGACATTTTGTCACCAAATGACTGAACGTGCATAGCCTACTGCAGATCTCTGCAGACTCGAATGGGACAATCGCTATAAGTCAGGGGTGCACAACCTTTTTGGGCCAAGGGCCAGATTGCATTTTATAAAAGAAGACGAGGGCCGCACATTCTATTCTATTCTATTTTTGGATTTATAAAGCGCCTCGCACAGTACAAACTAATCAGAGGCGCTCGAAATATGTATACATACATGTATAATGCACTGGATTTGAGTATGTGTGATAAAAAATTATGTGTCTGGAGACGACAGTGCATTTTAAGTATAGAACCTACCTCACAAAAGTAAAACAGCGATTTGGGTAAATGAAAACAACATTGAAGAATCAAGCAGAATTATTGAAACTCGACTTCCAATAATTAATCCTTCACATGCAGTTCACATTCATGCTACACAGCTAATCAGATGGCTGTGATTGAATGTGTTGAAACCAACTTGGTGTTAACATTGTCCATAAAGTATTCAAATGTCCATTCCTCTTGAAACTTGCGATTTTCTTCTTCAATTTTGCGCTTTTTACTAGCAGTTTTGTGCATTGTAACTAGACTAATTAGCTTTGTAGAAAAGTAAGTCAATTGACTACATTCAAAACTGTTGCACGGAACAGTTTCTGACAACAAAGAAAGAATGCTAGGATAAACGGTGGAAGGGCAATTCCAACACTCATTAGGAGTGATTAGGATTAGGATCTGTCACGTGCGCACTCTAATCTATGAGGAACACCTCGGGGCCTTAGGCCGACCTGTTTGAGATTGGCCCACGAACCAGTTAAGCTGCACAGAGGGAGACTTCACGCAGGTCAGCCGGTTGTGGGGTCGCAGACTGGTTCTAGCTATCTGTAACATCTGTTATCATTTAAATAGGAGGGGGCTACTCTCTGGCAGATCAAGGACAGTGAATTCTTAAGATAATTTTCTGATCGCGGGCCACTTTTCTTTGTCGTTTAAAATTGGACCGAGGGCCGCACATGACGAGTCCGGGGGCCGCATGCGGCCCGCGGGCCGCGGGTTGTGCACCTCTGCTATAAGTACTGGTGAGAGAGATAGGACAAAAGTGAAGATGACTGGTAATTAAATTCAATATAACATTTATGACCTGATCTTTACGACTTGCTTTACATCTGATAAATGGCGAACGTAACTGTAGGGAGAGGACTATAAAGCCACTTTAATTCCCTATAGATGTCGAGTCATGCAGTGCAATGAGTGCATGCGCTATGTTCTCGTTATACGTTTAAAACCAAGGATAAACAGCAAGGCCAGAGAGAAAGGCTGCTAACAGTGCTGGTCACAGGGACAAGGACCTATAGGCCTAGGTGAAGTTTTTGTATAGGTGAAGTTTTTGTATATAAAAACTTCTGCACAGTCTATTTTAGAGAGACAGACAGACATATAGACAGACATATAGACAAACAGACAGACAGAGAAGGAGGCAGAGACAGAAAGAAAATATTGTAATGTGTATAGGCCTATTTCTAACTCAAAGGCTGGTGGAAAATTGAGAGATTTCTGCGATGTTGTTTGTGTAGGCCTATATTGGTGCATGGAGGGCGTTTTTATCGGTGTTTGGGGAAAAGATAAAAAAAAGACGATTGTGATTTGTGAGCAAAAAAGGAATTGCAACGAGAAGAGTGGAGGGATGAGATTTTATCAGAGAAAATAATTTTTATGTGAACAGAGTGCAACAGCAGTAAAAAAAAAGATGCGGAATGGCGAGGGAAGTGAGCTGACAGGATTAAGTAATTAAGTGATTCAGTAGCCTAAAGTTATCTTTCTCAATGAACATAGAAAGAAGTAATTACTGTTTAGCCATTTCTTGACGGAAGCGACTAAGATGGTGGAATAATGCTGGCGAACAAGATCAGAGAATATATTACATAGGCCTAACTAAAGTAGCCTACATTAGCCTAATTAGATATAACATATTATGGTTCGTGGTACGCTTTTTATGCATGTTTAAGACGTCTGCGAAAGGAATTGAATGCACGAAGGTTGGCTGTGGACCAATGGTTTATTTGCTTCTCAGCTGTGTTTAGTAGCGATCTATCACGAAAAGTGTGGAGTTGTAGCAAGAATGGAGATGTACTAATGGAAGAGAGAGAAAGGTTTGATCCAATTTGAAGCCGATGATACATTCCAAGGAGGCTTAGCGCATGGTCACGAAGCATTGAAAATAGGAAACTGAAGGTTAGAAGGAGGCAGCTCGACAATGTTTCAGTAAAGTTATCTTTGACGTAAGAACAAAATGACGCATAGACAACAGATGAAATAGAATTGACGAAAGTGGCAGTGAGATCGATAAATGGCTGCATGCTTAATGGCATTGGAAGTTGCAATTGGTTTGCTGCGTGAGTTTTGCTGATGAAGGAAGAGTCATGAAATCAGAAGCAAGACGATCAGATAAGTTGTCAGCGTTAGAGGCCTAATGGTTAATGCCGAAGTCACTGGTAGCCTAAATAACAACATCAGCCTGCAGGAGTGAAAGTGAACGCAACGAGCAGTCGTTTCTTTTTTAAAGTAAACATTCCGTCTTTCAATTTCTTTGGAGGTTTATTGTGTCAGTCTATTCACTTTTATCTGATGTATACGCATATCTTTTCGCTTTCGTTGACCTTCTGATTGAATTGCAGTGAAAATAGTCTTGCGAATTTGAAGCGACGGATGGACGGGAATGGGAGCAACCATATCGAAATTTTAAAAACAGCCTAGCCCCATAATCGAATGACTATAAGTGCGCTGATAATTAATAAGCCTACTTATTTGTCAATACCAGCCTCAAGAAGAGTCACGATCAGAGCCGAACTGGGCCTTGCGATTGAGTGGACTGCAAGATAGCCTAACTTGACCCGGATCACCTCGGTGGACTACTCTTACGGACAACCCTTTTGACTCAACGCTGCGCTCGTGAATAATCTGATGCCCCGCTCTTGGAATTCGAAATTTGGTGATTACGATTGCGATTACGATTACGAGATGTAGGCTAATTGTGCATGAAACAAAAGAAAACTCAGGAGATGCTAGATAATTCGTCGTCGACGCGAGCGTGGGGACAGGAGACAATCCAGTGGGAAGTACCAGGACTCCCAATTGGGAGTTCAGAGCATGGGCGCACGTACAAAGGGGCAAGAGGGAGAACTTGCTCCTCCTCTGGAGAATTCACACCTTTTAAAACTATCACTTTTATACATGTAACAAATTTCCAGTGCGTATTGGACTATGTATGGTCTGTGATGGACTGTCTATAGTTCAACTTCGCCACCTTGCAGAGAATAAACTGACATTGGAAAAGTTGTCTAGAAAGGCAGTGCACTCAGTCTTCCATAGGACCCCTTCGCCGTTGCCATGGCGGCCCCGGTGTCACAAAATAAAGTTTCCCCGATACAAAGTCTCCCCCAAAAGTCTACCTCTGGCTGAAATTCTGTATTGGAAGAAATTTTCTGATGTATACCCAATAAGTATATAGACTTCTATATTTTCTTCTTATATAATCTGACAACGTAAACCAGTGATTTTCAACCGGGGTTCCGCGGAACCCTAGGGTTCCGCGGGCGTCGGCCAGGGGTTCCGCGGCAGTTTGGTAGAAATGTTAGTGCGCCGACTGAAATCCTAAAAGTATCGGCAATGAGTAGATTCCTTCCCAACTTCAGTCATTCTTCATTAAAACCATTATTAGGCTATACTTGAATGTAGGTCCTATTGCTGTTTTCTTTAGGCTAATTAATACTTGTTCAATAGGCCTACTTGTTTTTCGGAAGGCACATGCATCAAATGGGAATATATAAGCTTGGATTGCCTACGTTTCCAACTGTCCAGTCGGACAAAGCATTTTTATCATTGGTTTTAAACTATATGGACGCTCGCGATCTGTTCTGACTAAACAGAATAAGCTGAGCACTCGGCCAACGACTTGTTTGATTTGGTTAGTTCCTTTTTTGGTCAGTTAAATTTGGTAGATCCAGAGGTAGCGGATATTAAATTGATTTGCAAATGCAAAGGCTGAGCCTCAAGCATATATTTATCTGTAGTAGGATCTTTAACCGACAGGCCTATAGGATTTATAGCCTACTCGCTCTTTGCTTCTCGGAAAATCACATTAGATGTGTGAAACAAGAATCAGATGTGTGGTTATTGTGACAGAAGTAAGGTCTACTTTTCCAGGCGCACGGACGTAACCAGCAAAGTTAACAAAGCTGAAATTCCCCAAATAAGCTGAAGCCCCTCGGCCCCACTATACATGTAGCCTCGTGTCACTCACAACACCCGGCCATGACGGTTGAGTCTGAAACGATTCTTTTATGTTGAATATGAATCATTATAGGCATAATAATAATTATAGGCTACATCTGCCTATACGACGCCCTACGTGTCTCTCTCTACGATGTGTCCATGACTTAACCCAGGCACAAATTCGCATTAAACTTGAAAAAATGCTATAATACACCTTGTCCTTAACACTGATCCAGAATAGAACGTATTTTAAATTTTAAATATTCTATCCATCTTTTTTTGATGGCGAAATACAGCGGATATGCAGTTGTTCTCTGACAGTGCTTTGCGCACTGGACCTACGCTTCTAGAATTCTAGGTCTAAAGCAAGCATTTGTGATGTGATACTATAGAATGCATCAGGAGTGCAAGTAACTATTACTACATATTACATAATTTCACAAATTACTAAGTAGGCCTACTGTTACAAGGCTATGTAGGCCTATTTCTTGAAATAATGGACCAGTGAAACGTGAAGGGTTCCGCGAGCGAATACGTGCTTTGGAAGGGTTCCGCCACTAGAAAAAGGTTGAAAACCACTGACGTAAACTAACCGTTTAGCCTCTATTCATCTCTAAATTTCATGCAACTGGAGCTCATTTCACGCTGAACGGGGGATACTTTATTTCGTGGACGACGGAAATATGTCACGCGACACCGGCCCATGTTCTGAATTTGCTCCTCACTCCTTTAAGGACTCTACCATATTTGATGCGTTCTAGCTAGACCGCTCGCTTGATCGAATTCTCCTAAATGCAGACAACTTAATGAGGACAACGTTTTTCATAAGAATGCTTTATAATGCTAAATTTTACGTGAACCAAAGTGTAGCCTATTGCGTAGTCATGCAGTTGGATAAATAAAGAATATACTTACTTATTCACAGTCTGTGCGCGTACAGTGAATAATTTACAGAAATGGTCTTTTAACAATGAGAGCCATACTAATTCAAAGTCATTGATTGATGAAGAATGGAGATCAACATTCGGCAATTATTTCTTCCATAGTCTTTCTTCCACTATCTGACGTTTGCTCCTTGTCGCCCACTTGACTCTGTCTGTCTTTCGCTAATTTGACTGGGTGGCCACTTGATATTCAACCTACAGGTCCTACATGTAGTATAGTCTACTGATACGAAGCACGCAGGGACAATTGCGTTTAGCCAGATCGTGTCCGATTGCTATACACCGGTGAAACTTAGTGCACTTACTTAGTCTTCCATTCGTCATTGGATGGTAAACGAATGTCAAACCAATAGACAATGTAATATTATTATATATGAGGGTTAAAACGATTGTCTTTTGTTCGAAATCTGTGTCGTGGAATCTTTTCATCTCGGCACCACGCTCCTAAGGAACTGAAATCGGGAGGATGCTTGAAAACATTTTCAAGGAATTTTTATTTTAGAGCTGCACAACTCCTTCTTTCATTTCCCATCCTGCATGGTAAAATTACTTCCAGAAGACAATGGCCCTTTTTTGTTAGTTTTAACTGTACATAAGTGCTTCTACAACAGCACAAATCCACTTAGAACTGCACATTTTGTGTACAACTGCACATAAAAAGCCCTGCTACTTTCATGTAATTTAAACTGTAGGTTTACTATAGGGTAACAGCTGTTTTATTTATTTTATAAGTCAAATATTATTAGAAACAGCATCCGCATGTGAGGTTCCATTAAAGCATGAACGTTAAATCTAAACGTTACGCCGGTAATGAAAACGTCTGGCAACATATTGGCACACTTCGGACTTCAGAGTGTCCTTCAAATCCGCAAATAGCCAGCTTCGTGGAATAAGACTTTTGTACAGAAAAGGGGCCGTTCATAAAGTACGTCACGCTCCAGAGGGGGTTGGGTTGAGAAAGTGTGACAGTCTGTGACAGGGGGGGGGGGGTCAGGACATGTGTGACGTCACACTTTTATATATTTTTCGTGAAACATTTGAATTAGTTTTATGTCAAAATAGCATGAAATGCGTATACCTGAATGTGTTGTTCACGATTCCTCTCGCTAGGAGCGCTAGTAATGCTGCTGCGAAGCCTTGTTTTATGCCCTAATAATGTATAGCCTTTCGGTGTTAATGTTAATGTTTAAAAAATTTCGAAAGTGTGACGTACTTTAGGGGGGGCCGAGATTTGTGACAGTTTGTGACAGGGAGGGTAAAAAATGGTCAAAAATAGCGTGACGTACTTTATGGACGGCCCCAAAGACTTTAGTATGAAGATCCATCAGACATGCAAGTCTAGATAATATAATTAGGCTATACATGTATATACATTATCAGCCCTTGCATCAGTTTAAGTTGCTGCGCGCGAACGACTTGGTCGATGACCCAAGATATATCGGCGACAATGCCGAGTAACATGAACTGCATGGAATAAAATTAGGTGTCGATTAGCAATCATGTGCGCGTTCAAGCTTCTAAGCGATGTCAATTCGTGTCTGCTGCTGCTGAGTGTTTTAATAAGAATAATATTATTTCTCCGACATCAAAGGGAGACCGACAAAGATAAACGGTCAATTAAATTGCGAAAACAGAGGAAAATTGCCATCCACGCCGTGACTCAGTTTGAAGATGACGCCGAGCACGCTATAGGTCTCTATATAATTATTATCCTCGAAATATCAGTTCATGGACAAGAGTAAGACGAAAATAACTGATGTCGCCAGATTATATTGCGCCATTAGCTGAACCAGAAACAGCGTCAAGGTTCTGTCCGTTTTAGCCTGCTAATTAAATGGTGAAAGTTTTATTTGTCTGCCCCATCTTCGGTTCAGATACACGGCCCAGGGTGAGAATTGCCGGAGGGAGAGGAGGGGTTTCTCAGGACACCGTAGTAAAGTTTTCATTGCACTCAACAGCTACGCATAAATTAATGTATGACCTCATTTATTTTACTACAATTCTCAATTTCTCATACTGGGTACGCAGACTAAGCATCGCATTTTGAAAGCTTGAAACCTTCAAAATAAACGTTCTTGAAATATAAATGAGTTGCAAGTATTACAGACATAAAAATTGATCACCAATATTTTCAAATTCTGTTTTCAGATCACTTGCAGAAGCGATCAAGTTTGACAGTAGGTCTTGTTGATTTACTTTTGATGTCACAGCTAAAATCCATTCTGATAGAGCATTGTTTATTTTTTCTAACATTTTTTCAACGGCACCGATTTCGGACGAAACGCAAATATGTGCGAAAAGAGTAATGTTGCTTTTTATTACGGGTCGCAAGGTCTGACAACACAGAAGCAGTTTGCCGTCGACCCGGGTTTAGTCGTCGTCGTCATCATCATCAGCAGCAGCAGCATTGTCATCATCATCATCGTCATCATCATCATCATCACCGCCGCCGCCGCAACCGCCACCCACCCCACCACCACCACCATCACCACCACCATCACCACCAACACCACCACCACCACCATCACCACCATCACCGCCACCACCACCATCACCACCACCATCACCACCATTACCACCACCACCATCACCACTACCACCGCCATCTCCACCACCCCACCATCACCACTACCACCACCATCTCCACCACCACCATCGTCATCACCACCACCACCACCACCACCACCACCACCACCACCACCACCATCATCATCATCATCATCGTTTTCTCCTCCGACCTTTGCAATTTTCATCTGTTGAATTTGATGTACAACTGCTCGCTAAAAAAAGCCTTGTTCTAGGACTATTATAGTAGCATTTAAAAAAATTAAACTCATTTAATGAAATACCGAATGAAAGCTATATTCAGGATGATAAGATACTTATTTGTCGTTACTTTATTTATACGCTTTGGCTGCACCTATGATATAGTGTAAGTAAAGCAATTGTAATTGCTACGATCAAATGACACAGTAAAAAACTGGACAAGATTTTATTATCTAAACCATCAGCATCGCAGCCAGTTTCAACAGCTCGGTCTTCACGCTGAAAGTTGATATATATATATATATATCTTTGCAGATAATAATAATTATGCTTTAACACTTGAGACGATCCGCATTGATGTAGCTTTTAGTGCACGGTCCTCGTCGCTGGTAGAGGGTTAAAGCTCCTTCGGGGTTTACAGCTGAAAATAGATACACCACTTTTCAGGAGTAAGCTTATAGTATGCAGCATTGAAAGCGAAATTCGGAAGTTCATTTGAGAGACTGTTGTTGATGTGCTGGAAACGGTTGCAGTTTTGTACCGGTAATCCGTTGCTGTGGAGAAAACAAGTGACGACGCTCTGTTATACAACAGCAGGGATCTGTTTTCATTAAAGTGACAGGAGGAGGACGAGGAGGAGGTGAAGAAGAAACGCACAGTACGAGACACAAAATGACATCTCCGTCTGAAGCGCAAAATCTTTCAACGCTTCCATGAGATTGTTTCTGTAGCGCAGAGAGATGTTAAGCTGATTCTTGGCACTGTCTCGTTATAATTTGCGTGTATTATTTTATGCAGAAGTAATTATTGTTTGTGTATTATACCAGTTAGTATCCGTAGCCGGCGTTTCCTCCCTGTCCATATCCGCTGTTTCCGTACCCGCCGCCGTATCCACTGTTACCGCCATGTCCGCCACCGTATCCAGCGTTACCGCCATGCCCGCCGCCATATCCGCCGCTGTATCCATCGTTACCGCCATACCCGCCGTCGCCGCCTGAGTAACCACCGTTACCGCCGTACTCACGGCCTGAGTGGCCACCATGTCCTGAAGTGCCATATCCGCTACCACTGTTGTGTCCTCCACCGTATCCACTGCCACCACCGCTGTGTCCTCCACCGTATCCACTTCCACCACCGCTGTGTCCTCCACCGTATCCGCTACCACCACCGCTGTGTCCTCCACCGTATCCAGTTTCACCCTCTGACATGACTGAAACGACCAGCGTAACCATGACGACGACGACTGCGACAAGAGACTTCATCTTCGTTCGAACTTGAGGAGGAAATGTTGCAACTGACTGTATATGCTGAAGCGGTTGGCAAAGTCCAGTTTCTGTTGTTCAATTCTTGATCAGTTGGTCAATTTATAGTGAACGCGTTGGAGAGGGGCCAGGTGGTCAAGGGGCCTAAGGCATCGACGGCACATTCAGGGATGTCGTTCCTCATGCAGTCAGTCACAGTTTTACGCACATCAATCAACAAAGTTAACGACACATCAAGAACGTGAGAAGTCGACCGTATACAGCTGCGCAGAAAATAAACAGTTGTAAACGCAGACACACTGGCACACATATGCAGACATACACAGACATATGTAGACATATGCAGACAGACAATTATGCAGACGTTTGATGCGAGACAGGATGCCAGATGGAACAGGAAGACGTATACGACTGAAAAACTGAGATCCATATGGGTACATAATAGGCCTAATTATAATTGTACCTTGGAATTTGCTTCGGGCAGAGTCTGTGACGACAAGCTGCGCTCAGGCAATCCTCCTCCCTTGTTTGAATATGTCTGTCTGTTTATCAGTCTGTCTGTCTGTCTGTCTGTCTGCCTGTCTATCTGACCGTCTGTCTGGACATTCGACATTCGAGGTGTCATAAGGCAAAATTCATTCGTCGCGCACAAGTGAAGTGCACATGTCATAAATTTTTCAGAAGCCTCAACACTGCATTTCCAAATTCTGTTTGCTGTCCATGCATCTCGGAAGAGAGCTGAACAATAGCTGCCACTGTCAATGTATCTGACCGGTGGTGCTTTTGATGAATTATGCAGTGGTAGGTCATATAGATTAGATTATCTTAGGATAAGTCGATTACAAGTGAAATGCAATGGTCATTTTTTGCGGTTTCGTGAGTGTGAAAAGATGGCGAAACATTTTTATGCGGTAATATTTGGGAAGCGAGGTAGAATTTATCTCCTAAGACTTAGTGTCTGTTCTGTTATATGGGTTAGCTTGCATGTTTCTGGACATTTGAATCATATATTTATGAATAAATAAATGCAGGCACGAACAAGGCATCTAGTTTATCATCTTTTAATTTTTCGAAAAGACCTTTGGAACTATGGTGTATATATACACATACATTCTGTTCATGAATAATGTTTGAAGATCAGTCACCTAAACTACATTTTGCGAAAGTGGTAAGTGGCTGTAAAAACGGACAGGGAGAAACAGCTGCTGAGCATTGCATATAGCCTACACCAGTGGTTCCCAACCTTTTTTGACTGTCGGGCCACTTTTCCAAAGTTGGAGGTCACGAGGGCCACTTTTTCTTAGTTGAAGGACATTAGGGGGCCACAAGGCTGAAATTTAAGTTACTAAAGTCGTATAAAATTGTTACAATTGAATCAAAATAGAATTTTGATGCAATTTATTAACGTCAAAATAAAATAATTTGTAATAGAAAAGAATTATGTATTCTATCATGTCCAAATTGTCAATTTTTACATATATTTTTTATTAAATCATTGAGATGCTGCGGGCCATTTTTATAGGCCAGGCGGGCCACTTTTGGCCCGCGGGCCACGGGTTGGGAACCGCTGGCCTACACGTATACTGAATTTCACTTCCAATTTGTTGTTTCTGCTGTTGCGGTGATTAAAACAGGAAGGAAGAACGTTGAAGTGCAAACGCTGTTGTTCTGTGTGTTATTCGACTAAGTGCATTATTCAGTTTTTGTCTCCCTTAACTTCGTTAAGGCCAACAGGGACAATGGTTTTTACATGGAGTGCCTTCCGCAGGGATGAGCCCATGAGGCAACTATGCGGATGTGTCTGCTTGCAATTTGCTTATGAATGCACGTAGAGAAAGTCAATCCATGATGCATGAGAGGACAAAGGTTGTAAGAGACTATAGTGGTTACGAAGAGATATGTTGATGAAATAACGGCTTCAGAGAAAGACAAAGAGACAGACAGACAGACAGACAGACAGACAGACAGACAGACAGACAGACAGACAGACAGACAGACAGACAGACAGACAGACAGACAGACAGACAGACAGATGACGACAAGGAGAAATAGAGACGAAGAAAGACGAAAGACAACAGATGTGGAAATGGAGAAGGGTTATCCACTTCTTATTCTTCCCTGTATTTCCAGTGATATATGCATGCGACCACATGCAATATGTCTATACCAACCATCATCTCCATTTTCCGTTTCCCACATGTACAATGCAGACGACGGAATTAGTCTGCTGCAGCTGTTGTGCCTCAGGCGTTGCTGGTCTCAATGTCTGCTCTCACCGGACACCATAAACCGTCGTCTGATGTGGCCTTCCGTATACAACACGTGCTACGGAAGGCCGCCGAAGGCATTTCTTCTAAGAGCGGAAGCGGATCATCCGAAAAAGACAAGTGATGATCATCGTCTATTCTTAGGAAGTGGCTAAAGACAAACGACAGGATCAATGGCAAAAAACGATGATCACGTGATGTCATTGCAGTCTCGTTTAATGCATTATGGTGTCTGAATGATTGGACAACGACTGCAGACAAAAGAAGATCTTTATTTTGATCGGGTGGTGAAGGGACGGGTCTCGAGCATTAGACGTAGATCAAGTGTCCGTTGAGTCCAGAGTTACATGGACGGACAGATTGGGGGAACGGATGGACGGACAGATTGGGGGAACGGATGGACGGACAGATTGGGGGAACGGATGGACGGACAGATTGGGGGAACGGATGGACGGACGGATGGGTGTACGATGGGACGGATAGACGGACAGATGGACGGAGGAGGAAAAAGGACGGACAGATGGACGGAGGAGGAAAGGACGGACGGGTGGTCGGATAGACGGACGGATGGACGGAGGGCGGATGGACGGATGAACGTACGGACGGATGGATGGACGGACGACGCACGGATTGATTCATATAAGTTGCACAAAATAATGTCATTGCATGTAGGCCTATATGGATATTATTTCAATGGATTGATTGATGACTGATCGTCTGGTGGTTGCTGCTGGAGGCTAAACAGGTATTGATGGTTGGATTTGTTTGCTTCACCTTCGTTTAGGTGGATGATACATGTAGATGAGTTTCGGTTTTAACCGTATAGTGTAGGACTACGGTAGGTGCATTGATAGATGAGTGACCTTGGATAATGGATATGCATGGCCAGTACCAAGTCTATACTGGAAGTATAATAATTATTATGCACCTGTCGAAAAACCCAAGATATAGGCATACATGTAGACAGAGAGCTTGACAGACAGAGAAGCAAATAGACAAAGAGGCAGACAGATAGGCAAACCTATACTTCACTCGCCTGTGTACATCTTCTGTTTCTGTTGCTTTGGTGAACTTCTATATTTTATTTATCGTGTCTTCACTATGAAGACCCAGATGTGCTGGCTTACAATGTCCACAGCCGGCTGAGCCGTATCTCTGCCACTGTATCGGGACTTAAGCGCACAACCGGATTTGATCCCTTGTTTTACGATGTGCTGATTAATTATTCTTGCTGTTACTTTAATCATCAATGTTGTTATTTTGTTTGTGTTCAATGTGCAATGGTTTCTACCTTAATAAATGGTTTTTAGATTTGACTCCTATTCCCCAATCTGGTCCTGTATGTTGTTCATTTTCTTCCCTCTATCTTTTTCTTTCTTTGTCTTTTCTAGTTTTCTTCTGTAGGCCTATAGGGGTGTCCGCCGGTTTGGCTGCTTATAATATGTCTAATTTTACGCCAAGGTTTCGATATCTTGACCCATTTTGATTAGATCTCATTCCATCTTTTTTAATTCTCTCATTCTATACATAATAATTGTTATTCTCGGTGAACTAATTAACCAGCACAGTCAATTGTGCAGTTATAGCCTACGTTGAAGGTTGTTCATTTCGAGTAGGTCCCTATACCAATTAGTCTACTTTTATCAATTGCAAATTACCAAGGCTGACTGCGTTTGATGATAGACAGGCAAAATTGATTTTCATCAGCTGTAACCCTGCAAACAGATTATTTTAGACTTGTTGTTTTTAGGCTCGAATGCTTTCTACCAAAGAAGCTTTAAATTTGTATAACCTAGGCCTACATCAACTTAGGCCTACATCTACGTCAGAAGTACTACGTCTGCGTGGTTTTTTCGAGCGATAATTATGCAACGTGCAAAAATTCGTGAAAAAATGCATAAAACTACGAATTGATTGAGATCCGGTGATCTACGGTCCACTCCTCTTCATGGCTGTCCATTAGCTCTTACCGACCTTGAAAAGCTGTTGAAGTAGCATAACTGATGCTTCTCAAATGACATCATATTGCGAAACAACGGAAGCGATAGTCAAAGGAGATGTGCGCATATGTCACGCGGTCACTTGCGAGATTTAAAATGAAAAGTTGCAAACAGGGGAGAGAGTTAATGCGGCGCTGAAACAAGATCTGCATTGGATACATATAGCCTATAGCAACAACGCAAGGTTTACTCAAACAGTGGTTTAAGTTGTTATTTAATTATTTATATTGTCATTGTAAATTTGAGATGAAAGTTGGATCGATAAAAATTGTTTGCCTAAATGGAAGTTGGATTGATGAAAATTATTCTTTGCGTATGTGGAAGCTGGATTGATGGAAATAGATGGTTCTGTAAATGGAGGCTGGATTGATGAATGTCTTTGCTTTAATAGAAGCTGGATAGATGAAATTCCTTTGCCTAAATAGAAGCATTTTGCCGGAAAAAATTCATTCACAAATGGAAGTTAGATTGATGACAATTAACATTCTTGGTTAGCCTAAATAGAAGTTGGAATGGTGACAGTAATTCTTATCTAAACAGAATTTCGATTGATGAAATTTTTCTTCCTTAAATGGAAGCTGGATTGATTGAATTCATCATGGTTATTGGTAGACTGCTTACTAGTGTGGTCCATGTGACAATGGTAAAAAATCATCTTTAGCAAAACTTTGCTCCACAAGTCTAAATCTGTTCTACCTCTTCTAAGTCAAATGTGTACCAAATTTGAAGCTGATTGGAGCACGTTTAGAGGTAGCTTAAATCCTTACAATTTCCTCATAATGATTGTTTATTGAAAGTTATTACATTGCTATATAACACTCAGAAAAATCATTATTAGAACTGCTTACTTACATAATTTTGAACTGTTGGGTTACACTGGTGTTTAGAAATACCAATAAGTCATTATTAACTACTCCATTGCGTTCTGATTTCATTGACTTCCTGCTCCTCTGATTCTGATGACGAGTTCCAAGCTCGTCATACTAGCCTGAAATCCCAGCCAAAGCGCGCAAAGTTCAATATCCTTACAAATCCAAATGTCACTGCTGCTCTGGACCGAGTCAATGTACCAGACCGAAGTGCCACATATATTCTTGGTGCAGTTGCACAAGCTCTTGGTCATAATGTCAATACGATGACTTTGTCAAGAAGTTCCATCCGACGATCACGTTGCAAGAACCGTGAAGAGGAGGGTGAAGTCATGAACAGGGCGGTCATTGGCAATGTGCCGCTGTTCCTGCACTGGGATGGTAAACTTCTGCCTGACATTACTGGCAAGAAAGAAACAGTCGACAGAATTGCAGTACTTGTCACAGGTGACGGGGAAGAGATTTTGCTGGGAGTTCCAAAAAGTGGTCGTGGAACTGGTAAAGAACAAGCCAAAGCCTGCCTGAGCACACTGGATGAGTGGGGTCTTCAGAATCGAGTTCATGGATTAGTGTTTGATACCACTGCCAGCAATACTGGTCTCAAGAACGGTGCCTGCACTTTTATTGAGAATGCGCTTGAACAAGTATTAGTGTGGGTGGCTTGCCACCATCATGTCATGGAACTTGCACTTGCTGCTGTTTTCGGATCGCTTTTTGGACCGACTGGAGGACCATGCATTGCTATGTTCAAGAGGTTTCAGCAAAGCTGGCCCAGCATTGACAAGGCGATATTTGAAGTGACATATTCATTGCACACACTTCTGCTCTTCGAGAAGAAATGGTAAAATTCTGCAAGGCAGCGCTGGAATGATCACATCAAAGAGAAGACTACGAGGAATTCTAGAAACTCGGCTTGATTTCCTGGGTGGTGAAAATGGGTCAAGGGTCTCGTTTCGGGCGCCTGGAGCTTTCCATCCCGCGCGTTGGATGGCAAAAGCCATCTATAGCCTTAAAATATTTCTTTTCCAACAGCAGTTCTCTCTAACTGCCAAAGAGAAGCGCAGTGTAAAGGAGATGGCACTGTGTGTGAGTCTCGTCTATGTTCGATTCTGGTATGAGGCTCCTCTGTCTATTAGAGCGCCCACTTAATGACATACTACTTCTTGAGGAGCTCAATAAATATCCAAATGTAACAGTGGCAAAGGCGGCCTCGACTGCACTTAGCAGGCATCTTTGGTACTTTTCCGAAATTTTGGTTGGCCTGTCATTGTTTGACGACAGAATAGGAGCGGATGTGAAAGCACTGATGGTGACAAACCTCCACCTTCCACGATCCATCAGTTCCGTGAAACGCCTCGACCATCCGCCAGAACCCCTCAGCTCTCTTGGCCTTGCATCTTGCTTCACAGAGAGAACTCCTGTCATCTTTGACGCTCCGCACTTTGATGGAAAAGATAAGGCACAAGGCTTTCTGGCAAAGGATCCTAAGAAATGGCACTATGATACCTCGTACCAGGATGTCTGGACGGCAGCTTCGGTCATGACAGTTGTGAACGACTCTGCTGAGCGCGCCATTTTTTTGATGCAGCGGTACAATTCATCACTGACAAAGAATGAAGAACAGAAGCAGTTCCTTCTTCGGCTCGTGAAACGGCACAGGAAGATCTATCCATCTTCTTCCAAGGCCACGTTGGTGAAGATGACAGGATAGTCAAGGTCACTGAAGGTGCTATCTAAGAATAGCTGTATGTGTCCATAGAAACATTGGACATTCTGAAATCTTCATTTATTTTTATTTGCAACAATTACACGTTTTTATTCAACTCAAATTCAAGCTTACATTCTTTAACGCAGAACACTGATTTTATGCTCGAATGGTGAAAAAACATTGACCTTAAGCTACCTCTAAATATTTATCGATCGCTCTAAAATTTGGTAGATGTGATACTGACTTGCCATAGAGCAAAACTGGGGTTGTGGAGCCCAACTTTGAGAAGGTTTTTGTTTTTGGACCACACTACTGCTTACTTACCAATGTCAAGCACGGCATTGAAGACATTAATTCGCTGCGTCCTCTTAGGTCCTCTGATCGGCTTGACCTCTTTGTCCCGCGAGTCAGGACCGCCATGGCGCAATCCAGATCATTTGCCTGCATTGGTCCCTCTCTATGGAATGGGCTTCCCCATCAGTTCGCTCTGCCATCCTCTCTGGTAGTGTATCCTCATCTTTCTCTCGTCTAAAAACTTGCCTTTTTTGCGGAGATGAACGCACTGGGAGCGCTTCTGAAAGGCTCTTGCTGCAAGAAGCGCTTTATAAATTGTCAGATAAGATAATAGAATTTGGCAACTTAAAATACGATTTAATTCAAGGTTGAATAATTTAGTTATTCGTGGCTTACAGTATGTCAAAACTGCACTGAAGTCACCAACTTCGTAACATACCTGATCAGACTATCATCAGAGTCGCATTCTGGTATTTTTAACATTTCGTCACCAATCCATGCTGGAATAACATTGAAGTGGAGGAGGTCCTTGAATAGGACATTGCCGTGCATGGCACATTGATTTCTCGGGGAGAGTCAACAAGTATTTGTCGTTCAGCGGTCCATATAATTATTGAGCATGTCTGCACTGGATAGAGAATGCTGACGACCTACAGAAAATCGTTACGTAATTTCTTAAATCTTATCATAATCCGGTTTATATCAACGACAAAAAAGATTAAATCTACTCTCTACTCACATGCAAGTGTCATATATAATCACAGTCTATAGAAAATCACTGCCTTTCTTTTACATGATAATATTTCCTGTTCAGCGCTACAATATAATTATATTCACTGGTTTTATATATATAGACCACCATGCAATCAAAATATTGATCTCAAATTCTATCTGTTGACCTCCTCTTCCTCGTTTCTCATAACCTATTTCTTCTCTCATGGCCTTGCGCTCTAGGAGCGCCTCTGAACAGTTCACCCTTTTAGAAGCACTTTATGAATGTTTCAATACAATACAGTACATCACAAAACGTGTAGTGCTACAAGATCAAATGGCCTTATCCATCCATCCATCCATCTTCCCATCCATTCATCCATCCATCTACCCATCCATTCAGTTCATCTGTCTGACAAATCAGCAGGCAAGTCAGAATCATCGTCTATCAATCTGTTTGCTATTCCTCTATCTGTCACTTTGCTTTTGTGATGCTTTCGTTCACTCAATCACCTTTTGTTCCTTTCGTCAATGCAAGTCCGTTCATACAATGATCTTTCGATCATCATCAGAGGGCCGATATGACATTATGGCTACGCTCATGCTGGTCATGCAGACGTCGTGGTAGTAATTAGTAGGTTCTTGAAATAATCGATGGCTGTCTGATTTCTTTCGCTGAAAAAGATGTGTATAGTGAGTGACCGATTCCGTTAACATGTCTGGTCAATCATGCTCTTCTCATTCGGTTCAGAAAGTCACTATGTTTCAGGTGGTTGACCTCCTCAATTTTCACATCTTGGCTGTCCGTTATCATCTCCTCATCTACTCCTACATTCTCTCTGGTGGTATAGGCTATCTCTGCCTCTTTTACTCATCACTTTAAAAGCTAAAGCCTTTCTGTTTTTCGCGAACATTTCTGTGAAGAGCGTTTTTGGCATGCAAGTGATCACAATGCAATATTGTCGACTTGTGCAGATAAGATGGTGGACAATTTTCCAGTCCCAAATCGAAGTCAGCAAATTCCCCGCTGATCGAAGCACCTGGAACAGCATTGACGGAATTTATTTCGGGGTACAACAATGCCACGAATTCTCATGGAATCCGCCCACGCATCTAACGTTCTTGTGGTTCTTTCAAGTCTGAAGCTTCATTGCCAATGGACATCTCTAATAATTAATTGCCATTGAAAATGTCGTCGAAAAGGAAATTAAACAGAGGGCGGGGGCAGTAGCGTCGTCACTCAGACCTGATTACAGTTCATTAACCTCTCGGTCAGTTGACTGCAGAGCTTGTATATATATATATATATATATATATATATATATATATATATATATATCTACATGTATATATATGTATATATATGTGTGTGTATACGTTACGCTGTTCATCCGTTAAAAATAGGTCAAGCCGCCGCTGTCTAATCTACTTCGTCTAATCTTTATCAGCACGAGATGTGCTCTGCTTTGTCCTTGAGATGCATGCTGTTCGTTTCATTTGACTTTTTGTAATTCAATCACTGGCATTATAGCTGTCCCAGAACGAGAATAATAATAATGAACTATATGTTACACACCAACCCACCCACACACATACAAACACACACACACAAGCAGACACATGCACACAAGGAGTCACAAACACAAACACACCCACACGCGCGCGCGCGCACATACACACCTATACGCACACACACGCACACACACAACCACGTACACATGAAGACAACCACACACACACACACACACACACACACACACACACACACACACACACACACACACACACACACACACACACACACACACACATACACACACACACACACACACACACACACACACAAGTAGGATTGTAGGACTTGTAGGCTATTATGTATGGCAGACTCCGCACTAGAATTGGAATACATGAATAAATCTTAACATTTCAGTTCGTTAGGTTTGCAAAGGGCGCAGCATCTTTCATTACCAGCGGTGCTGTATGATTTTTTAACGGCAAGTGCATACGTGTCCATAATTCATAATAGGAACGAAAGCAGTGTTTCTGAATACTGTTATCTCGTGAACATGCATGGCAGCCTGATTATCCACAGAGAAATCGAGACGGGGAAGTATTGTAGGAAGAGAAAGAAGAGTTGAAAGAGATGGAGGATGAGGTGATGCTGGTGTTGGTGAAAGCAGATAAATACGGAAAGAGATTTATAAGTCTGAGGAATATTGAAATATGTTGGAGTGGTAGAGACGGACGAACGGGGAGAGAGAGTGAAAAAAAGAATGAGAAAGAGAGAGAAAAAAGAGAGAGAGAGAGAGAGAGAGAGAGAGAGAGAGAGAGAGAGAGAGAGAGAGAGAGAGAGAGAGACGGATAGACTAATCGGAGATGAAGTGAAGAGGTAGGAGATTGAATTCCAGGATCGCAGGATATACCATTATACCTGCGTTTGTTTGTCAAATGCAGCAGCAGAAGAAGCACAAAGGCAGACAGAGAGAAGAGGAACAAATAGGAGTCAAAGGGATACAGCCAAAGAAGCATCAAGTTATTATTATTATTATTTAGCGTTTGCAGTTCACGCTAAGCCAGCGCACATCATTATCACCAGTAACATGCAGAGCGGATAGTCTGCCAGGAAAACCATTGCATCAGTTAGCATCGAGTGCATGGAATGACGATGAAAAGAAGTTGAAAAAGAAATAATCCACTAAAAGCTTCTGTTTTAGTTTATTGCTATAGCATTCAATCGCCTTTCCCTATAGCTCAAATCTAGCATGCTTTTGACGATAATGATGCCAATAACAATGAGAAAGAGGAGGAGGAGGAGCACGAGGAGCAAGAGCAGGAGGAGCAGGAGCAGCAGGAGTAGCAGGAGGAGCAGGAGCAAGAGGAAGAAGACGACGAGGAGGAGGATGACGAAAAAGAACGCGAAGAAAATGGATCTTGTGGGTTAAATCCTTCCTTTATCTTGCCACCTAAGCTTAGCCGATACTAGTCGCATGCTCCATGCTGCAGTCTACTACTCAGGGTCGCAGAGTCTACTCTTACCATTCGCTTGCTTCGGCTTCAGTCTTACCATTTTTATCAGATGTCCTATAACTGTGTTTTTAATGATGAGACGTTGTTCGTCTGGCTTCCACAGCACAGATAGTCACGCCAAAGGTGTCTGCGCTCGATGATTCTTTCAGCACTAACCATTATCTGGGTTGCTGTTCCGGAAAATAATTTAATCGAAATTAATCGCACGATTAAATTATTTTGTTAATCGCAATTAGGGCCTACCTCCTGCGACACATTTCCTTTAAGTTTGTTAATCTTAATATTTTTCTAAAGACTTCTGAAGCACAAATGACTGAAAGCATACTTTCTATTAGAAACAGTTTCAATAACTTTTTGGACTGGGCGAAAAACAGGAAACCTCTCGTCTTGTCCACACCATAAATAGTCAACAAATAACTTTTTGTTAAAAGTGCTGTAAGTTAATGCCAAACAATTTTTTTCCGAGGGCAACGGCTTCTGTTGTCATAGGCCCTCAATCGTCAAATCTGGATCCATCCATCCTTACAAAGAAAAATCTAAGAATACCTACGTTTACATGCAAAAGAGACTTGTATGTGTTGACCTTAAACATTTCAAGAGAGGCGACTCCGATCTATTTTGACATAGACCTGCATGTAAGCTACTTATCCGAAAACTAGCCTCCAGCTACCAGAATTATTGCGTTTTAAAGTTTGCTTTCCAGGGCCGTGAATCCTGGGGAGGGAAGGGAGGGAATTCCCACCCCACTTTTAAACTTGGGAGAACTTAATTGATGGAATTCCCTTCCCAGTAGTGGAAGTCTGGAATATTGTTTTGTTCAATGCATGAAATAATGCTCTCGGCGCAATGTCGTTATAATTTATGGGCTTAATCAGAAATGGGCCTATTTAAGCTTGTCCTATACTTTCGCATTCGAAGGGCAATTTTCACTCCTCAGTCCTCACATATCTTGAACTCGTGGGGCGCGGTGGTGTAGTGGTGGCGTCGTTGCCTTGGAGCCGGAAGGTTCGAGGTTCGAATCCACCTCACCGCGTAAGGACCTTGGGCAAGTCCTTCACTCACAATTGCTCAGCGCTTCGGCGTGAAACTCCGATGCAGTGTCCGCTCTGCATTCGGGAGCGCCTCTGAGTAGATAGCTTGATGGGACGCTATAACAAGTGCACATACAAATATCTAAACAGATTTGCGGCCCTATTCAACAGATGGCACCTTAGTTTTGAGGAGCAATAAACAGAACACCTACGAATGGCTCTGTTCGTAAGCAGAATAATTCCATTGCTGAACGCAGTAGGCAAAAAAACTGACGCAGCGTAGAAACATGTAGAAACATGTGCGCCACCTACCGAACGAATCCTACTGACGAACGCTGTGTGTAGTATCATTGTATGCGCAACTTAATCTTACATTTTGAATGGTCGGCGCACCACTGTTCGGCTGACAGCAGCAATGGAGAAAATCCACGGAACTAAGCCGCCATCTGTCGAATAGGAAGCAAACTTAAATACGCATTTCGTAGCCACGTTTTGCATAATCATTGTGAATAGTAGGACAATGATGATAAGTGAACACGAGCGATTGATATTGATGAGCGTGCAAATTAGAACAACTGACGAGATATACCTTTATGAAAGATACTAACAGAACAATGTTCTTAGTATTTACTTAAGCAGGCCTATAAAATCTGAAAGTCCAATGCGGAATAATTTGTATCTGGTCAACACATTCCCTAGCTATCTCTCTCTGTGTAGTCGTATCTTTAACGTTCTCCATGCATTCTTTTTTGAGCGAGTCTGTATAAATCAAATTACATATAATTATATAGTCTATACTTGGCACCCATGCGGCACACTGGTTGATAGAGATGATGCCCGAGACATTATCCATCCTTACTTAGAAAAGCTTTTAAGACCAGTATAATTCACGACTTGTAATGTGATAATGCTATAGGTCCAAGGCCATGGCTAGAGGGTGTGTGTGTTTTGGGTGTTTCAACATCCCTCCCTCAAATGAAATAATGCTACAGTGAAATAGTGCATTCACAAACACAATCATGATGTAATTTTGAAGCTCTTATTTTTATGTGACTTTTACACAACAGATTAAATCCTCCTCCAAAACCCTTAGTCCGTTGATTCGGTTGCTTGTCGGCTTGCTCAAAGTCGAGTAACCCCACCCCTAATGAAAGTACAATTCTTCTAATTTAATCAGGATTCAGTAGCACAAAAAAGCAGGGCTGTTTTAAAGGAATTTTTAGAACTGCACAACTCCTTTTTTTCATTTCCATCCTCCATGGTAAATTACTTACAATTGCAGGAAAATGGGCATTTTTTGCTATATAGTTTAACTGTACAGAAGTGCTTCTACAACTGCACAAATCCATGTAGAACTGCACGTTTTTTTGTACAACTGTACGTTTAAAAAGCCCTGCAAAAAGCTGCGTCGCCAGCATCGTGGAACCTGGACTATCTCCGCAATGTCGAGAGAGTGCATAGTGGCAAAAGGCAATATAGTGAGTTTGTTGAGGTCAGCAATTCACAGTGGCATTACTTGTAGGCTAAATGTTGCTTATTTCATTTTTGACATTTCCTAACCGAAATGCACCAATGTAGGCATTTTTAGTTTCGAAAAAATAGGATGTCTATTATAGGGAAAACATAGGCCATGTGTGCGGCAGTTTTGGTCCCATTAATACTCACTGAATGCAAAGTGAACCAAAATGTTGTCACGTCAGAGTGGGATGTCGGCACTTTCAGTTATGTTCAAAGTTCTAAATTCTAATACAGACTTTAGAACATTTAGAGATCATCGACGCTACAGAGCTTAAACTTCCAGAAAAACTTATAAATTCTAAACGCAACATAATCGCTTCATAATAAGCCTTCATTTCACCATAAAACTCTAGAAAAAGTAGGCCTATCTCTATTTTCAATAACTGCACAGCGGCACAGCCCATTAATATCAAAGCGCTGGCGGCCAAGATCTGTTCGAGGTTGGCCTATAATTATAAGATGCAGTTGTGGACTAACACGGAATATCGTCATTACATCATGTAGGTCATTTTCGATCGACTCGACTAGAACGAGTTGCGATCGACTTGATCGACTGCGTATACCGATAGTATGCATATATGCATATATGCTTGTAGCTAAGAATGTCGGTCCACTTTACAAGCTGTTTCTTTGATGTCATGCGTGCATTGGCTAAATAATTCTTATCCAGTATAAAGAAATTGACCTATAGGACTTGGGCCCTAATAGCTTTGCAGTAACGTAGGTGAACACCTAAAAGGATCTCATGATATAATTTTATAGGCCCTAGGCTATATATATATAATGTTCGAAACTATTTAGTTATAATTGACCCGTTTACTCCAGAAAAACTGAAAAAGACAAAATTTATGTTAAGATAAACAATTAATTGGCCTATAATTAATTATAGAATCAAGATGAACGGCAGCACAATACAATTGCAGGCCTATAGGCCTATAATAGCCTATGCCTAAATGGCAGGTGTTAAACAGCTAAAACTATAGGCCTGCGTAGGCCTACACAAACATGTTTCTAAGACTTATTGGTATACTGGTAGGCCTATAGAGTGCAGTTGAACAGGTAGCGTTTTGAAAGCTTAAATGTGACATTTGTTTTGCACTTTAAAAGTTTTTTCTTATAGGACATAGTCTACATGCATAATAAGTGCAAATGAGCATGGGCGAAGTTTGGTTTCCGTTCTTGGAGGAGGGAGTTAATGCCTTCTTGGGGGCTATGCCCGAAAAAAGATACAATTTTCATGGTAAAAAAGCGGAATCTGGGCGTTCTTGGGGGCTTAGCCCCTAGCCTTTGATAAACTCCGCCCATGCAAATGAGGCTATTTTGACTTAAGGATGCGCGCGTACGTGTAGGTCCTATAGTCGATGTTTTAACAACCATAATTTGACGTGTCTATAATGCGACTGGGTGTCAGTGTATAGATCATCTACTCTCTTGGATATTTGAACAACGCTACATGCATTTCGTTCAAGCAGTGGCCAGACCAAAATGTTGCGCTATATAAATTATATATATAGCCTAGTCCTACCGAATCCTTCCTGGTTAATGAAGCGTCTTTTTATAGCGCTTGTGCGGATCTTATAATTGGTCATCACATGCTGAACTGCATCCATACATCACCTAGAGCTGCCCATGTAGATATATATATATATATATATATATATATATATATATACCGTACATATAGAAAGATGCCAGTAGGCGGTTAATCTTAGGCTCTGTATAATACACCTTAGTACAGAGGAATGGCGCGTGGAAACCCATTAGGCGTGATGACATTTTCTATGGCCTCAATCGACTCGTCGCCCACATGTAGGGCATTCCCTTGACATCTCTATACCTAGACTACATGTAGATTCTTCTAACTCCGCTCCTTCTGATCGGTCCTTTAAAAACAGATGTTTCTAGAAAATTATCCTTTCCAAACAGTAGATGGCGTCACACATTGACTTTTTCATATAAGCAAAACGCTATGGTGACAAAATTAAATTTGCTAACAACCTCTTTCATAAGTTTTATTAAAATTTCAAAACCGTAAAGATAGGCAACTTGCTCAAAACATTTAACGTAGCTTAGCTAAAGCATCATTATAGCCCAGGGCCGCCGTGATGGGCAGAGGCAAGTGCCCAGAGGCCCGGTGACTTTTAGGGGCCCGGCGACTTTAGGGGCCTGCAGAACTATTATAATAGGCAGTTATGATACAAAGTTTAGGGTCTGTGCATTTTTAAATACAATAATACAGTGAATTAACTGCAATCAGTTTAAACGTCAAATTATAAACAAAACAAAGTCATAATTGTTTATCATAATTTATAGCCTAAATATATAATCACAGGCCATACCTCCACTCGTATTATTTTGATTTGTTTCTTTTAAAAAATTCATAGAAGCCTTGAAATAGTTTTCGGCATAGGCGTAGGAGGCTGGGGTACGGGGGGGGGCAAATCCCCCCAATTTTTTGGGCAAGTCTAATTTTTCGGGCAAGCAAACCCGGGGAAAAAATATATATGTAGTAAAGAAACCAAAAAATAATGCTTATCACGAGATTTCAAGTCGATGACAAAAAGTTCGTCAAATTTTTTCTGGAAAAATAGTACTTATAGAAGCGCATGAAGTCATTAATTTATTCCGGATTTATTTTTTCGGGCAGAAGTAAAATCTTGCCAAAGATAGGCTACATATTTTGGCTTATAGCCTTCCAGGATTTTGACCTGGCACCGGAATGAAAAGGGCAACCACAGCGTCGGTGAATGAGCTGGTCTCCCTGACGTGGCTTTTTGAGGGCGTTGTCAAATTCTCGGAGATTTACATTAGGCCTA
Source organism: Lumbricus rubellus (assembly GCA_945859605.1). Classification (NCBI taxonomy): domain Eukaryota; kingdom Metazoa; phylum Annelida; class Clitellata; order Crassiclitellata; family Lumbricidae; genus Lumbricus; species Lumbricus rubellus. The sequence continues at coordinate 25,887,830 of OX243813.1, read as the reverse complement.
CATTACATTTTGTAGTTCTAACCAATCTAACACTTGAAGATCGTCCAAAAGACATCACATTGTCCTTAATTATATACACAAATATAGTGTATTGGTATAAAGCAGTAAAGTATCATAGATTCGTCAATGCATGAACTCGAAGGAGGGTAGGCAGAGTAGAGGAAGTAAGGGATAAACTGCATATGATAATTATTATGCTGTAATTATATAACATTGTGGAGGTACGTTAGCACTACATTAGCTACTGCCGCTGTTGTATTTGTCCGGACTGATATACACAAATATGAGCAAATTATCAGCAAATGCAACCAAAATCAACGCATCTGGTAATGATGAATACGCAATGGCCATAAAATAGCTCCTTCTTTCTGCTCCGTGAAGTTTGGTCTCGACGTAAGAAGTATATTTAGTCCCAACTGTACACAATAATTTGCATGTTAGTCTTGTTAGACCTATATGTATACGTATACGTGTTAACCTATGAGCATATGATCAAGTTGACACAATAATAATTATATGAGTCGTGAGCCTTGTCAGCCTTTCAGACAGCTATAGCCTATCGCCATTAAGATGTATGAGTGACAATGATTATTATTTACGCTTTTGCTCTCTTGTTCACTGATTTTATTTCTACCAACTGGCCAAATACTTGACAATATTCTAAATAAGAACAATTTCGTAAGTTTTGTTACGACGTAAGGAAGACATTGAATTAAATTAACAACATTTGAAACAAGCAGTTTTTCAGATAAATCGAATTAGCATAATCATGAAGAACAAACTTACTGTACTTACTAGAAGTAACTAGATGAGAGGAAGACAGACAGACAGACACAGAGAGGGGAACGGATACGATAGTAACATTAGCGCCAACGTATAGCCTATGGATGTTATTTTTACTTAGCCCTATACGCGGATCTTATTTGTTCTTAACCTTTTGAGCTGTTTCTGTTTCAGAAATTCTGCCTGCATGTATAAGATAATAGATCTAATTATTATATCGTTGAAATAACGAGTTTATTATAAAATAGTTATTATTATGCACATTATCTTGAATAGCCAACGCAAATTGCATTGTGCCTGTCTGAAATTTAGGTCATGCAATGGATGATGAATATAACACCTAATGTAAATAACAGCATAATGCATGAAGCGATTTCAGTAAGTTCTATAAACAAGCTTATATTTGTAGGCCTATACCCAGTGTGAGAATTGTGATAAAATAAATGGGGTTGGGGCTATGATCCACATGGAATTGAAGTGTGGAAAACATACTTTAGGCCTACTATGGGCTCTAAGAAAGACTGGGGTTGAAACCCCACAGCAATTCACACCCTGCCCATACCCAAAGTTAACGGAGAGTAGACTGCGTTTTTTAGAACACGGTGTACTTATAATATAGACGTAGGTCTACGCCGACGTCTGAAAGCCTTCCATGTTGCGAAGTGATTTACGCCATGTGCTGCGCTTGCGTTGCATGCATCCATGACTTATGGATGCAATTATTATATACGACTAAAAACATTTTTTATATTATTATTATGTAGACCACAATAATTATTTATACATCACTGTTTGCTCGTTTCAGCATGAATGATCGATACGTGCGTTTGTATGCGGTCATTTATTTTGTCCGCTTTTATGTTTTTGTGTTTGTCAGTATAGCCTACTTTGTATTTCTGTGCGTATGACTGTGTCCCATGGGGGTGTGAGTGGGTTGACAATAATCGTAGGCTATGATGTCATCATATTTTCGCTATGAATCACGTTGGACGTTTCTGGGTCGAATTCTATATGCAGAGGTATTCTAGAGGTGTCGTTAATGAGAACGTGTTTTGATTTGTGCTAAAGATTAATTGGAGACAAACGTATACAATTATATTGTATATGTTATATATACAATTATACATTCAACCGAGATTCACTAAAGGAATTGACCCTGTTGATAAAGGCATTTATGTAAATTATCATAAATTGCACAGTGCTGTCTGCTGTCTGCAGTGTAGTATACCGTGTGACTCTCGAGTAGGCTATCTGCAGGGTTTGGCTTAAGAAGAAACTCATTTTTCTGCCGAATGCCTTCTCTGAGTTTTGCGACGTGTCGTGATCTAATTTCACTTACATCATGTTCATGAGGTATAGACTACGCCAATGCTTCTTCTACACCATGGATTAGTCTTTATATGATAGCGCAGTCTTTACACCAACATTAGAAACTTTTTTGTTCAAGAACTTTACTCTAAAATCTAAATGGTAAATGTTTGCACCGACGTTCGCAGAACCTTAAAAACGGCAATGACTGCACCGAATTCTGTCATAGACACAATCATGCATGGAACAATTGCCTCTGACTCAACAATATCATTTGTCTGTTGCTTTTACCTCTTGACTTTGATGCAACGACAGATTGTGATTCCTTCTTCTGCCTTCTTCGTGTTTGCGTGACAGCCGTAAGCCATGCAGCAACCATTGGAGGAATCAGGAGAATATTTTGGCCATTTTTTGGGTCGAGCAAAACATATTCCTGGTATGTATTAACTTAAGTACGATTGCAGCACCTGAGTTATAGTATAGCTCCAAAGAATCTGATTTCCTTTCTGTCGAAACAATCAGCGGGAAAGTATATTAAAGGTCATGCAGAAATTATGGACATAAATGATATTAGGGTTTAGTATGCTATGAGCCAGACTATCACAGTATTCAGTTATTCAGCTGCGTGTAATATAAATCAGTTGGAAGAAAATCATGCAACAGAGTATTCAATAAAAATAATAAAAATATAATGAGAGAGCATTCCGATGGAGTATAGAGTTTCGGAATCTGAATCTGAATATATCGTTTTGTTGCAATTCGCTGGCGTGCATTACAGCCATCCAACAGGTTGAGCGGGGGTGGGTGGGTGGGTGGAGGGAGGGAAACATCAATGATCATGCACATCAAGCCAGCAGAACAGCCGCACCTGCAGAAACAGCAGAAGAAACGACCACAGCATCAGCAGCATCAGCAGCAGCATCATCATCATCAGCAGCAGCAGCATCAGCAGCAGCAGCAGCGGTTGTGACGTCTGCCGTTCAGCCAATCGTCACTCCGCAACGACTCGCGCATTGTAATTGTACTCGATGCGTTCTTTCTTACTCCCCCTCCCCCCTCCCCCACCACGTAGGCCTCGCTCGGTATCAGTGAATGACCTTCCTTCTTCCTTCTTCCATTATCCGTCCTTCCATCCCTCCATCCCTCCATTCCTCCATCCTTCCATCCTTCTCCTTTCTTCTCTCCTTCGCTCAACATTTCATTCATCACTCCAACGACGTCACCGACGACACCGTTAGCAGCGCGCTTCCTCGAAATTCTGATAAGCTCATTTCCGCGCATGCGCAGCTGAACTTCCGGCAGCAGCAGACGGACGACGACGCATCTTCGCCGATGATTTTTCTGGCGATGTTCTGGGATGTATCACTCCGCTGCTCGAGACGACGAAGGTCCATTTCCGGCGGATTCGCACGCAGCTGTAATCCACACTCAATCGTCCGACGGCGTCTACTGCAGCAGTGCGCATGCGTGCACAGATCCGCATAATTTCTTGTTTCTAAGGGTACGTAGGATACTTGGCAGAGCAACCTTGGAATACATCTGTTGATCGAAAATAGAGTCATGATGGTGTCACGGTGTCAAGAATAGAGTCATGATGGTGTCACGGTGTCAAGGATAGAGTCATGATGGTGTCACGGTTTGATGTCGTGTCGGGTTCATCTCAGGTCAAAGGTTATGACCCTGGACTTCGAGGATCGCTGCGGCTACCGTGCAGTCCTCCCGCAACGACGAAGAGACCTCCACGAAGTCTACCGATTCAGATCCCAAGCGTAACGATCAGTCAGTTCAGCAGTTTCTGCAGCAGTCCACGTTCAGCGAAGAACACCTCATCAGCCATTCGATCATTCTCGAATCTCGTGAGTCCGGCGATGACGTTTGGGTGAGTAGAATATGTGCTCTGCTGCGATCTGGATTATTAGGCTACTCTCTGTGACATCAGGTGCCTCCGCTGTTACTTTGTCTTGGCTGCTCAAGAGACACGAAAACTTCTCATAACTGGCATTGTTTCATTTCGTTCTTTGAACTGATATTGTATAGACCTACATCGTCCGATTTCGCAAAAAACGTGGGGCATAATTATGGACGTGACGCAAAGAACGCGAGGCATACGGGGGTGACGCAAGCAACGTGGCCCGAATGAGGATGACGCATAAAACGTGGGCATGCACATGGGGCTGCGTTCTATAACATTAAATGTGATATCATTAAATATTGATATTGAAAATAATCAATATTAGCTAACGGTAACAATCACTAGATGTCAGCATTGATAATTATTGCACTGAAATCTGCTTATTATTATGTGCACTGAATCCATTGCAGAATGCAGATCTCAGTTGCTGCAGCTGCATAAGATTGCAACCGCTGCTGATGTTCACACATCTGCACTACACACACACGCACACACGCACGCACACACACACACACACACACACACACGCACACACGCACACACTCATCAGTTGCGCTGTTAATCTATATTAGTGATTGCGGTTCTTTCATCTCTCCCTGTCTGTTTATCTAAACCTGTTTATTAATTAAATCAGTAACTTCATTAGGCCGATATAGCGCCGATTCTAATTGGCGAGTGTTCCACGGATGGAGCAGCAAAAATTATAATAATTTGGATAGTATCATCAACAGCGCTTGGGCCTTCTGACCGTACATTAGCGTTTTGAGTATACGTAGATCGTAGGCATGTGCACTGAATTCTTGCGTTCTTACTTTCATACATCTCAGATACACACACGCTCGCATAAGCACACGCATGACTCTGTGTGTGTGTGTGTGTGCGTGCGTGTGTGTGTGTGTGTGTGTGTGTGTAATGTGCATAGCATTCTCTAATGCCGGAAACATACATCTTAACCTGTCCGAGAAGCCGACAGAGAGTACATGTCAAGTATCAACGGATGCACATATATTATATGGTCGGCGGCGGCGCGAAGGTATACGTGACAACTGCCAAGAGATAACACATGCAGCACATGCTGGCCAACACCGACAAGAGTCCAACAATAATACACAGTATTCAACTGGAGATACTTATGGACCTATTCGGACTAAGTCTTAAATTAACAATGAAATGACTTTAACGACTAACGACTGAGATACCTGCAAAATGGTTGGAGTTAATTCGTGTGCAAAGAACTTGTGATAGGTCGACCTATATGACCAGAGAAAAATATAAATATGATGCCTGCATGGGCGAAGTTTATCAGAGGCTAGGGGCTAGGCTCCCAAGAAGGCCCCAGATTCAGCTTTCTTGCCGTGGAAATGGTATCTTTTCATGATATTAGCCCCCCCCCCCAAGAAGGCCCTGCAATTTTCAACATTTGAATTTATGGGCCGCGAAAATGGTTCTTTTCACGAAATTTCAATCAAATGACTAAAAAAAGTGATCATCAACGCGTTTGGTCGAAAAAATAGTATGCTTTCATGTCGGCGCAGCTCGTTCTGGACTAAGTCTCTGACCCAAAACCCAAGTAATTTTTAGCAAACCTTCACCGACAACGGAAACCAAACTTCGCCCATGGATAATACCTGTGAAACAAAGATAAACTTTGATTCTTGCGATTGACCAACTTTCGATGTTTCATAAACTATAACTGCCTATCTGAAGCAAATTCTTTACTGAAGAGGAAGTCAATTCAAAGTTTTAGGCTAAGTTGTTATGCTAGGCCCAAGTTCATAATTATTTTGGCATGGTCCTCTCCAAACCAGCAAAAGAGTTCCATGAACTCTTTTATTTTCAGGCTGTCTAACGTTCTTATGTCCTTGAAGGTACGTAATAACAATGAATTATTCAGCGTGTGTATTAGGCCTATTTTGTAAGAAAATACATAATTATGTCAAAAGAAGCGAATACAAAGCTTAAGAAGATGGCAACGTATTCTTAGATTTATGATTCAACAAGAGCAACAACGTGAAACGGTTGTGACTCATACTTGCAACAAGTTATCAAGATGTCCAAAGTGTGACCGTTTCACTAGTTTCAGGCTTAGGCAATGTATATTGATCAGTTGCAAGCCGACCTTCGGGTAAAAAAATGCGATTTAAGGCTCTCAAAAACGTATCCGGTCTACATCGAAAGCGCCTCAGTTTTAAGTTCATAAAATAAGCAATAGGCTTTACTCATCAGTACTTTCAGTTCCTCTATATACAGATCGATTTTTGTCAGTCCCTCTTTATACACGAGTCTGTGTTTCTTTTTCGGCTCTGGATAACGGCAGCCCCTTCAAAGTACCGCTTCCCGTAAATCATAGTGCTCAATTAAAAATGGGATACATGATGTAAAATGGAGAGACAGAAATAAAAGAACAGTTTTTCAGTTCATGGGTCATTGGGCCACTCACGAACGCATATAATTCCATCAGTTTTGTGTGGACCTGAAATAAAAATAAAAATAATTTGTATAAATTATAAGAGAGAATAATATAAAGCAACGTCTTTCCTTTGTGTTCGGTTCATTTATTTCGGCGGTTATATGCGACTGGCAGAGAGCATTGACATCATGAGATTTGTAAACAATATACATATGACACATGATATATCTGTTTAGGATCGGAGTGGAGAACGGTCTATCACCAAGTCCCTGTCGCAGTCCATCGGATGTGGCATCGTCACCGGGTGGAAGACTTCCGAATCCAGCTCTCAAGTCATTCCTTTACAAGTCGGACAGCGAATACGACGTCTCGCCAAAGTCGCTCTCGCACAACTCGTCACTTACGGCCAACGATGGGTCAGTACCTCCTCCTCCTCCTCTGTACCTCCTCCTCTGTACCTCTGTGCCTCCTCCTCTGTATCTCTGTACCTCCTCCTTTGTACCTCCTCCTCTGTACCTCTGTACCTCCTCCTCTGTACCTCTTCCTCTGTATCTCTGTACCTCTTCCTCTGTATCTCTGTACCTCCTCTGTACCTCTGTACTCATACTCCTCCTCTGTACACTGATTCATACAGTGTCTATAGAAAAAACAATCGCTGTATATACAGAGGCACACTCAATTATATCTGCAACAAAAGTTTTTGCTTGTATGTGTGTGTGTCTGTCCAGAGAGGGCATGTAGAGAATTCATTCATTCGTTCGGAAATTTATATAGCACCCCTTCAAGGAACCATACTTAGTGACGCTCCCGGCTCCAGCGCACCCATAAAAAGAACGGTTTTCAGTTTAGTGAGGAAGTACTCTGGTATAGAGTCCTGTAGGGTGTAGGTCGTAGAGTGTAGACGTATACCTCTAAAATCTAAATTGTATAGGCAGCTAAGCTGTTAAGGCAGGTTTCATTAAGAGGACGAGAAGGAGTGGAAGGTTGAGCATTGGACGAATCATGGGCAGTGCTCCTGAAAGGTAATAATTATTTAGAGTTGAAAACCTGAGCATGGGCGCCCGCACATAGGGGCAAGGGGGGCACTTGCCCCCTGCCCCTGGAAAATTGAAACGCATTTTTCTCACTAGTACTTTTGGGGTTTATAACAAATTTCTTAGCATTAGAGAATTAAAAACCTACTTTTGACTAATACTTTTCTATTTTTAAGCAAATTTTCTTGCAAAAAGAAACAATTCATATTAGAAATTTTAAAAAGTGAAAATTAGAAATTTACATCAAGAAACCTCTGTGAATAAAACCCACGCATGTTCTTAACTGCCCTGTTTTGCATTTTTTACCTCCTACTAAATTTTTTAAAATGTTGACCATCGTGTTTTGCCCCCTCCTGCAAAAATTTTTGCGGGCGCCCATGAACCTGAGGGTTGATAGATAGAATAGATAGAGTGGTTGTGTGTTTGGTGAAAGACGATATTGGTGAAGGAACTTAGAGTAATCATATGGGTCTGATTCTCTGGGTGTATAACTTTTAGCTCTTCTACAATAGCCTATATGTTACAACCGTATTAACAATTTAAACATAGTATGTCACCAATGTTGTAATATATCTTGTGGTCTTCCGGGCGTCGTTACGTTTTTATGTTACCATACGACAGTCGATAAGAAGAGTGGAGCTCAGAACGCACCGTCGACGGTCATGATATCCCACATTAAATAAACTTATTCTGATGGTATACTATAGACTCTGCAGGCAGTGATGAGAATGTTCTTTAGTAGTGGTTGGCTGGGTAAGCAGCTGAAAGAAATTGCATGCAGTTGAGGGAAAGGTGGATTGTGTTTGAGTAGTGCGAGTCATTTTGTATGCATGAGCGGTTATAGTTATGGGTCATGTTATACTTGTGGATGGTCTAAGTCTAAGAATACATCATGCGGCAGATGTAGCTTTTTATGTAGCAAGATGGATCACGTTACAAGCGCCTATATAAACCTGATTCAGGTGGATAGTCATGCATTTATATGGCGTATACGTACGAACCGTTTTAGTGCATGAACATCTGGCAAAGAAGTATATATATATATATATGTGTGTGTGTGTGTGTGTCCATATATATATATATAATATTATGTCCATATATATATATATGTATATGCGGTTAGAATTCTAGTTAATGTATTGTTAAGGTTCAATGGCCGTCTAGGAGTATGATTAACGAAGTTAAGGTCCCAATGATGAAAATAACGTCGATTTATTCACAATAGCAATATTTACAGCGAATGTACAGAGATACCTTCATCATGAAGCGCCACCGAAAAGGCCGGTAGAGCAGCGCAGCAAGCGGTATAGGACGACCAGTCTAACGGAGACTCTTTGTAGTCGAACGGCAAGACAATAACTTCAATTCCACCCAACCAGGCGAAGTAGACAGCAAAGAATAATGACACAAGGTCGAACTCGCATCCCAGCGAGGGAAACACGAAGCGTGAACACGCTACCAGCAAAAAGGACCACAGCCCAAGCATACCACCGCAACTGTCTTACAAACCCACGCACGCAGCTCAGTTTTATAGGCACCCTAAGGTATTGGCGGCAAGACCATCCCTTCTATCAGACCACCTGCTAGAGTGAGTAGAGTCATGTCTAATGGGAACAGCACAACGGGGCTTAGACACTAACTGTCTAACATATCCCCCTCCCTACAGTTTGAGTCGGCCCATAGGGACGGCGAAACAAAACAGTTCACTAACACCTACAAAGCAAATCAATCGCAAAGCGCAACCGCCAACAGTTCGAACAAAAACAATAGTCGCCAAAAAAATACACAATTCAAAAATGTGCAATCAAATTTTCCAAAAACAAACAAAATGTTTCAGGGGCAAAAGTCATTGGGGACTAACTCCTAAAAGTTCCAAGAGCGACCTTCCACCATTGCGGAACAAGTCTTTGAACAGTTCAGAAAACTCTTTCGTGAAAACGTTCATGATATTCTCGCTTGCCAATGTTCGTGAAAGTCCTGGAATTTCAAGGAACCGAAGTGAAGACCAGCCCGACAGACTGTAAACCACTACCTCAAGTAACAGAGCCTCGCCTCTGCTACTCTACATTTTCTTCTTCGCAGATATCATCGCCAAGGCAAGCGACGATGCATACCTCGCACAACAGAGAGCGTCTCTGTCACTCGACATGACCGTGTGACGTACAGTCCAGTCCCAACATTCGCACCGACCTCGTCCATGTGAAGACCTGCAGTCCTCATGAAGATATTGCGCAGCCACAGTGACATGATACCACTGTGCCACGATAGAACGGCGATGCTGCCACGTATGCATGACAACATACCAGAGCGCCATGCTCCACGATCGGCTTGTAGAACGTACCAATCGACTAGACACATCACGATCAGTGCCCAACGTGTCACTAAGCACCGACATCACGAACCATGCCATCAGGATCAGCACCAGTAACACGACTTGTCGCCGCCTCCCGCGTTGCCTTGAATGACATCGGACGCCATCACCGTCATCCATCCGCGACTCCACATCCTCGAAACTCTGCAAAGAAACTTGCGCACAAGCCTGAGACTCCACGAAACACAGTACACGGCTATCATTCGAGACACAGCCATAACATATCGCCGATACAACAGTCGATGCAACAACCATGCATAGTACAACAACATGACACATCACCAACGACCAAGTAACTCGTACACCATCACAGCAACACCTCATATGCCAGAATAGTACCGTCACCAGAGTGCGTAACATCTGCACAACCACAGACTCAAACAACATCCATAATGCAACAGCATCCTTACGTAAGATACAGTTATTAATGCACATCACCGATGCAACAACCTCATCGCGTAACAGCATGTGATCCATCAGCATCCACGAAGCAACCTCACTATCACGTACCATCACATGATCAACAATCCTTGAAGATGCAACATCATCATCACGTATCATCACATCATGCAACACAACCACAACATTCACCCGCTCTTTCGGAAATCCGAATAACGCAAACTCTTCACAAAGACCCTTGACAACTTGTGCCGATAGCGTCTGCAAAGAAAAAACGCACGGAAAATGATACTCCACATCACTGACGGTCAAAATAAACCTATTACCCGTCGTCTCACAAAGACCCAATGGACATACAACGTCCATGGCCATCCTCTGAAAAACGTCCTGCATAACAGGTACACTCACCATAGGCGCTCCATAATTTCGGTTACCTTTACCTAACCGCTGACAAACAAAACACGAGCGACAGTACTCACGGACATCCTTATTTACATGAGGCCACCAGAAATGTATTAACAGACGGTCTAATGTCTTCTGCGTGCCAAGATGTCCCGACGCCGGTATATCATGTGCAACCGGTAACAATTCCCTTCTGAGTTTAAGAGGCACCACAAGTTGAGACCGACCCATCCCAAATGGAGTTAATTTATCAGCCCAATGCCGAATAAAAACATCGTCGACCAGCTCAAAAGCCTTAAACGATGCCTCCACATTATCACTGCCCTCGGCTATAGCAAACAATGGCCTTAATTCGCGACAATCGCGCTGGCACTGCACAAACTCAGAACGCGAAACACAAAGACCAGTCAACTCATTTAAATCACTCGCATTCGTCGCTGCAAATAAACACTCCAAATCACCTTCCTCACAATTCACTGGGTCATTTACACCAATCAATAAATCACCGTGCACAGACGCCCGATCAACATTCACTGCACCTTGACCCATATAAGGCGACGCTTCGCTTAACGGTTCACTGCACACCGTAAACTCAATCTCACTGCGTTCAGCTGCGTACAACTTAGACTGCGCGCGCGTGGTCAACGCGACATCAACAAACCTCCCTTGCGTGGCTATATCGTTCCCCACGACCAGAGCAATACCCGACATTGGTAACGCATCCATTAAGCAACACAATACATCACCGTGCACAAAATCACATTCAAGCCGTAGCTTAACTAAGGGGCGTTCCATAATCGCACCAGAAATTCCACGCAGTAATCTCGTTTCATTCAACACCACGTAATCATTCTCAGTCAACCATTCTGCACTCACAAGAGATTGCAAAGCACCTGAGTCACGTAAAACTACTACAGATTTTCGTTCATTCATTCTATCAACCACACATCCAGTCACACAGAACGGAGCATATAGCTTATCAACAGATTCAATTGGTGTCCGAAAACTCTCTTCTTTGACAGGCGCCGAAACATTGTCTACAAAACCCACGGGCTTAGGACTCCTCCAATTTTCATCTGTGAGCCCCTCCTTCTTTTTTAATTTCTCACACGAATGTATTTCATGACCGACCGCTCGGCAATATCGGCACGTGACCTGATCTCTAAATCCATTAACATCATCATATTCTCGAATAGGCCTACGAAAACCGTATGTTCCTCTTTGAGGCGAACTTTTACCCCAATTAGAATCATTGCGTACACCGTCTTTGTGCACTGAGCGTTTATTCCAATCCCAAACGTCTCTTTTATCACTGTCGTCACATGATAATCGTCGGTTACCCTCAGAAAAATCCCTTTGGAACCCCCCACTATTTTCATTCGGCACCTGTCTGTAAAGAACAGCGTAGGCTATTCATCGGCCATACGGGCAGCAACAGCCACTGACTCCGGGTGTTTGTCCACAAGCCATCTGTGAACTTCGACGGGTAACGCCTGTACAAACTGCTCCATCATTAAGACCTCCTTAATTTTAGCAATATCCTCCCACGAATTTTCTCCCTCAATCCAACGCTGAAACGGAATTTGTAGGCGATATGCATAATTGGCAAAAGTTTCCAATTTTTCTTTCCTCATCCCCCTAAATCTCTTCCGATAGAATTCAGGTACTCTTTCGTATGCTACTAATAAAGCCTTCTTAACTAAATCATATTGCACACAATCGTCCAAAGACAAAGACGAGAAAACCTTCGTAGCTTTCCCAGACAGTTGCGGCTGCAAAAGAGAAGTCCATTTTTCCATCGGAATATTATGCAATGCCATAGCTTGTTCAAAAGCCGAAAAATAATGCTCGATATCGGCCGGTTCAAATTTCGGAACAAATTTCATGGCTGACCCAAAACGAAAATTATCATTCCCATGAGCAGGTCGCTCCACAACACCACCCAGTTCCAATTTCCGCATTTCAATTTCCAATTTCTTTGCCTCTAAATCAGCCGCCAATTTTTTCTCCTCTGCCTGTAACCGTCGTTCATCTTCCCGTCGTCTCTCTTCAGCCTGAATTTTCCTTTCTTCCAATTCCATATTCATCCGTCTCTCCTCCGCTTCAAATCTCATTTTCGTCTCCTCCGCCTCAAATCTCATTTTCGTCTCCTTCTCCTTTTCCTCAGCTGCAATTTTCATCTTCTCCGCCTCCATTTTCATCTTCTCCGCCTCCATTTTCAGTTTCGTCTCCCCCATTTTCATCTTCTCCTTCTCTCTCTCCCACTCAAAGTCTCTGTCCTCCTTTAAATGTAATCTCTCCAAGTCGGCCGCTGCCTTCTTAGCCGCTGCACGAAATTTCCATTCTTCACTGCCCTGTTTGGGTGACAGCGCTTTCATGGCCATTTTCTGTAACTGGGGCTTAGACAAACCTTTAACGTCCTCACCTAACGTCGCACAATACTGTCGTAGGTCTTCTACCTGCATGTCAACTATATCGTCCCAGTCAATGGTTTTCTCCACCTCAAGCGACGCCATGTTAGTCTATTACGTCGGTCGTCCCCAAACGTACACCCAAAATTCCCAATTTCCAAAATCAACGACAGTTTACCACAAAACCGTCAAAATGCCAAAATGCACCCCAAAATGCACGAAAATTTCTGCCACCGCACAAATTTCACCCAAAATCACTTGCCCGGGCCCCCAAGACGATATGTGACCCCGCACAAACCACGGACGACGCTTAAACTTTCTCGGCGACAATTTTCACCACGAACTGCAAATTTCACCACATTTTCAACCCAAAATAACCGCCAAAGAAATGAAATTAGCGACCGGACGGGGACCCCATTTGTTAAGGTTCAATGGCCGTCTAGGAGTATGATTAACGAAGTTAAGGTCCCAATGATGAAAATAACGTCGATTTATTCACAATAGCAATATTTACAGCGAATGTACAGAGATACCTTCATCATGAAGCGCCACCGAAAAGGCCGGTAGAGCAGCGCAGCAAGCGGTATAGGACGACCAGTCTAACGGAGACTCTTTGTAGTCGAACGGCAAGACAATAACTTCAATTCCACCCAACCAGGCGAAGTAGACAGCAAAGAATAATGACACAAGGTCGAACTCGCATCCCAGCGAGGGAAACACGAAGCGTGAACACGCTACCAGCAAAAAGGACCACAGCCCAAGCATACCACCGCAACTGTCTTACAAACCCACGCACGCAGCTCAGTTTTATAGGCACCCTAAGGTATTGGCGGCAAGACCATCCCTTCTATCAGACCACCTGCTAGAGTGAGTAGAGTCATGTCTAATGGGAACAGCACAACGGGGCTTAGACACTAACTGTCTAACATATCCCCCTCCCTACAGTTTGAGTCGGCCCATAGGGACGGCGAAACAAAACAGTTCACTAACACCTACAAAGCAAATCAATCGCAAAGCGCAACCGCCAACAGTTCGAACAAAAACAATAGTCGCCAAAAAAATACACAATTCAAAAATGTGCAATCAAATTTTCCAAAAACAAACAAAATGTTTCAGGGGCAAAAGTCATTGGGGACTAACTCCTAAAAGTTCCAAGAGCGACCTTCCACCATTGCGGAACAAGTCTTTGAACAGTTCAGAAAACTCTTTCGTGAAAACGTTCATGATATTCTCGCTTGCCAATGTTCGTGAAAGTCCTGGAATTTCAAGGAACCGAAGTGAAGACCAGCCCGACAGACTGTAAACCACTACCTCAAGTAACAGAGCCTCGCCTCTGCTACTCTACATTTTCTTCTTCGCAGATATCATCGCCAAGGCAAGCGACGATGCATACCTCGCACAACAGAGAGCGTCTCTGTCACTCGACATGACCGTGTGACGTACAGTCCAGTCCCAACATTCGCACCGACCTCGTCCATGTGAAGACCTGCAGTCCTCATGAAGATATTGCGCAGCCACAGTGACATGATACCACTGTGCCACGATAGAACGGCGATGCTGCCACGTATGCATGACAACATACCAGAGCGCCATGCTCCACGATCGGCTTGTAGAACGTACCAATCGACTAGACACATCACGATCAGTGCCCAACGTGTCACTAAGCACCGACATCACGAACCATGCCATCAGGATCAGCACCAGTAACACGACTTGTCGCCGCCTCCCGCGTTGCCTTGAATGACATCGGACGCCATCACCGTCATCCATCCGCGACTCCACATCCTCGAAACTCTGCAAAGAAACTTGCGCACAAGCCTGAGACTCCACGAAACACAGTACACGGCTATCATTCGAGACACAGCCATAACATATCGCCGATACAACAGTCGATGCAACAACCATGCATAGTACAACAACATGACACATCACCAACGACCAAGTAACTCGTACACCATCACAGCAACACCTCATATGCCAGAATAGTACCGTCACCAGAGTGCGTAACATCTGCACAACCACAGACTCAAACAACATCCATAATGCAACAGCATCCTTACGTAAGATACAGTTATTAATGCACATCACCGATGCAACAACCTCATCGCGTAACAGCATGTGATCCATCAGCATCCACGAAGCAACCTCACTATCACGTACCATCACATGATCAACAATCCTTGAAGATGCAACATCATCATCACGTATCATCACATCATGCAACACAACCACAACATTCACCCGCTCTTTCGGAAATCCGAATAACGCAAACTCTTCACAAAGACCCTTGACAACTTGTGCCGATAGCGTCTGCAAAGAAAAAACGCACGGAAAATGATACTCCACATCACTGACGGTCAAAATAAACCTATTACCCGTCGTCTCACAAAGACCCAATGGACATACAACGTCCATGGCCATCCTCTGAAAAACGTCCTGCATAACAGGTACACTCACCATAGGCGCTCCATAATTTCGGTTACCTTTACCTAACCGCTGACAAACAAAACACGAGCGACAGTACTCACGGACATCCTTATTTACATGAGGCCACCAGAAATGTATTAACAGACGGTCTAATGTCTTCTGCGTGCCAAGATGTCCCGACGCCGGTATATCATGTGCAACCGGTAACAATTCCCTTCTGAGTTTAAGAGGCACCACAAGTTGAGACCGACCCATCCCAAATGGAGTTAATTTATCAGCCCAATGCCGAATAAAAACATCGTCGACCAGCTCAAAAGCCTTAAACGATGCCTCCACATTATCACTGCCCTCGGCTATAGCAAACAATGGCCTTAATTCGCGACAATCGCGCTGGCACTGCACAAACTCAGAACGCGAAACACAAAGACCAGTCAACTCATTTAAATCACTCGCATTCGTCGCTGCAAATAAACACTCCAAATCACCTTCCTCACAATTCACTGGGTCATTTACACCAATCAATAAATCACCGTGCACAGACGCCCGATCAACATTCACTGCACCTTGACCCATATAAGGCGACGCTTCGCTTAACGGTTCACTGCACACCGTAAACTCAATCTCACTGCGTTCAGCTGCGTACAACTTAGACTGCGCGCGCGTGGTCAACGCGACATCAACAAACCTCCCTTGCGTGGCTATATCGTTCCCCACGACCAGAGCAATACCCGACATTGGTAACGCATCCATTAAGCAACACAATACATCACCGTGCACAAAATCACATTCAAGCCGTAGCTTAACTAAGGGGCGTTCCATAATCGCACCAGAAATTCCACGCAGTAATCTCGTTTCATTCAACACCACGTAATCATTCTCAGTCAACCATTCTGCACTCACAAGAGATTGCAAAGCACCTGAGTCACGTAAAACTACTACAGATTTTCGTTCATTCATTCTATCAACCACACATCCAGTCACACAGAACGGAGCATATAGCTTATCAACAGATTCAATTGGTGTCCGAAAACTCTCTTCTTTGACAGGCGCCGAAACATTGTCTACAAAACCCACGGGCTTAGGACTCCTCCAATTTTCATCTGTGAGCCCCTCCTTCTTTTTTAATTTCTCACACGAATGTATTTCATGACCGACCGCTCGGCAATATCGGCACGTGACCTGATCTCTAAATCCATTAACATCATCATATTCTCGAATAGGCCTACGAAAACCGTATGTTCCTCTTTGAGGCGAACTTTTACCCCAATTAGAATCATTGCGTACACCGTCTTTGTGCACTGAGCGTTTATTCCAATCCCAAACGTCTCTTTTATCACTGTCGTCACATGATAATCGTCGGTTACCCTCAGAAAAATCCCTTTGGAACCCCCCACTATTTTCATTCGGCACCTGTCTGTAAAGAACAGCGTAGGCTATTCATCGGCCATACGGGCAGCAACAGCCACTGACTCCGGGTGTTTGTCCACAAGCCATCTGTGAACTTCGACGGGTAACGCCTGTACAAACTGCTCCATCATTAAGACCTCCTTAATTTTAGCAATATCCTCCCACGAATTTTCTCCCTCAATCCAACGCTGAAACGGAATTTGTAGGCGATATGCATAATTGGCAAAAGTTTCCAATTTTTCTTTCCTCATCCCCCTAAATCTCTTCCGATAGAATTCAGGTACTCTTTCGTATGCTACTAATAAAGCCTTCTTAACTAAATCATATTGCACACAATCGTCCAAAGACAAAGACGAGAAAACCTTCGTAGCTTTCCCAGACAGTTGCGGCTGCAAAAGAGAAGTCCATTTTTCCATCGGAATATTATGCAATGCCATAGCTTGTTCAAAAGCCGAAAAATAATGCTCGATATCGGCCGGTTCAAATTTCGGAACAAATTTCATGGCTGACCCAAAACGAAAATTATCATTCCCATGAGCAGGTCGCTCCACAACACCACCCAGTTCCAATTTCCGCATTTCAATTTCCAATTTCTTTGCCTCTAAATCAGCCGCCAATTTTTTCTCCTCTGCCTGTAACCGTCGTTCATCTTCCCGTCGTCTCTCTTCAGCCTGAATTTTCCTTTCTTCCAATTCCATATTCATCCGTCTCTCCTCCGCTTCAAATCTCATTTTCGTCTCCTCCGCCTCAAATCTCATTTTCGTCTCCTTCTCCTTTTCCTCAGCTGCAATTTTCATCTTCTCCGCCTCCATTTTCATCTTCTCCGCCTCCATTTTCAGTTTCGTCTCCCCCATTTTCATCTTCTCCTTCTCTCTCTCCCACTCAAAGTCTCTGTCCTCCTTTAAATGTAATCTCTCCAAGTCGGCCGCTGCCTTCTTAGCCGCTGCACGAAATTTCCATTCTTCACTGCCCTGTTTGGGTGACAGCGCTTTCATGGCCATTTTCTGTAACTGGGGCTTAGACAAACCTTTAACGTCCTCACCTAACGTCGCACAATACTGTCGTAGGTCTTCTACCTGCATGTCAACTATATCGTCCCAGTCAATGGTTTTCTCCGCCTCAAGCGACGCCATGTTAGTCTATTACGTCGGTCGTCCCCAAACGTACACCCAAAATTCCCAATTTCCAAAATCAACGACAGTTTACCACAAAACCGTCAAAATGCCAAAATGCACCCCAAAATGCACGAAAATTTCTGCCACCGCACAAATTTCACCCAAAATCACTTGCCCGGGCCCCCAAGACGATATGTGACCCCGCACAAACCACGGACGACGCTTAAACTTTCTCGGCGACAATTTTCACCACGAACTGCAAATTTCACCACATTTTCAACCCAAAATAACCGCCAAAGAAATGAAATTAGCGACCGGACGGGGACCCCATTTGTTAAGGTTCAATGGCCGTCTAGGAGTATGATTAACGAAGTTAAGGTCCCAATGATGAAAATAACGTCGATTTATTCACAATAGCAATATTTACAGCGAATGTACAGAGATACCTTCATCATGAAGCGCCACCGAAAAGGCCGGTAGAGCAGCGCAGCAAGCGGTATAGGACGACCAGTCTAACGGAGACTCTTTGTAGTCGAACGGCAAGACAATAACTTCAATTCCACCCAACCAGGCGAAGTAGACAGCAAAGAATAATGACACAAGGTCGAACTCGCATCCCAGCGAGGGAAACACGAAGCGTGAACACGCTACCAGCAAAAAGGACCACAGCCCAAGCATACCACCGCAACTGTCTTACAAACCCACGCACGCAGCTCAGTTTTATAGGCACCCTAAGGTATTGGCGGCAAGACCATCCCTTCTATCAGACCACCTGCTAGAGTGAGTAGAGTCATGTCTAATGGGAACAGCACAACGGGGCTTAGACACTAACTGTCTAACAGTATATACAACGGCAACGAGGTTTGGCAGAAGCACGGACCTCGTGGAAGACTGGAAGACGTTGTATTTAAAGGTCAAACGTCTGCATGAAAAACGACAGCAAACCATGAAAGATGATTTAGATGAAGATGACGGCGATTATAATGATGATAATGATGACGTTTGCTGGTGATTATGATTGAGATTGATCCATGTTTTGATGACTGATGGTAGTAAATTAGTGATAACGACTATGAAGAAAAACGATCATGAAGAAATATGATTTTGAAGAAAGATGATCATGAAGAAATATGATTATGAAGAAATATGATTGTGAAGAAATATGATCATGAAGAAATATGATCGTGAAGAAAGATGATTATGAAGAAATATGATCATGAAGAAATATGATCATAAAAAATATGATTATGAAGAAGGATGATCATGAAAAAATACGATTATGAAGAAAGATGACTATGAAAAAATATGATCATGAAGAAGTACATGTATGATTGTGAAGAAATATGATCATGAAGAAATATGATTGTGAAGAAATATGATTGTGAAGAAAGATGATCATGAAGAAATATGATTATGAAGAAATATGATTATGAAGAAATATGATCATGAAGAAATATGATTATGAAGAAAGATGATCATGAAGAAATATGATAATGAAGAAATATGATTGTGAAGAAAGATAATTATGAAGAAATATGATTATGAAGAAAGATGATTATGAAGAAATATGATCATGAAGAAATATGATTGTGAAGAAATATGATCATGAAGAAATATGACTATGAAGAAATATGATCATGAAGAAATATGATTATGAAGAAAGATGATTATGAAGAAATATGATAATGAGGAAAGATGATTATGAAGAAAGATGATTATGAAGAAAGTTGATTATGAAGAAATATGATTGTGAAGAAATGTGATTATGAAGAAAGATGATTATGAAGAAAGATGATCATGAAGAAATATGATTATGAAGAAACATTACCCGGAGTCGAACCCGCAACTTCTCGCTCCGTGAGCGGACGCGTTACCTGTCTGCCACCAGGTCGCACTGGATGACGTTAGGCCTATGCCAATTCCTGATAATGATGAATTTACATTTGACGAGAAACATTTATCAGCGTTTATAGGCAGAGGCAGACGCAGATGCAGAGGCAGAGGCAGAGACACAGAGAGACAGAGATATTAAGTGATAGAGATAAAGAGTGACAGAGACACAGAACGACAGAACGACAGAGAGACAGAGAGGCAGAGAGACAGAGACACAAAGAGACAGAGAAAAAGAGAAGGAGAGAGAGAAAGAGATAGAGAGAGAGATAGAGAGAGAGAGAAAGAGAGAGAGAGAGAAAGAGAGAGAGAGAAAGAGAGAGAGAGAGATAGAGAGAGAGAGAGAGAAAGAGATAGAGAGAGATAGAGAGAGAGAGAGAGAGAGAGAGAGAGAGAGAGAGAGAGAGAGAGAGAGAGAGAGAGAGAGAGAGAGAGAAAGAGAGAGGAGAGAGAGAGAGAGAGAGAGGGGGGGGAAACAGAGAGACGACAGAGACACAGAGAAGGAGAGAAAAAGAGAGAGACACAGAAAAGGAGAGAAAGAAAGAGAGACAAGAGAGAGAGAAAAAGAGAAGGAGAGAAAGAGAGAAAGAGAGAAAGAGAGAAGGAGAGAAGGAGAGAAAGAGAGAAAGAGAGAAGGAGAGAAAGAGAGAAAGAGAGAAGGAGAGAAAGAGAGAAAGAGAGAGTAAGACTTGTCGCAGCAGACATTCGTAGGCGGTGGAGACAATTTAAAATCGCGAAAGCTGCAGATGAATAATTTACGCGGCTGACCATATAACACGATAATAGCAAACATGAAATAAACCGCGACTCGAACACGGATCTTATCCAGAGCAGACGACAACAGTTTGTGTGTGTGTGACGACAACAGTTTGTGTGTGTGTGTGACGACAACAGTTTGTGTGTGTGACGACAACAGTTTGTGTGTGCTACACAAACCTAACGTGGCATTGCCAGTATACATAATTCAAATTACAGTAACAAGGTAGCATATACTGTACGACCGTGGTGATAGGATAATATCTGCAGACAGCATATAGAACAGACAGACGTCTATTGCAGCGCTAATACAAGTAGATTGGGAACTAATATAAGGTTTTTTTCTTCTTCTTCGACAATTCATGGGACATTTAAACTCGTGCCCTGTCATTTAGCAATTGAGGCTTAGGAGACCTACTCTGACATGCATACAGACACATATACTGAGAGAAACATACAGGTACACAAGCGCGCAACCATGCGTACACATCATCCATATCGTATTGTTTGGTACTAAAACATTCATAAAGCGCTTCTCTTATAGGGCGAAACTTTCAGAAGCGCTGACAGTGCGCAAAGCCACGAGAGACGAAGTAGAATCTCGAGAAAAGAAACTGGAGAAGGAAAGATTATCAGCTAGAATTTGAGATCGAGTATAGATGCATCATGCTTTTGATCTTGCGGCAGCATTCAGGACCGACTGTAGTCAAAAGGTGAAAGATGAACCTTAGACAGATCAATGAGAATCGATCGATCAATCAATCAATCAATCAATTAATTAATCGATCAATCAATCAGTCAATCAGTCAATCAAAATTTATATAACGCCTCTTCAAGGTACATACTCAGAGGCGCTCCCGGCCGGGGTCAATCGGAAAAAACAGTCTTCAACGGTTTGTGAAATTGAGAACAGTTTTGGAGGTGTCGCATAGTCAAGGGAAGCCTATTCCATGGCAGGTTGTTGGACCAACCACAGAGAACGAACGGCTCTGCATTGTCGCAGAACGAGTGAAAGGAACCATTAAGTCACCATGGATAGCAGAGCACAGTGGCCTAAGAAAGTGGAAAGGGGGAGGCAAGGCTTGCGCAGATAAGAGGGTGCCCAGCGAGATAAGCACCACCACACCAAAGATGCAATCCTAAATGAGATGCATGGGCTGCGGGAAAGGAAGCCGGATTACATTCAGTCAACGTGCATTTCCGTGTTACCTTCATTACCTTGAAATCGTCGTTAATGCTGCTGATGATGTACATAGTGATGACAATGATTATGATGATGATGATGATGATGATGATGATGATGATGATGATGATGATGATGATGATGATGAGGATGAGGATGACAATGATGATGATGATGATGATGACGATGAGGATGATGATGAGGATGACGACGATGATGATGATCATAATGATGATGATAACGATGATGATGATGCTGGTGAATATATGCTGCTGCAGCTGCTGCTATCCTCCGGCCCTTCCTCCGTGAATGAGCTTATAACGGTCGACGAATGGAGACAAACGAACGATGATAATGGTATCAATATCCGATCCGATAGCGATGCCAAGGCCGTCATCCTTATCCCCGTGTGTGTGCACCGGTGTGTGTAGCTGCGTGTGTTTGTCATTCTGCTGCCTCTTGTAATTATGCTCTCTCGTCCACTTCAGTATTGGTCAAAATGACAACTAGTAATTTCCAGAGTGCCATCGTTTATACGCTATAGGCATGCATCACTCGGCGTTGCATATATAGATCCGTAAGAGACAGAAGAATAGACAGAGGTAGAGAGTAGAGACAGACAATGAGACAGAGACGGCGACAGAGGAAGAAACAGGTGAGGAGATAAAGAAAGAGACGGAGACAGATACTAAGGAAGAGACAGGAAAATGATGAAGATTTCGGAACTAAATTATAGAGACAATTTATTTCGAATATGAAATGTTTTCGGCGATAAAAGCAACTAATAAGCCACAGATTTAATTAATCTCGTTAAACAAACAAACAAATCAGTATCCCACAAAAGAGATACAAACAGACAATAAAGAATGAATTCTCTCAGATATCAATGTGGAAAGAAAGTCCATAAAAGGACCAATGTCCAGCTGTGTACACTGTACACTGTGTAGTGTCACATTTTCATAGAATGATGAGCAGCGGCTGGATTAATTTATTAGATCTATGTCATGGATGAATTCATGAATTTATATGCATAATACATAAGTTATCTTACATCATTCTGTATATCAACTAATATATTTTGGCAGTAAATTTCAATAGCGAAGTTGAGGTGAATAATAATAATGTATCTTCATACCATGCTCGTGCACAGCAGACAGTCGTGATTCGTGTCACGTGTCACAATATAAATATATTTAAATGAATTTGAAGTCCCTGTCCGTCCCTCACTTTTTAAAAGTATATATCTATACATGTATGTGTGTAGTTAATTGATGCGCACATATTTACTCAATTACATTATTTATTTGAAAACGGGAAAACAAAATAAATATGTAATGTTATCATCTTGCAGTCAAATATAGGCATATGTGAGGCTATGTCCCTGTAGGCCTGATATGCAACTGGCACTTATAGTTTGTCCTAAATCAAACTGCTATACAAGAAGCAATGCATGCAGCATAATAATTAATTACTGTTTAGCCAACGTAATTATTATTATGAGCAATGGTCCGTATTTAGAAATAAACTCATCAATACGCATTTCTGCTATTTATTTTAGGCCTCATGCAAGTTCAGAGTCCATTTAGAAAGACCAACGGGTTCTAATTGTTATAGACCCTCAGATATTTTCTCCGAATGCAATAGGCCGACCAAGTACAATGTGGTGACAGACGGACAGACAGACAGACAGACAGACATGCATGTATGTACATGTATGTGCATGCATGTATAGACAGGCATGCATACATGCATGCATGTATGCATGTATGCATGTATGTCTATCTGTCTGTCTGTCTGTCTGTCTATACATGCATGCACACACATACACTGTGTCCACGATAAAGTAGATCACACAATAAAGTGTCATAACTCGGTCAAAACTTGTAGGATTTGTCTGAAATTTTAAACACAGCAACAGTGACCATATATACACGAGGTCCTAAAACCGATTAGAAATATTCGCATGTTTGTCAAATTTATGATCGTTTAAAATGCAGCACCGAAAAATTGAACTTTCCAACATGGAAAACCTGAAAGGAAGTGAAATTCAGCTAAATATGGTGGTCCAAATGTCCACCTTGCTCATGGACACACGACCGTAGACGTAGACGCTACTGTTTGATGGTCCTGTCGATGATCACCTGGTTTAACAACTGCCAATCTTCAAACAGACGCGCCCTACGCCCTACGGTTATCGATGTCATGAATACGCGTGAACGAAAATCACGCTCCTCCACCACATGTACTCCGGATCAAAATCTGGACTGCTGGACGGCCACAGTTGCGGGATATGAAGCCGAGTGTCTTCCGGGACAGCTACTACACTACTACGTCTACGGTCGTGTGCTCGTGAACAAAAATGACATTTTGAGCACTAATTATAGCTGAATTTTGCTTCCTTTCAGCTTTGGCATGTTGGAAAGTTGCATTTTTCGGTGCTGCATCTCAATCGCTCATAAATTTGGTAAACTTAGGAGTATTTCTAATCGGCTTTAGGATCTCGTGTAAATATGGTCACTGTTGTTGTATGTAAAATTTCAGACAAATCCTACAAGTTTTGACCGAGTTATGGCACTTTATTGTGTGATCTACTTTATCGTGGACACAGTGTATATGCATACATACATGCCGACAGACAGAATATCCCGAGAAATAAAGATGCGTTTGGTTTCTTCTATTTGTCGATATGAAGCTAAAAAGTCAGATTGTCATTAGTTAAACAAAAACTGCTGCATCAGAGGTTAGTCTTATACCCTATACATCGCCGACATATCATAATTATGTCCGCTCTGTCCAGGATGTCATTCTTGTTATTGCAACATTTTTACCCGATTACATCATTTTATTTGAAAACAGAGAGAGGTTGTACTGTGAAAGGCGCTTTATAAATCCAAAAAAGAATAGAATTTTGTACCGGTTCACGGTCGCACAGAATTTTGCTTCTGAGACGTGCACGGTTGATGCAACTTTGGTTCGTTTCTGGGCTGTAGGTCAGAATCCGCCTGGGGAAGGGAAGGCAGAGCCGATGAAGCAACATGGTGCTGGAATGAATATCGGTGGTGTTCTTGGTGCTTGTTGGTGGTGGTGTTCGTGGTGTTTGGTGGTGTTTGATGGTGGTGGTGGTGATGGTAGTGATCAAAGTGTGGTGCAGGAGTGTAATCAGACTAGGATAACGTGATGAGTTCAGTGTTAAGTCGTGAATTGAAAGCTGAAAGACAGATATGAGATTGAGGTGTGTGTGTGTGTGTGTGAGAGAGAGAGAGAGAGAGAGAGAGAGAGAGAGAGAGAAAGTAAGAGAAAGAGAAAGAGAGAGAGAGAGAGAGAGAGAGAGAGAGAGAGAGAGAGAGAGAGAGAGAGAGAGAGAGAGAGGGATGAGAGAACTGGCGAAGACCTTTCGGGAGTTCTTTCCCAAGGAACTGGCGCAGCGTAGATTCAGAAATGGTTACAGAATTTCAGAGAGCAGGAGACTGCAGTAAGCTGATAGGGCAAGGTATAGAATCAGGAACGAGTTGATCTATTGGCGATGGAAGCTGTATTGGAAGAGGGTTGAGAGTTGTGAAGAGCGCTGCTGGTAAAAATATGCACACTTTCCGGATACAAGATGGCATAATTATAGGCAAGTAGCCTATCATATAAGTATTTACAACTGGAAATACACATGATGCAGTCATAACCATAACATAAACAGGTCCATAGTTAAGACAAAATGGCGATGTAAAGCTAACAAACCTTAACTAAGAAAAGGATTTTAGAAATAAATAAACCTTAACTAAAAAGAAGAAGAAAAGAATAGAAGTGCCATTAGAGCGCCTTAATAAATATTATATATAGTCTATATATAATGTATTTATAAGATAGGCAAGACATTCATGCGCGAAATCTTTGTCTTATATATGTATATGTATGTATATATATATATATATGTATATTTATATATATATACGGGTTTTAACATTATAACGAGTTCTTATCTGTTCTGTTGACGAAAATGAAAATGTCACGGACGAACTAAGCTTAGATTAACTTCACCGTTTTATATCTATATACTCCAGGCATTTTCACCGGTTGATGATAGCAACGAGTGGACGATAGACCAGTTCTAAGTCTAAGTCTAAATCTAAGTCTTGCTAATTCTCATTTCACTATATACATGTACCTTTTCAGAATTATCCAGTCGACTTTGCATGCAATTACATTGTATGCATTTGTTGCAAAGAAGCCAAACAGTCTATTTTTCTTTGCACATGCACTTCATATATCAGCGACTATCGAGCACAGCTTTTGTGCTACTGCTGTTCTTGTTAATCACAAATATTCCGCACACGTGTCAAAACTCGAATGTCATCGTAGCACAATCTTGCCGTGCTATACAGCTGCATGGAAGCCAGTAGCAACACCTGCATTGATCGGTCATGCACAGAACATGGAACTTCCTGTGCCGTGAACTTTTTGTCCTAAATCAAGTCTGTATTATTATTATTGTATTGACTACCCATGTCGGTCGATTGTGGCGCAGCTCAATTGTCTCTGAAATAACTGTTCTTAGCACATATAGATGCATTTTATTGCAGCTTTGCCGCATTTAGTGTAGGCTACTTCAAGGGACTATAAAAATGAGCACTGTCTATAATGTAGGCACGCATTGAAACAGCCAAAGCATGCGGAAGCCATTCACAGAAAAGGCGCTCCGTATTCACGCAGAAGCAGACATACAGAAGGAGAATAAAAACAGATCATTGTCAAACCACAGCCCCTTGTGCATATACAATGTTATACATGTAGCCTATACACAAGACATAATATATAAATATATGATATATCTAACAAATTATATGCCTACATCGATACACATTCTGTGTATACAGATTAATTTTTTAATGCGACAACGTGCATACATTGTGCGTGTGTACTGTAGGCCTATAGTACACTATAGTCGAAATCTGTATGTTTAGCCTTGATTTGTTTGTATGTGCACTTGTTATAGCGCCCCTTCAAGCTCTCTCTCTACTCAGAGGCGCTCCCGATGCAGAGCGGACACTGCATCGGAGTTTCACGCCGAAGCGCTGAGCAATTGTAAGTGAAGGACTTGCCCAAGGTCCCTACGCGGTTGAGGGTGGATTCGAACCTCGGACCTTCCGGCTCCAAGGCAACGACGCCACCACTAGACCACCGCGCCCCACGATGTTGATGTTCATAGGGGACAGATTTAGGTCTATGGACGTAGAATTTAAGAAAATTATTCTAATCAATATTATGGTCAAGTCATGTAGGCTATGTGAACAAAATCAATTTCTATCTGGAATTTGCATTAAATTAGACTCCGCGCTTTGATTTAAATCTCCTTCATGCAGGCACTCATGATCCGCACAAAGAGGTTCTTATAATTTTTTAAATTTAAAATGGTCAACTTTTGCACGTTATTGTCTGTTATCACTTTCTGTACGTAGGCGTATCTCCGGATTTTAGGTGATAATCCAGACCCATGCAACAACAAAGGCCTGACCATTGTGCTATATACAATCATTGTGCTATACAGTATACATTGTGGCGAAATTACTTCTAGACAAGCGTACAAAGGGAATTCTGGTTTCGAAAGTCATAAATCATGATCACTGTGACCTCGAACAAAACAGTTTTGCATGTATGTATATTATGTGTATACATGTAATGCACGAGAAACCTTTTTGCACCTATTGGGTAGCTCACAAATTGATGGATCACAATGCATTGACGATAGTGCTACCGTGTATATACGCATTTGGATTCAGGCAATAGGGCCTACACCAGATTGATCACCTACGAGTGACTTCTCCTCATGAGCAGGTTTCATACAAATTTACGACTTCAATAACAAAACCATTTCGTGAACATTTTGGGATATATAACTGTGGCACTACGACCTCAAAGGCTGACCTTGTATAAAGCTACATGTGTGTCTATAGTAGCTTCAGGTGTCTTTCGAATCAGACCACGTAGATCTGCCACGTTACAGTAATTTCTATGGCATCATCAGGATACCAACTAACCTAGTTCTGGGTTGCATTACACACATACTGTCAATTTTCAGCGTCAAAGTAGGCCTGTAACAGTTTAACTGTTGACTCTAAATCAAACCAAAACCTTCAATATTTGTCAACATATTTACGTCGAACTTGTTCTGAAACTGAGAATAATATCTAAAAATAAGATTCGCACTCGAAGCAATGGCTAAGTCAATGGAAATTAACAGCACCTGATAAGTATATAATTAGGCCTATACCCAGCATCGCCTGTGTATGCAGTATAGAGCCTACAGGAGGGAACTATAGTAAGTACGGTTAAAGTAACAATCCATAACGCGCGCAAAAAATCGACCCCTCACCTGTTGCAACTCGTAAAATTTGTGGACCCCCATGCGCATGTGCAAAAAACTTTTCTGCCTCTAACAAAAGTTAATTAGCTAAAGCCATCTATAAAACATTTAGTTAACCGTAGACTATAATATTCATTTGTTGTTAAACATCATAATAATTATTTGCTTGCTGAATTTTTTTAACCGTTACAAGTCTAGCCTATGCTTCACTGTTTAGCGCTGAACAGAATTGAAATTATTTAATTATAACGTAATCAAAAAGCCATCGGACGACTATTATAGGAAGAAACAGAGTTATAAGTAGGTCTCCAAATTGCTTAAGTCTGGTCACCCCACCACCGACGTACGTAATACTTGGACAGCCCCTTATCTCGGTCGATGGCCTAGTTAGTTACGCTTAGCGTCGGGCACTTGAACGCATGCGCTCTTGCAACGGCGTTATTAAACTATAGTCAAGTTGCTCTACGGTAATCGACTTTATCATCATTCAAGTCTGATCAAGATTATGCTTTACGATATGTGCGTGTATGTGTGTGTGTGTGTGTGTGTGTGTGTGTGTGCGCGTGTGTATGTACAATGTTATGTCGTTACCTGTAGAAATGTCTGATAAATGCGGTTCGATTCAGTTTACTGTTCAATGTCCTAGTTTAACCCATAATACAGTTTTAAATGCTATTGTGCGCATGGCGTGAGTTCGCGCAATGTGCACGATAACCTGTTTATTTATAATGCGTTTGCGTCAAAGTTTATCTCTGTTCGCCCGCGCAAAAGTCCACGAGTTGCGCTCGGCATAAAACGGAATATTAGGGTCGATGAACAATGATATCGTGATAGCAGGTTAGACAACTGGCCTCTCTCTCGTATAAGAAACAGGGAAAGTGGTAGTTTAATGCGCAGTGAAAATTGAAGTTGGTTTCTGCAAAGTGCACACAAATAATTTTATAGGTCTATATGTTATTGAATTTATTATGATCAACAAAACCTGTTCCGTTAACTGTGTTCTGCCTGTCCACACACCACGAGTTATTAACTACATTGAGCATTAAATAGGAGCACATCGTAATTATCGTGTTATGCTAATAAAGTTTTATGGAATATAATACGAGCAGATATATTTGTATGTTTGTATGTGCACATGTTATAGATATATGGAAGATGTGATTGTGACACCGTTCGCTCAGATTCTACACGGTCTTCGAAACGTTTGGAGTAACTACATGCAACTAACGAGTATCCCCATCAACAAGTAAGTCGTCATGCATGGGACAATTGTTATTATTCCGAAATCTAACTTATATCTTGGATTGCTATGTCTGTAGCCAACAAAGCTCTTAAAGATTACGGTACATGTAATGTAATTCTCGAAGCGTATGTAGCGCCGTTCACAGTAGTGATCATTCAATAGGCCTATTGCGCTACATAGTAGCACTTTCAATGTGAGTAGGCCTATAGGGCCTACTCCGAGAGAAGAAATAGATTTTGAGTAGAGACAGAGACGTAGGAAGAGATCTAAAAAGAAAGGAAAAACGCAAAGATGAGGGGAGGGCATTCCAGAGAGCAGGCCCAATGGTGGCAAAAGATCTAGTTTGGGTAAAAGTGGTCGTATAGATTGTGGCAGCAAAGAGCTCACTCCAGACGGAAGAGCGGAGAGGAAAGAGAAAAGCGGTATCACTAGGAGAGCGAATGAGATCTCTGAAATATTTTGCTATGTATGCGAAAACCTGAAGTATTGCAAAAATTGTTATAGTAGACATATGTCTTTCCAAGTCGACCATAATATATGGCATTGACACTGCTGCACACACTTTTCAAAGAACTTGTTAGCTTACATGCATCTTCCTATATACCGTTGCCCTAACTTCGCCGCTGGTCTCTCTCTGCAGTGCCAGTCCCAAGCCTCGATAAAGGAGGAGGGTGTCACTAATAATCTTTGTTACCACACAGTGACGTCCAACTGCAATTACTACCGTTGCCTGATTTGAATGAGTGCCACATCATTTAGGAGCCCTCCGCCCCGCCGTGTATCCCTACGAACGATGCTAACCAGGATTGACATTCTTGCTTTAAGCCTCGTTCCTCGGCATCCTCACGACAATAATTATATTAGATCCACTTTGCTCCAGTTTTTGGTTGTTTCTGTTGACCTTCGAGTGTTCGTATATAACACTGCTTGCTATATGCTGTGGTCACTGTGGTGCTATACGGTGATATAATATGGTGGATGATGTCCTTTGAGTGATGCTTGGCAATGTTATTCTTGTGCATGCGTAGCGTCACTGAATAATATGCATTTGTGAATGAATGCTTGATGGCTGAAATTGGGTTCTTGGAGTACTGCATGCGTGGAACTGTTATATGGCTATAATCTGCTGCTGCTGCTAATTATTCTGAATTCATGCATACTTATATGTATGCCTGCATATAGGTAAGCAATGGCATGTATTGATATGCATGTTTGTGTGTATGCATTTCAATGTATGTCTGCAGGTATGCATGTATGAATTTATATATGTATGTATGTTTGTATGTATAGTTGTATACAGTGCATGCCTGCGTGAGTGAGGGGATTAGTTGATAACGATTTTGTGGTCTGTGGATGGATGGATGAAGGATAATAATAATAATAATAATTGCGACGATTTATATGGCGCAGTAACACAGCCATGCCGTTACAAGGGCGCCTTACAAAAACAGCTACACCGGATAAGCCCTAGAGAACATGTTGCAAGTGTGATTTTAGCATGGTTTTAAAAGAGTCCACTGAGCCGGCTGATCGGATAGCGGAAAGGATGGATGGACGGATGGATGGACGGATGGATGGGTGGATGGATGGACGGATGGATGGCCATATGATATGGATGGATGGATTGACAGATGGATGGATGGACCTTCTTATATGAACACCAATCGCCACCAGAAGCATTATGCCATGGCCTTAGCCGCCTTACCCCCCCCCGTGATGTCTGTTTGTCTGTTTCTTCTCTTGTGTGCGTGATCTGAATGTAACCTTTGACCTCGAATTGATCTGCTCAGAGTAAGTCGTCAACAATTACACATATGCTGAATTTGCTTTTGCCACCTGCGCCACAATTCTATGTACACGCTGATCGCTGAGAACTCAAGCTGCCACAACTCTGTTTCCGAGCATTCATATGCACGATCACTGAGTGCTGCTATGGTAACCTATAGTTATGCAGAGTCAACTATTTTCTGCAATATTTATAGGCTTTTGGCTATTATTTTAGATGCTGCGGTTATAGACCGATCCATCAGTTATCTTAAGAGCTATTCTTCATGATTTCATCCATCCCTGGCTGCAAATTTCTTCGCTCTGCTGTACACTGTACAGTTATATGTGACCTCGTTTCCCACCTGTGTGAACTGCCGCGTTCCAGTACAAGTTTTTGTTCTGTTCTGCTCATCAATGTGGAAATAAATTACATTGTAACCAGCGACATATGAACTGTTCAGCCTGTCCTTGATACTGGTCCAGTTAGCTGCAGCGGTAAGAGCGCCTCTTCGTAAGAGAGCGTGCAGAATGCGGCGGTTCACTTTCCGACGGTGGCTAATTTCTTATACACAAATCTAGGTCTATAGGCTATTTGATTTGTTTGTTTATTGCACACACACAAGTCAAACAGAATAAACATGACTCACTAAACAGAGTGCAAAAGGAATCAGAAAAAGCTAACAGCTTATACAGTCCTGACCCCTAGCTCCATGACTATTTAAATAGTGCAAGTTAGTATTTAATACTTAATTAATTAATTAGAACATATAGGCCTAACTGTAAGTAACAGGGATAAACACACAATGCAATAATAATAATTAATAATAATAATAATGCTAAGAATAATTATATTATTAGATAATAATAATAAGTAAGTAATAATACTAAGAGAATAATAATAGATTATTTATTATAATAATAATAATAATAATAATAATAATAAAAAGAAGAAGAAGAAGAAGAAGAAGAAATATTAAACGGTCTTTGCGTGTGGGGACCCTAAATGGCCTGGCTCCCATTATTCAAACAGGCTCCGGTGTACGGTGGCGGATGAGAAGGAGCTGACCTCATCAGTTCAATGAAACATGAGTAATTGTTATGTTGAACGTCATGATCACATCGCAACTCACAGATCGTAATTTAGCAGCCAGCTAAAACTTGGTCCACTCTACATGTATATCCTTCTAAAGTCTAAGCTGTTTAATCGACAAATTCTTTCAGATCAAAGAGAGCATCTGCAGCCAAAGAACGAGATTCGAACATCCAACCGCCATCGTCGATACCAGGTCAGTCCAGCTTTCGCCAGTCGAATCGATAGGCCTATATTCAAGTGTGTTTATGTCTACATGCACACCGGCGAATTGGTACAAATTAATCAAGTTCAATTCAAATAATTAATTTATAGCTTTCGAGGCAAACTCTCCAATGTATATTTTACGAATGACATAAAAATGGACATATAATAGGCCTATAGAGCATAGACCAAGGCAAAGGTGGCGGCGTCAGTGACATCTTTATCTGCTGATGACGATTGTGGTAAACAAAAGTATACACGTGGATATGCGAGAGTGCAGCTCATGTGTCGCAAGAGTTGCTGGGTAAATAGTGAAGTCGCGGATGAGAGAGACTTAAACAAACTCAAGAGCAGGCCCGGCCTTAGGGCAAGGCGAGCGAGGCAGCCGCCTTGGGCCCCGCGCTTCCAGGGGCCCCGCGCAGCTGTCTATAATTTTTTTTCGAGATTGACAATTTTTTCGTCGCATAACAACTACGCTTATGCGTATAGGCTACAGTCATTTTGTCACGTGAATGTGATAGGGTGATTTTGAAAGAAAAAACTTCTTCACCGCTATAGTCTACTTTTTTAGCCTATACGTCTGCATGTAGAAAGTTCTCAGGAAACAGTGATTAACTGATTTTGTTTCAAATTCGCAAATAGCGAGAGCCTAGAAAATGCAAAGCAGAAATTTAGGACATGGATATTTTCAGAGAGGTGTCTAAAATAATATAAATTTACTTCATAAATAATTTGCATCATTAGTGCTCTGGCGCAAAGAAATTTGTCAAAAACTAAAACGTAGGCCTGAGTTGCTAAAAAAAATCTCGATTTTCGTGGCGGAGCCTCTCTCGCCCTTAAGTCCACGCGCTAATGATTTTGCATTACTTAGATAGGCCTAGCCTACATAAGGTTGTAGGCAAAGCCACCTAAGATGGAACGCTTCATAAAAATGGGACACACCTATTAATTGCTACTGCTATAATATACAGAGAAAGCCACTCTAAAGTGTTGCGAATAACATATCACATAATTACATTAATTAAACTATACCTAGCAACTGTTAAATGTGCTGCTGTCTTGATTTCATTGATAATTGAAATTTTTTATGTTCGCTGATTATTAAATTTTCCCAATCTGACATTACGGAAATTATTGTCCCATCTTATGGATATAGTTGCTTAAGTTGGGACATATTAGCAATTGTTTTTAATGACAATAATATCGCTTTTTGGAAAATTGCTATTCATGCATCATTTGAAAGTCAAATAAATTGTAGGCTATAGGTCACGTCAGTGTGGCTTATTATGAAATAGTGCTATTAGCTCAAAGGAAATTTTGGAAACAACGTTAAGTGTCCCATCTTAAGTGACTCTCCCCCACCAGTGCCGTATTGACAGGAAACCAACTGCGTAATTTTATGCTTGAGGACACGATGCTGCCTTGGGCCCTGCAAACCCTAGGGCCGGGCCTGCTCAAGAGACACTGAGAGAGACGGACACAGAGCAGTGCGAGAGATAGACAGACAGACAGACAGACAGACAGACAGACAGACAGACAGACAGACAGACAGGCATATAGCCATACATATAGACAGACTGACTTACAGACAGACAAGCAGACATGCAGACAGACAGGCAGACAGACAGACAGGCATAATACGATAGAGGGAGAGATAAAAATTATTAATTTGGGACAATGGAGGTCAATTCTTGAGGAAATTGATTAGTATACCCGATATAATTATACTGGTACCAATAATTATTATTAAGCTTATACGTCGTATTTATAAGTCGTTCTGTCGTCGTTTGCTTCGCATTGTCATAGACGACCAATACGAGAAGGTTGCCATGGAGACTCTGGAGGAACTGGAATGGTGTTTGGAACAACTGGAAATGACTCAGACTGATCGTTCTGTTAGCGATCTGGCCACCAACAAAGTGAGTCTAACGTTAACGCTTCCCGTTATTCATTTCCCATTATTATTATTTATCTGGATAGATAAGGATATTGTAATCTGTAATTGATGCGTATAGGTCCGACAAAATCGCTTTCATGTAATGTCATGCAAGAGTGTAAACGATTGACATTAATAGGAGCTATGCATTAATTCATTCGATCGTTCATTCATTCATTCAATCATTCATTCATTCATTCATTCATTCATTCATTCATTCATTCATTCATTCATTCATTCATTCATTCATTCATTCATTCATTCATTCATTCATACATATGGCGCCCTTTAAGATTACTACTCAGGAGTGCTCCCGACCCAGTTCCACATGAAAAGGCTGCGCGAAACGCATCTGAGTAAACCCTATAGGCATCCATTACATTTAATGAGGTGAAGTCATCAATTAGGGGGGGAGTTAAACCCCTCATAAACCCATCGAATTAAAACGAAATGTCTGCTGTACTGACTCACCGCACCAATTAACTCAAGAAGTTGAACAGCTTTAAATCTCTCAAAAAAAGCCCTGACTCACACTCACACTCGTTGCGCTGGATGCTAATGAACGTAACATGTGAACTTGAGCCTTCTTTTCAATCTTAATTTATTGCTTGTCTCCAACCGGTTCGATGATTAATCAGCGTTTTTCTGGCTTCTCAACACTTACTTGTATAAAAACGCGGTTGGACTGCGAGCGCCTTTCGGTGGATTTCTGAAGTGGCCCGATATAAGTTATTGAATTGAGTGAATGAAAATGGCCATCTAAATAATTATAGCATTTGCAAGATGTCGCATAGTATAGGCTAATCATAAAGGGCCTATACGCAATTTGACCATGCATCTCATAAAATACCATCTCTAATAATAATTATTTTAAATCCTCGGAGATTACTTGTTCCTGAAGTAAAAAGGCAGCAAAAGCAATGCTGGTGGTGATGACTATGATAATTAATGACGAATATAACGAATATATTATTACTATTATTAAATATTAATAGTAATAAATTTCATTGTGATTAAAAATAACTGTAACTTCTGAATGTGTTCGTCAGTTCAAGAGAATGCTGAACAGAGAATTGAATCACTTGGCCGAATCGAGTAAATCCGGTAACCAGATATCGGAATACATCTGCAACACATTTCTTGGTGAGATCGAGTTTTCATTTAGTTAACTAATTGATTAATTACTTTAATCATTTAGGCCTATATAGGCCTAATTACTCAGGCCTGTTAGATTAGATGTGCGCAAAGGCCATAATTCTTAATCTGACACTTATAGATAGATTTTAACAATTATTAACTAAGGCCATTATTCACGGTCAGGTTTTAGTTAGAAAGTATTGGTGTCGGAATGACGATGGCACGTTGAGAAGTCGAGATTACGGTGGTAGAAAAGTCATCAGCTCGCATTTCTTTCTTTCTTGCGGAACTCTTTTGAAATTGTCTTTCCCACGTCATATCGATTCGCTCGATCACTCTTATCTACTGCTACCCCACTGCAACACTGCAGGTACGTGGTCTCGGCCTAATGTTCACAAGAAACTTTCCACAACAACTTAGTTATGGCGATTGCAATTTTCTTATTATTAACATAAATTTATACCACTTTAAAGCGAGTCGTGCATGTACCGATTGCAATCAACGCATGCCTATTCAAACAAAGAGCTGCTTTGTGAAGAAATTGCAATAACAGCAACACACGATCTAATCACCTCACGCGCATTCCGTTGAGATAATCTAACAAGCAATGGACGAGAATTATAGAAGAAATCAGTTTGACCGAGGTCCTTAACTAAATATAGGCCTATAGGATAGGTCTTTTCTCACAATTAAAAGGCCCCGTGCATTTCAAGTGCTTTTAATGAAGGAACAACTATTTATTTAGGCCTATACTTAGCTGCAGAAATGTATATAATTATACAAGCCTAGATAAGAGATCGTCGCGGATAGCTGAAATTCAACATTCCTTTCAAAGGAATTGCTGCGTTCTTTATATCCGGAATGATAATAATAAACTTTTAGATAGAATTCGGTTGATCAGTCTCGGCCAATAATTATAAGGAAAACAAGACTTAAGATAAGTTAAGATATAGGCGATAAGCGAATGACTGCTAGGCAGTGCTAGGCCTATAATTAGCCTTTAATTGTTTCTGTCTGTGCGGCCTATACATAGATTACGAGATCTTCTGTTATGTCTAGTTCAAGTGACGGAGCGGATTATAAATTCTGACTGAAATATTCATAAAGCACATGAATTCCAGGTCTTGTCGTGCCTCTGTGCATAGTGTCAGGATCTGGGACGACGCCTCACCTGGCAAGTCATTAGACACATATTCTAAGCAAGCCTAAGAGTGCTGTTGTGTAAGTGTCCTGTGTTGATTTAAACAGGCAACACTGGGGGAGGGACGACATGAGACAAACAAACTTGTAGCATGCAAATATTTAGGCCTAGTGAGTCGACAGTCTAGCAATCTGCGTAAATCTGTCAGACGTCTGGAAATTAAGGAGATTTAAAATGTTAAAAATATACATACGAATTTGACCCAGCAGATTACTGGCAAGTCCAAAAAAGATGAACAGTTGTCTGAAAGGTATACTATCCACGTAATATTCATTCCTGCATCCCATTAATTCTGGCTGCAGCGACTTTATTTTTGCCGATTAACATGCGATGGTCCGGGCAGCGCTCGACATGTAGGCCCTATTATATTGTATAATTATTATGACATCGCTTATAGGCCTGTCACATCAACAGTTCCATCAATTGATATTTCGTGCAGGTTATTATAAACACAGACAATCAGACAGATTACAGACTAAGAATGACTAAGAAGCAAACCAGCCATTCTAAGTTGATGTCGGAAGAGGGAGGACGATTGAGTCGATTGACTCAATAGGTAGGCCTAGATGTTCTGAACAAGGTGGAACTTTAGCTCAGAATAGAAAGCCATAGTATTCTTATAAATATCTATATACAATTACACGTACACATGTATTATTATTGTATGCACTACTTTGGCCCAGAAATCTACGATGTAAGCGATCTGACTCACTCTAGAATCTAGATGATGTCTCGCTTCAATTCAAAAATAAAACAAGTCTACTCTTATGAAAACTTTCATAAGTAGGCTATCTCATTATTCTTTAAATAACGGATGCATACAGGCGTAGGCCTATAGAAGGCGGGTACAGGCATACACGCATATCTCACAGGGTTACAGTTTACATGAACGTGGTCCGATTAATTATAGCAGCTTCGCATTTTAATGTTTTAAGCGTTATATTCATCAAGTCAACTATAAGACTTTATATTTGGCTTTCAGACTATTCATCAAGTCAACTATTAAGACTTTATATTTGACTTTCAGACTATTCATCAAGTCAACTATAAGACTTTGTATTTGGCTTTCAGACTATTCATCAAGTCAACTATAAGACTTTATATTTGGCTTTCAGACTATTCATCAAGTCAACTATAAGACTTTATATTTGGCTTTCAGACAAGCAGCTCGATCTACCATCTTTTCGGGTGGAGGAGTTTGATCCTGCGGCTCAAGACAGTTGCAAGTCTCGAAAGTCGAAGCAACAGAGGAGTCTCATGTCTCAAATATCTGGCGTCAAACAACTTCATACGATGAACAGCTTCGTCGGAATAATTCCAACGTACGGCGTCGAATCAACGTCGTCAGAAGACCTCGCAAAAGTTAGACAACAACTACTTGCAGATAATAATTATTCAGAAATGGGAAATTGAAGCTATAGCTATATATGCTACCGGATAATTAGTTACTCGTCACACAGAGCAAGACTGTTAAATGCAGACATAATTATATTAAGACAGATACAGACATACATACATGTAGACTCAGGCAGATTCAGAGCGACTCAGGCAGGTCCAGACATAGATCAAGGCTGATGCAGACATACATGTAGACTCAGACAAACAAACATTCATCTTTCAGTATCCTCGATCGGCACTATTAGTAGGGCCTATTGCTAAGGATATACAACAGAACTCCGCCACTGGTTGTTCTCTGCCAGTGCCAGTCCCAGGCCAGGATAAAGGAGGAGGGTGACACTAATCATCTTTGATATGCAGTGTCGTTAAACATGCAACAAGCGAGGCTACAATTGAAAAGCATGTGTATTAAAGGGTGAATATTTGAAAACCGGCAATTTTAGGTGCTCCATACAAGACAAAAAAAGTTGTGATATTTATTGTTAAAAGTTACATAAATCGAAGTGCAAATATAGTCCCAAGATATTAAAAATATGATTCATAACGGATATGTCCTAGAACCCCCATGAATATATGGTTTTGAAAATGGTAGGTGTAGCACACCATGTCACCACCGCAACCGCATAATGTCACCACCGCAACCAATTAAAATGTCAGTAAACAAGCTGAATAACAAACATTTATTTGCAATTTAATAGTCCAATAAAAACTGCATGACATGGAAAAAAGTAATATAATGTGAAATGAAAATGAATACCATCAGATTATCAGAAAAAATTATAAGAAGAACATAAGTTTAGGCGCAAAATGTCAACACTGCAACCGAATGGTATCAATTCTAAACTGTCATAGAAATAATGATCATGTTACTCATGTAATAATAATGCACATTAAATTGTTGCATAAATGCATAATATATAAGTAAGCCAGCCGTTATTAACAAAATATTTATTCTGAATAGAAGTTTAGGTAACAGAAAGCAACAGTCTTAAATGTCACGACCGCAACCGTCAGCCAATGTTAGCAAACTACAAGACATTGAAATTTTTAATAAAGAACATATCAGACCACAGCAGCAAAGACTACTTTGTTTCATGCTGCTGAAATGCAGTGTATAAGCCAGTTATTTCACATCATAAGAACTGAAACAACAAGTGAATAAAAAAACTGAACACAGCATAACTGCTGTAAATATTACATACCGAATTTTAACAAAATAGCAGGGTATGGTTACTGAATTGGATAAAATTTGACTTAGAGTTAACTGGTAGCCATGGACTCTACTATTGGAACAATGTTAAAACACAATGGTTGCCAGTTAAGAGTCACTGAAACCCTAGCAACTGAGTAAGTGTCAAAGCCGCGACCATGAAGTCACCGCCGCGACTGCTTGCATGGTTGCGGTTGTGACGGTTGCGGTGGTGACAAAATTGTCTAAAGTTTAAATATTAGGCCAACCCCGCTTCACTCGCGTATGCAATGATAGGTCCCATTTCATCTGTACTTGCTTGCGATTTGATACATGACAATTAAAATTGCTTAGATATTAATGGTATACCTGCATTATTGGTTGCGGTGGTGACCTTCAATAAACATACGCGTGATGGTTATCCGACATTTATTCCTAATAAACTGGTTTAAATTATCATAAATTACATTTACAATACGCTATCGGCTAGTGAAGACGCAGGAGATGCAATGTAGCAGTGCGCAGTCGTAATTAACACACGCGAGGCAGTATTAATAGGTGTGCACAAGCTGCGGTTGCGGTGTTGACATAGGAAATTTGAAAGTATGTTACAGACTTTTGAAAAAATATTTAACACTGAAAACCTATCCCTGAAGATTAACTCTGTACTCACTGTGATGAAAAATTATAATCTCTATTAAATGCTCACCAAAGTTTGTAAAATTATTAAAATGCATTAGTTACTACTTGGAATTCATAATAAGTAACCTACCTTGGATACAGGTTGCGGTCGTGACATTTTTGGCTTTTCTTTCAATAAATCAATAAAATATGTAAATATTAAAATTTGGTTTTTGACCAAATAGATCTGCTCAGTTAATATCTATTTAATGGTGTTTCGCTTTTTAAAATGTGATGACCCGATTTTTATTTAGCATGCTGAAACTTAAAATTACCTATTATCAAATATTCACCCATAAACGTGTTAACAACTGATTACATTTCTGCACAACTATAATTATGTGCTACGGAAATTGCCACACCTGCTATTTGCTTTAGGTCTATTCAGAATTGCTTTATGACAATTATTTATGCAGCCATGCGATAATCTTTCGAATAAACTGTTCATTCGATTATCTTTCGAATAAACTGTTCATTAAGGCTGTAAGTCTATAATAGTCAAACCGTAACTTTTGAACTTTTTCCAGCATATGGCCAATATAAACAGCTGGGGAATCGACGTTTTCAGAATCTCCGAGACAACAAACAATAGACCACTGACTGCTATTGTCTACACCATAATGCAGGTATACAACCATCATTGCTACAATAACAATAATCTGCCAATTGGAAGATATTTTTTGGTTTATCGTAACTGTATGAGTTAAACCGTGTTTCATCGTGAATAAAATTAGACAAAAAAACATAATGCTATAATTGTCTTATTAACCACATTGTCTCATATTGTGACCCTTTTTGGTCTCCTGGGTACTTGGGTAGCCACACTAGCCAACATATTTGATTACCATGATGTAATTACAACATGTTATGAATTCGTTGCCGAATAAACAAATGTTATGTTATGTTATGTTATGTTATGTATGTTAACAACAATTGAAGAGAAAACGAGGAATAGATGGCTGGCGGTTAAAATCAGTTCAGAAAAAGTCTGCAGAAATCTTAGAACATTGTTAAATTGCGCTAATCATATTGCTTAAAAATTGGTGAATTTTACCGTACCTAATGAATCGAAGAAGCAATTCGTTAAGCTGAGAAGTAGGCTCCATAGTCTATTATAGTCTATAGTCCAGGACTGGAACTTTAATCACGACGTGAGATCCGTCGCATCGACGGCTCAGTCCATCATCATCATAGTCTATAGTCTATAGTTTAGTCTATATATGTCTATAGTCTATATGCTATTATAGTCCATAGTCCATAGTCAATTGTCTATAGTCTATAGGCCTAATTTTCTGTTGTCTCATATTATTATGTGCAGGAACGTCGTCTGTTGAAAGCGTTGAGAATTTCCAGTCATGCACTTGTCACGTATCTGACGCAGATCGAAGACCACTACAGGCGTGACGTTCCCTTCCATAATTCAATTCATGCGGCTGACGTTACGCAGTCTTCGCACTTCATGCTTCTGCAGCCAGCACTCGAGGTCAGTCGTCATGACACGGTCAAAGGTCAAACGATTCAGAGGTCACGCTGCAGTAGAGCAACGTCATGCGGGTCTGGCTATCACCAGCAGAACTAAGTAGAGGCGAATAATGGCAAATAGGCCATTATATGGAGTTGCCGATAAGAATAAAAAAGTAAATTCATGTTATAGAATCAGGTGCTTATAAACATGTTACATGAGAGTGAAAACAATTTTACTTACACGTGGATTTAGCATTGAATTTTAGGCAAAAACAGTAGGCTATATTCAAGACCGAATGCAGAGTGGATCATACTTAATTTCGATGGCATAGAATATAAAAGTTTCGGTAACAATCGTTTAGTGTTTTGTATTTTTTAAATAAGCAAAATCTATTCGAATTAGACAAACTATGCATTTAGTCAAATTCTATTTAGTCAGCTGAAAAATTATTATAGGGGCTCCATTTAGTTCATTTACTTTCTTTCTTTGTTCTGGTGGAACACTGCAGAAAAATTGACCACGTTTTATCTGGACAGTGGACATGTAGCCTAATAGCCTACTACGTTCTGTATACTTTGCAACTTCAATTATTTACTCGAATTTCTAACCTCTGTTGCAGCATACACTCATCGACCAATATTCGACTTTAAATAAATTCATATTTGTAAATAAAATCAATGATATTGATTGGTCAATAGGTTTGGTTGTCTTGCAATCTCGAAATTAAAGTAGGGCCTACGTTTTTATTATATATATAGGTATATATATATGGATTATGTATAGGGCCTATACATTATATAATATAATTATATATATATTGTAGAACGTATTTACGGATCTTGAAACGTTTGCGGTGATATTTGCCAGTGCAATACACGATGTGGATCACCCTGGCGTCAGCAACCAATTCCTCGTCAATACAGGTGGGTAGACCATATTTTTGCTGCTGATTTAGCCACCTCTTAAAACCAAGGACCCACAAGAATAGCTTTCTCCTATTTTCATATTCACTAAAAAATTATCCGCGCCATTGATGCCACGGTTGCTACCTGCAGTCTTGTTACTGTTATGA
Organism: Lumbricus rubellus; assembly: GCA_945859605.1. NCBI lineage: Eukaryota > Metazoa > Annelida > Clitellata > Crassiclitellata > Lumbricidae > Lumbricus > Lumbricus rubellus. The sequence goes on along the minus strand of OX243813.1, from coordinate 25,845,287 downwards.
CTTCTCGGCCATGGTCAAGAAGCCTGTTGAAGTTTTTTGGTGAATATTTTGGCTTCGTCGGCTAATGTTCTGCTGTAATTATGATCTTGGTTTGTCTATTGAATAACGAAGTCTTTAGAAATTGTTGCTCTTCTGCCGATGTGAAAATTCAGAGACCGGATGAATGCCCCCCCCCACCCACAGCAGAAAACAGCTATTTTCCCGGAAGTAAATCAACTATCAATTTGCATCAATTTGAAAACGAAAAACCTAACCAAAATAGGTTCATATCGACTTGCATCGACTGTACAATGTGTACATCTAAATAAATTGTACATCGACTTTACATCCTCTGTACGTAAACCTTCATCGATGACGTCTGTAAAATGTATAGGCCTTGCATCTTTTAACTTTGCGTTGTCAAAATTTAATATGTTCAATGTATACCGGTATACCTGACGTTGTTTTAGGAGTTACTTGCTAAACGTAAAATATTGTGATTTCTATCAGATTGATCGCTTCTTGCATTATTTTGTCCGTTTTATGAAACATTGTGATCTAAACCTCCTCGGCCTCATCGGCAAATGACAGCCAACTCTAATCGCTTCACTGCATCATTCGTGGTTGGGCTGGGAGCGCCTCTAAGTAGTTTCTTGAAGGAGCGCTATATAAATGCTCTGAATTAATGAATGCATCATGATCTTGTTACATGTACATGTATGTTGAGACTTGCACCACAACCATGCATAAGACTCGATCGATGGCAATCCGTTTCCACGTGTACATTGTATATATTATGACATTGAATAGGTTCTGAGCTGGCTTTGATGTACAACGATGAGTCTGTTCTGGAGAATCATCACTTGGCCGTTGCCTTCAAACTTCTTCAGACGGAACCCGGATGTCAGATCCTGCGCGAATTCAGCGCCAAACAACGACAGATGTTCAGACGCATGGTCATCGACATGGTCTGTGCACGTATACCTTATAATTCACTTTAACTACACATACACACGCACACAACACACACAAACGCACACGCGCACACACACACACACGCGCGCGCACACACACACAAATGCACACACACACGTACGCACAAACATACACCAACACCAAAATAAACTGTAATTAATTGGTCATCGTTTAAAGAATGCACCAGCGATAATACTAGAAACGTTAAGTGAGTAAATAATAATTATAGTCCTCAAAAGGCGACCTCTGCAATGAAACTTACGACCAGCCTACTTTGTTGTTGTATTCGGGCTTAACGACACTGTTTCATATCGAAGACGATTAGTGTCGGAGGCAGAGTACAACCTCACACTCCACGTTTATATTGCGACCGAGCCACCCACAGTAAAGATTCGAGAAATTAATCTCTGACCGGGAATCGAACCCGGGCCGCCGGCGTGGCGAGCGGGCTACAACCCACTCGGCCACGCAGGATCTATGACCAGCCTACTCCTACATTCGAGCAATTTATGTTCTCCGACTTAACCGTTATATGAAACGCCATTATTTATGGCTGGATACCCGGATGCCCCGTTGAAGCACGAATTCAGAAACGTTCTGGTCATTTAATTGTAGGTGTTAGCAACGGACATGACGAAACACATGGACCATTTAGCACACCTGAAGACAATGGTTGAAACGAGGAAGATATCTGGAACATGCGAGATTAACATGGAAAATTACAGTGAACGAATACAGGTACATGTAATACGTAATTATAGTGTTACAAGCAGGCTCGTTATAGGCCTGCATGCGTGTTCATAGACCTATATAGGCCCTATTATAGGGCCTGTAAATTGTATAGCCTAAGCCTACGGTTGACTCAATAATAGACCCATATAGGCACAATGAAAATGGTTTAAAACAGAACTACAATTTAGCATTTTTATCACGAGTATACGAGTGAGAGAGAATGGAAACTTTATTTGCAGCAGTGAAATTGTTCCGAATAAATTTATAAGCCCCCCCCCGATGGCTGTAGGGCCTACGATCGAGTATACGACTTTTAATAAGTTATATACTATACAGACTACATTTACTTCCAATGAATTTCTTTTTTATTATATACGAATCATGTTTGCGTCATAAATATTAACAAACAATTGATTAGGCTATAATTATAATTAGTGCTTTAAAAAGATTTGAATGGCTGTGTGTAGCCGACAGAAACTTTGTCATCGCCCGTTCTTGTAATTGTAAGGACTGATCGTGTTTTCAAATCTTGTGTCACCTGCAGTAGTGAATTACACCGTCACACATAATGAACAATATTATTATTCGATTGTCTTTTGCTGTAGGTTTTACAGTGTCTCGTTCACTGTTCCGACCTCAGCAACCCCGCCAAGCCTCTCGACTTGTACAGGCAATGGACGGGACGAATAACCGAAGAGTTCTTCCTCCAGGGAGACCTGGAGCGGGAGAAGGGAATTGACATCAGTCCCATGTGCGATAGAAACAATGCTAGCGTCGAAAAATCACAGGTAACTTATATTTAAATTTAATCCGTCCATCGATCCATTCATCCAATCCATTCATTCATACACATATTCATTCGTCCAGCCACCCATCTATTCATTCTTCCATTAGACATTCTGTTTGCTCATCTAGTAAGCACGCCCACCCATCTATGCATCCATCCATCCACGTTTCACTTAGCCCATCCGCCCAACACCAATTCGTCCACACCCCCCCCCCATCCACTCACCCATCTATCCAGCCACCATCCATCCATTCATCCATCCATTCATTCATCCATAAATTCATCCACGATGCAGCATAGACCAGTAGGTTATATTCAATATCTCCGGGTGACAGTTTAGTCAAGCTGTGCTAAACAGTCAGCATCTCATAATTATGTGGAACATGCATGATGCATTGCATGGATGCGAATGATCGGCCTACGTAGCTTCTGCTAATTATATTGACTACGCATCTATTACTTTCACTTAGGTCGGTTTCATCGATTACATCGTCCAACCGTTGTGGGAAACGTGGGCAGAACTCGTCTACCCAGATTCTCAGTTCATTCTCGAAGCGCTCGAAGAAAATCGGAATTGGTATCAAGACCGAATTCCCGACAGTCCGTTAGAAAACGAGCAACAGCACGAAAACAACAACGACGATATTATATCGACGAAATCGAGCGTCGATGACGTCGCTGATGACGCAGTGACGACGTCGCTTCAAGCGGCCGACAGCAGCCGATTCGTCTTCGACCTGAGGGTTGCCAATGGCGACTGTCGAAACAATCTGACGTCATTAGCCTCTAGTCTCAACGACATTTCAAGCGGCGTCGCTTGACGATCACGTGACCTCTGTCTCAGCCAATCGCGTCGCTGCAGTCAGCAGCTATGTACGCCGGCAATTCGCTAAGATCTCGCGAGATTCTCGCTAAGATCTCGCTAAGATCTCGCGAGTTTCTCGACTCTGTTGTGTTTTCTCTCAAATAATAACTGACGTCTCGATGCTGAAGCACTTCTTCTTTGTGGTAGGCTGCATCCTACTCACACTATCCATAGGCGCTCTTCGAGATTCAGTCGGGCTCTAAAAACAAATCTGTGTTCTGTTCTGGTAAGAAAGAAAGACCTGTTAAAGACTGGCGCTGAAACACGGTCAATTTGAGAGTTGACATAGTTAAGGCCGGTTGAAAAGAGGGATAGGCCTCTATAGGCTACACGCGATTGACGACATAAAATTATGCATTTAACTGGCATAGGCTCACGTGGACAGCAGACCATAATTATCGTGTAGGCCTACGTGCGTCTGAAATAGGCCTACGACTGGAGATGTCGGCAGTTTCGATCGTCGTTCACTTCGTGCGTTGAGAAAGGTTTTGATATTCTTACAACACCTAATAATGTACAAGGTCCATCGCACTCAGTGGTGGCGCCAGAATTTCAGTTTGGGGGGAGGGGCTGAAGCCCATGGGCGGAGACATTCGCCAGAATTTCTGACGACTTTTTTTAGTCGTTTGGTTTCAATTTCAAGAAAATCGATCATTTTCAAGTCCCAACAAAACTGACGACCTTTTTTTTAGTCATTTGGTCTACATCTCGTGAAAATATTTTTTCCTGTCCAAAAAGCCCTCTGATGACCTTTTGTAAGGGGGTGGGACTAAGTCGAAAATATTTAATTTTCCCTGTGCAAAAAAAACTGATCGTCTTTGTTTTTGGGGGGGGGGGGGGGGGGGGGTTTTAGCCCCAGCCCTTCTGGCGCCGCCAATCGCACCAGCAATTTTATCTAAGATATAGGCCTACTAATAGTAGCCTAGTAGGCCTGCCAGAGGGCAGCAGTAGGCCTACAGCGTCTCCACAGCAGTTCAGTTTCAGTGGGGCGCAAACTCTTAGGTCTCAGTTTTTCAGGTCGTCGCTGAATTAATTATATTATCGCTTTAGCGATTTGTCATCATCGCTGTCTTCACAGTTTGTAATCGTCGTCATCACCATATCATATCATAAATTATTATCATATCATAAATTACCACCATATGTCCATATCATATCATAAATTATCATATCATATTATCATCCATCGTTGTTTCAACGCTATACATGTAGATTCAGCAGAGAGAGAAAAATTAATAGCCTAATATTGATTGGGCCTTCATGGTCCGTTTAGGCTAATCCAATCTAAGAACTTTTTAGCGCTACGGTACCGTGGTCATGCAGCTCATGCTCAAGGCTTCAGTCAGTCAATTGTAACCAATAAACCCAATCATTGCGCGGATTAAATTCCAGGGCATGCACACTTGCACAGTTAAAAGCGAGGAAAATAATTATATGGGAGGACATGGAAGCAACCAACGACGTCCAGTAATGTATACATAAGACGAGTTCCTTACCATGACGCCAACCCTATAGCAGTAAAAATAGGTCATTTGTGGGAAGGAAAACGATCATGTATGCGTCGACTCAGGTGATAGGTTGGACTGGCTTAAGACCATTGTGATTGTCGCACGAGACAATGGCGTCATGAAGGTCGGTTAAGGTCAGGTTTAGAGTCATTGGGTCAAGCGTCGTCGCTAGACAAACATGTTAAATGAGAGAACCAACGAGCGATGAACTTCGATAGCTTCTATATTACTGCTGAATTTGCAAATTTAGCACAATTAATTGGCCTGTCATAGATTATTAAAGCTTGAACGGTGAATAGGTCGAACGATGGATTTACTTATGCTTACTTATCTTGTACTGGGCATCGCAACTGGATGGGCCTGTGGTTTTTTAATCGGATAAGTTCCGGTTCAATATGAAGGTGCATTTGAAGCAGAAGAAATTTAGGTGATGTGTCAACCAGAAGCAAATTGATATTTCTCAAAATGATATTCTGATAGGGCAATCGTCAGTAACGTTAGTCTACAGTGTCTACGCCATTGCTTGGTTTTGTTTGACCCGTGCTAATTAATTGCAGTGCAAACCTGTAGGCCGCGATGAGAGAAATCTTGGACCCCAGGCAGCAGAGCGGCCATGGCCCGGGTCATCCCCAAAAACTAGGCTATCTTAAGGCATATAGTGACAATTTTTATGAACACATTGAAGAAATAAAAATTCTGCTTTGACTTAGGCCTACATTATAAAATTTATATAGGCCTATATATTATATATGGGCCTAATCGAGATTTTATTAGTTGTAACAACAGTTACTTACAATGTAGGCATGGGCGTCCGCAGCGGGGCGCAAGGGGGCGCAAGTGCGCCCCCCTAAATTTTTCTCATAGTTGCACATAAATTTCGATTATTTCGCTGTGATTGTTACAACGGGATTTTCATTGTGATTATCGAATCGTTCGACAAGTTGAGCCTATATAATTATCTTTCTTTGGGCGCATAACATATAGGTAGGCTATAGGATTCTCTCGTGGTAATATGGAAATTCAAACTGTCACCCATTAAATTTAGACCATGTGACAATTAATTAAAAGTTTGCGCCCCCCCCCTAGAAAAATTCCTGCGGACGCCCATGAATGTAGGCCTTCTTCCAAGTCGAACTGATTGTAGGCCTTAGCCTGGTCGAATATTATATTTAGAAATGCATTTATCATAAACTTTGTATAGGCCTACATGTATATAATTACGAACCAGCACGAGCCCTAAAAGTCGCCGGGCTTTTGGGTATTTGTCCTCTGTCCTTGTCATGGTGGGTCAGGATCCCAGGAGACAACACACAACACACAATTAATAGCCTTTAGACATGCATCTACACCATGAGGCATAAAAAGAAACCCCTCGAAAAATCGTTATTATTTTAACAATATCCAAACAATTTCAACGAAATTCAGGAAAGTTACAGCTAAATAGCAGGCAATGTAAAACATTTACAATTTCTACTCAAATTGTCCGCCTTTAGCTTCTACGCATGCGCGAAGTCGCTTGCGCCATTCACGCACCGCCGAGTCAACCAATTTATGGCTGTGTCTTGATCATTATTTTAGTTTAGTACACACGACGCTTATTTTGCTTCCGAATGCTCTACTATTTGTAGTGTGTAAAAAGTCTGCTTTCGTGGTCTTTCGATCGCTTGTTGGGAAGTCAAAAACTAGGCCACCGAGTCACCGACATGAAGAGACAGCTATAGACTAGCAGCGTCTTTCTTTAATAAACGGATGTTCAATTATTGGACTGAGAGGGGTATTGTTTACAGTGAAGTAATAAAAACAAGACGTTAAAAGAAAGGTGGCGTTGTTTACAATGCATTAATAAAACAAGACGTTAAGACGGTAAACTGACCAACTTGGATATCCTATAGCCTAAACCATAATAGGCCTACAATCTGGATAATAGGCCAAGCTGTGGGTATAATGCATCAATACTCTGGGGACAAAACAAAACCTTGTATAGGCTGTATTATATTGCAAAAACTCATGAGAACCAGTTGATGAGTGCGATAACGTCAAAAAGAGTTCAAACTTCTTTAGCTCTACCATATAGAAAAGCGCTACAAAAAGTCATACAACGCATTCCACAAGGAGATTCGGAAGACGGCGCAGATTACGGTTTCATTCGCTAGGGGCAGCACAGTTTGCGGCTGACACTGAAGAACTGTCTATTATTGGTTGGTGAATTAACCTCGACAGCGACCTGTGCCTCCCCGTGCACCGAGAAATGGACTCTCCTACGTGTACACAAGCCGATACTGCGGCCTGATTGTTATTAAGCCGAGCTTTGACGTATGCAGCGTAAATCAACGGCACAGCGAAGCGCCGACTTTTAATAATATTTACATTGTCCGGCGCAAGAAACTTAATTTAATCGAACGGAATAGGCGGCGACCAGCAGCGGAATACGGATCGCCGGAACGGACATTATCGGATTATTAATCCAGGTCGTCAGTAGATGAAAGTTTGTCGCTCTGAGAGTTGTAAAGGCGGCAAGCGAAGGGAGTGTCGGCGGCGGCGGTGGCGGTGGCGGCGGGCGGGCGGGTCTAGGAGACGGGACGGTCGGTCGGTCGGCCTAGAGCACGTGGAGCCAGTCAGGCTGGCACCAGGCGCTCTCCAGCTCAACTGGTGCACTCGTGACTGGCGTGGCGGCGGCGGCGGTGGCGCGGTTGGTGGGTGGTGGTGGTGGCGGCGGCTAGGCGTTCTGTCGGACCGGATAGCGGGATCGGAGAAGAGGAGAAGGAGGAGTACAAAGAGGAGGACGACGAGGAGGAGGCGGAGATAGTCGAGGAGGAGAAGGCGGCTGGTCGGGCGATCGGTCGGTTGGTCGGTCGGTCTGTCGGTGGGGCGAGACACGCAAAGTGGAGTGCTTCAAATGCGAAGAGGAGGAGAGGGAGGCGGAAAAGACGACGACGACGACGAAGACGAAGGTTAGAAACCCCCGAGATTCCTATTGCGATGTCGACCTCCTTCGATCTCCTTCATCGCTGGATATCACATCATCATCATCATCAACAACATCATCAACAACAACATCATCATCATCAACATCAACAACATTCGTCTTCAACCATATCAGCACCACTTCTTCTTCATACTCTGCCAGTGCCACCAGAACAACAACCACCACCACCTCGTCGGAATCCAGCTCTGCCGCCACCGCTGCTGCTGCCGCTCTTGCTGCCAGTGTCCACTCCGTCGCTGCTGACCCATGTTGTTCACCTACCTGCCGCGGCGGATATATGTTTCGTTCGCGTCGCGGAAACCTCGTAAGACGGCTCTGGAAGACTAGACTACGCACCGAAACGACTGGGGGGCCCTCGACCCCGACAGGGGGTGCGGCAGCGGCCGGCGAAGGTGGAGCCGTCAGCGGATGTTATGAGTACTGTGGCATCTCGCGTCCGGTTGAAACCGGGGGATACCGATTGGAGGAGGACGAGGGGGTTGTGGGTCAGGCCCCCAATGAAGGGGAGGACGACGGAGAGTGCACCTCCTCTCCTGCCATCTCCAAGTCCCACGCCTTTGCCTTTCTCGAGCAGCTGGACGTCACCCAGCTGGAGGCGCTGCTCTGCGCCGTTCGGACAGGAGCGGAAGAGGTGACCCCTTGTGTGATGGTCAGCGTCGGCGTTCCTCTGCCTGGAGCGCTGGAAGGCATCCCACCGGCTGCCATCTGTGGTCAGCTGTGGAGGTGGCCAAACGTGAAGCTGACCAAGTTGACCCTGCGAAGGTTACCATTCTGCGATGCACCAGCCACCCTCGACTGCTCTTGCGCTGCCAGAAGAACTGTGGACGCGACGACGGAGGGATTTAAGGGGAAAACAACAACTGCTGCAGGCTCTCCTCCTCATTCTGGTGCTCCTCCTCCTCATCCTCCTCTCACTTGTTGCAATCCTTACCACTGGAGTATTCTCACATTACCAGGTAACACCATCATCATTTTTTTAAAAGTTGTAGTGCATCTAACCATGTATAAGTTTTGTAATATATTATGACGGGTTTCATTGTTGACGTCCTTATTTTGCTGGCACGGTTCTTGTGTCGATACTGTTCAAATGAACGGTTAAAAAGTCTGCTAGATGGGACAGACAGCATTTGGTACAGTTAGGCTACAATAGCAGACTGCAGTGGCAACAAACTGATCAAGGGTAGCCTATCACTAAATCTATCCAATCCTAATCGTAAACTTGGAACTTCTACAGCGCCCACAAAAGCGAAGTTGCAGGAACAACTAGCTTATTCACAGGCACTCGATCAAAACAAAGTCGATAGTAGGGGGGGGGGAAGGAACATTGTGTGTCTTTTAAAGATTTAAAAATGTAATGGTAGAACTACTGGAAGTATTTAAAAGTAAAGTCGTGTGTTGCAAGATGGTAACCTGTATGAAGTTCAGTGAACCGATTGTTGTGTGTTGCAATTAATTAGTCTTGTTGTCTTTAAAGTTTTGTATTTTTGATGTGTTTGACATGTTTTTTGTTATTCTGTTTGCAATTGTTATTAGCGTAATAGATGTTTTTTAAGGCTGATAATTTGGGAACCGTAGGCCATAGTCCTCGTGGGGTTTTGTTATTGATGCCATGCATTAAGGTCATCTGTGAATTGGCAATCCAACCATTCAGGCTGCCTTCTGATGCATGAATGTTTACATATGCATACATTGCTGTTGTGTCTGCAGTATACATAGTTTTTTTGTCATCGAAGCTTAACTAAGACACGTATATGCTGCCTTTTCAATTGAATTGCTGTTTAGGGCAGCATCGCATGGATGTAGGGCTTTTATGTCATGGTGCCATACGCCGTAATTATCACTTTGTGATGATGGCTGCCAGTTTTAAAAAGGCGCTTATCTGACACTGCGGGATGATGTTGCCTGCAGTATTTTTTCATCATGTACCTGATTTTTATGCTGAATAGATGGCAGTGGACTAACAGCGTTTCCTATGTTTGATTAGCTTTTTTTAAATTCTAGAATCAACTTGTGTGGTTGAAAAGCTTATTGAAAGGCACTCGGTGTATGCGTGTATAGGCCTACACATACTGAAACTGCTGAGGTTGAAGAAGCTGAATCGCTGAAGCATTAACGCGTTCATGCTCTTCTTTACCGAAGCGTGGATGGATGGGTGTGTGAGTGGCGTATACGATGGCCTGGTATTCCATGCACTGTAGCCCATCCAGGTGCTGACTATACTGCACATGGTATTGCTTAACGTTTGCTGTTCTATCGATGTTCTTGTATATTAAATGGTGTGTATCAACAACAGCAGCTACGAGCCACCATTTTCAAGTGCTTTCTTGGTTATCGCATGCAGATTTAGGTGGCCATGCACTGCAGTACAAGTATTTATGACATAATATTTATTGGAAGAATCCAGGTGGTAATGTCAATGCACGTGGTGTCACCGCTGCAATGACTTTATTCAGCGATGTGGATGAAGTGATTTGCCAGACTGTAATGTAATGTAATGTATATAGGTTGGTCAACTCTGATCATGAATATCTTCAACAGCTCAGCAGAACTGATGTAGCAAAGGTGTAGTCTACTTTCTCGATCGTTAGCTACATCTCTCTCTGTCTTAATAAGACCTATTTTTCTCTAGAGGTTATCACACATTCAGAACATTAGGAAGAGTGAGTTTTCTGTTGTATTTACGCATATAAGGATACGTTGAGTCAGGAATTCAAGACTATTTCAGCTTGTTGTGAAACGATAACTGACGTTGAAGGCACATGACTTGCATATATCGGTTGAAGAGTAACTGGAGGGAAGATGTTTCTTGGTCGAGCAGAAAACATTTCCTCAAATTGTTAATTATGCTTCTGATCGTATGTATGCCTAGTGGCAGATTTTTCCAGAGAGAGACAGCCTGACCCATGGAGGAAAAGATATGGGGCAGCTGATGGCAACATTGTGCAAGAGTGGAATTGATTTATCTGAAAGCATATATCCACTGGATACATGGTGTTGACTGGAGTTGCAAAGCGATGAGTCAAGAAAGGAAATATTATCGAAATAAATGGAGTGTGAAGTTTTGGGTTATTTTTGTATATTATAATTTGTATGTACTCTTCTGTTTTATAATTGTTTATTCCAATGATTGATGCATTATCCTGTCATTTAAAACCGGATGGATTCGCAATGGCTGCATTCGACATTCCATGGCCATCGGTTCACGGTTATCCGCAGTCTTGTACATCAGCGTGAGCTCATCCATACCTTTTCTTCTGTGGTTCCATAGGCGTACGAGGCGGGGGTCCAGAGGAGGCAAATGCCCCCCAACTTTCGCGGCAAGTCTGATTTTTCGGGCAAAAATAGTCGTGGACAACTAAAAAAAAGGTCGTCAACTTTCGGGCAAGTCTGGTTTGTCTGGTATTCGGGCAAAAATAGTCGGGAGCTCTTCTGAGTGGTAATCTTGAAGGGGTTCTATGACAAGTGCATGTACATACATACATGGATATGATTTACCACAGTGGTGTCTGTCATGGTGTGCAATAATTTGGATCATTGGACTGCTATGGACAAAACGGTTTGATGCGCGATTTGTAAGTGATTGTGCTTACTTGTTCAGTCTGTCTTTATTCTAGGTTACTGCCCGGACAAAGACCCATACCTAATTAATCAACAAAAAACTATGCTGTCCCAAAACAAGCTAAATTAAAAGGCCATAACTTATGTTGCCCCAAATCTGTTAAATAGAGTGCCTCTTATTTGTTATTCTTGGAACTGGTTTGTCGTAAAACATTGTTTGATGACTGACTGTGAAGGAGGGAGACATTGTACAATGTACAATTATGTACATGTACATCTGTTCATGGTGTGTGTGTGTGAGCATGACCTTGAGCTCCTATATCTAGAGGTCCGCAGTGTGACCTTGCCCTTAATAAAACTCGTTAAATTTGAGCGCGAGGCTCTCAGTACTTGAATCAACCGCTGATGTATTGATCATTTTAATATTCTTTAGCTTCAGTAATTGCTCAATTTAATTGACATGGGAATGTACTATTAAAGTAAATCATATTTGCTGTAATATTTGCAATTTAAGTTGTCTTGTAGCTTCTATGGTGGAATTTTTATAAGGTATTACGTTCCACATTATGACTATATACTATGCTATTTTAAAAGTCATTTAAAACATTTGAATTTATGGCCTGATAACAGTACTTAACTAATTCCAGTATAACGAGTTTATTGGTTCGTTGTTTTTCAGAAAACATTTAGCTGCAAAGTCCCACAATGGCATTCTGAATTTATGTCAGCATTTGACCATTTGTGTGCGATTGACTGTTATATTTGCTTGTGCTTCAAGCCATTGACCAACCAAAGGATTAATTGAGAACTGAATCAAACATTCAGCTCTTTGGGCATTCATAATATTTAATGATCTTTAGTTCACAAAGAATTATTGCAACCAGTCCTTCAGGAAGACAAAGGCCATTCTGTTTTTCAGAAACAATTAAAAATGCACTTGTTACACAATGCCAAGCATTAGCATTAGCGCTAAATAGTAGACAGGTTTTTTTAAGCATCCTAGAAGTGGTTCGCTACCATTGATGCGATGTTGATCATCATAATAATTACAGTTCAGTACTGACATTTCTCCTAGAATTCTTCCATATATTCCTCACCCATTTGACTCTTATAGGCCAGCTAGCTTTGTGCCAGTCATTCATGATGAATTTACCATCTCTTAGAATTTGAATTTTATGTAATGTAATTGAAGAACAAATTGTCTCTGGTGCTTTGTTGCAGTAGAATTTAAAGGCACTTAAAACCATTTTTAATTTTTAACTTCCATACATTGATCTTATTTTTATCTAGCACATTTCGAAATTTAAGTTTTTATTTTATGTAAATGAGAAGAACACAAGTGATAAATTTAACTCTCTCCTAGATCCTGCGAACAATGTGACCTTGTTCTGTCTATACAACTTTTGATGAATTGTTATAAATGGTAATATTTTATCCAAACCAATATTTTCATATTGTTTACTTTGGATCTAATTAATAGAGTACCAGAAAATTAATTATTCATCTTTTGGTTATTCTGGCTTTTGCTGTTACTTAGGCGTAAAAAAAAATTGTTGTGTTTCCGGTAACCCGACCGACCCATTTTTACGGCCGTGACTCAAATATTTTTTTAAAAAAAATTTATTAAAAAAAAATTTTTTCCCCCAAAAATATTTTTCTCCCCCCAAAAATAAAAAAAAAAATTTAAATATTTTTTTAAACATTTGTATTGACATAACATAAGAGACGTCAACAAAATGAATTTAATAGCACTGTTTCTAGAGCAGTTTTAGGTGCAGACAGTTTATACTTGCTTAGAACACGTACTTTGTTTCAGCGTGCAAAAAAGACTAGTGGGGTATACTTTTTCGGATAGTCACTGCATAAAAATATTTTACCAAATAAAAAATATTTTCCGACCTACCTACCCAATTTTTTTAGCTCTGTTACCGGAAACACAACATTTTTTTAGGCCTTATCCTCATGCTTTCTGTGGCTTTTGTTGTTGCCAGACTCGTGGGTGTAGAACTTTGCAAGAGCGGCAATAATATATTTATTATTATTCTGTGCCATAAATTACAGACTTTCCATCTTATCTGCTCTTCTACTTGGTTTATGCACGGTTGTTCTTCATGTTTCGAAACCGTTCTGTTTCGTTCTTATCCTGTTTCGTTCTTATCCTGTTTCATTCTTATCCTGTTTCATTCTTATCCTCGCTGCATTGTTCTCCTCGCTCTGTCTGCGCAGACTCTTGCTGCTGACTCAGAACTTTGTGATTATTTTTTCTTATCCTGGAATGATTCAAAGCGCGCTCGACCGTTATTCAGTTTTCTAGATTTACCACTGCGGTCATCCTACTACCATCAACCAATATTTGCAGTGGGACCAGCTAATGTCTGCTTTCCTCTCCCTTCCTCCCTTTTCCATCCTCCCTTTTCCATCCTCCTTTCCTCCCTCCCTCCCTCGCCGCCATGAGAGGGAGGGCATTTGTTTTTATGGCAGCACAAATGCTCTGCCTCCTCCCTCCCTCTACTGTTAGCATTTGTCATAATAACCTTTAAGGTTGCTATCCATTTTAATGTAATTGTCCCCAGTTTGTCTGTCCGCCCCCTCCTCCCCCCTGTCCTCCGAGTGCATGTTGTAGCTTTTGACATGAGGCTTCATTGCCCTCTTTTGTAAGCTGAGGGTGGGTGGGCGGAGCGGACGAAGCAAAGCCGCTTTTGTGTTGCAAATAGTTTTGACAGTTAGTGGGCTTTCTGCTGCTGTTGATTAAAGGTGGTTAAGGGAAGTTCTTATTCTTTTTCTTACAATTGGATGACAGTGGCGCCCCCTAGATCAAGCTTTCAATCCTCCCTCCACCTCTTTACTGCATCCACTGTAGTACTTTCGCCCTCCCTCTGTCTTGGTCTGTACCTCAGAACTGGGGCATGGTGGCCTCTCTTGGCTGGCCACCTGCCTGTCAGAGCGGAGAGAAAAGTGCTTTGGTGGGACATTAATTATTGACATAATATACTTTTACAACTTGCTTTGGCTTCAACGAAATGCATGCTGAGACTACACTGCTTGAATGAACTGGCCAGGATGTGAATACATTTGACTAGGATAATTGTGTCATTGAAGAATTCGAATGTTATTATTATAGCAACTGTTATTTAAACATGTTAAGGCACCGATATAAAGCAGTGTTCTTGTGAAATGGTTTCAGTTGCTGTATAAATGCCTTGATATATATCATATATTTTAATATGTAATTGTATATATGTATATATTATATGTAAATCTATCTATATATATATATGCGCATATATGATAGTGTAACTTGCATAACATAAAGACAGGTTAGTGAATGTGATCAATTCTTTTTGATGTTCTCTTATGAATGTCAGTGACCAGATTTCCTAGATCAATGGTGGTCCTGAGATCCAGTTTTAAACAATTTGGTACTTGTCTGAAAAAGTAATGGAGCATGGGCTGGATTCTTTTTCTAACCAATTAGGGTTCTGACAGCAGCTAATTGAATAGGTTCCAGCGTCGTGTAACCAACCAGTTTAGTTTTGCCGACTGCAAATGTTCGAGTGGTTCGGAGATCTGAATTTTTAGGCCATTTGGGTTTTTCCGATTAGACTTGGAGCCTAAGCGTGAGATTTGACGAGGATGTAATGGCATGACTGGAGAACATTTAAGATTATTCGCCTATAATATACCTTGGTAGTAATGATAGTCTGGTGGAAGTACGTGGCTGCTGCCGTTGGCTCCAGAGTGGGCCACCGAATATGCATTATCGCCAGCAATATAGAGTCTTTTATCTAGCCAGGCTGACTCCTTCTGGCGGCGGCGGCACCGGCGGCTGCTGCTGCTGATTTTGCGGCTGCAATGCCAGTGTTCTTGAAGGACTTCACAAGGAGGAGGAGAAAGAGAAAGAAGAGGAGGAGCAGGAGGAAGGAGAGGAGGAGGAGCTGGTTGGCTGTTGTGGCAGTGAAGGAGGCAGTGGTGGTGGTGCTGATCTGGAACTCTTGACGCTCAAAATGCTAATATCAGACCATGCCAGCTGTGGTGGTGATGATGATGTAGGTGGTGCAGGAGGCGTAGGTGGTGGTCAATGACGGGGTGGCAGAGGAAGAGAGACAGTGGTGGTGGTGGTCACTGGTGTGGTTGTGGAGATGGCATTGGTGGAAATGCTCTTTATGCCCTGAAAAAATGTTTTTCATGCTTTTTCAGGGTCTTACATTTTTGAGTCTTGTCCTGCCTATTGGCATTGAATGTGAGAGGAGTATTTTCACTTCACTGCAGTTGTGAGGGACTGATGGGGGGGGGGGGCAGTATCACATGTGGTGCCATGCAACTTTCAAATGGCACTTCAGATATCTTGTAATGTGTTGTTTTGCATAGTTCTCAGAAGGTGTGGTTCTAAAAGTCTTAGACAATTTTAGGCTGAAGTTTGGCCAATCCCTTGTAAAGATCCAGCCTCATTCCTGTTTTTTGGATATGTAACATACTTACTATATGTCATGTCCTTTGGTGAGGGGTGAGGTGAACTGTCAGGTGGGTTGATCTGCTGTGGGCTCCAGTTGATCTGTTGCTTAAGCACTGCACAGAACATAATTAAGTATTTGTCCAAACGGTCATGAAAACAATTGGCATTGCATTGAAGTTGAATCAATCCACATTGTCTAATTTTCTAGGTAAGCCAGCATTTTTATTTACTGACTATTACTTTTTTTCCTAATTACAGTTCCCTGTATTTGTAAAATTGTATATACAGCAATAATAATCTATAGCATTGTCAGCTATGTTTGAAATGCTTCACATGTAATGTCAACTAACTGTCAGTGCATATGATTTATAAGTGTTATACAGTGACTACATTGTAAACTGTTTTTAAAAGCATAACCATAAAACCTGAGGTTTTATACCTTTATGATGCTGTTCTCTATTCTATATATACCATGTATAATACATGGATGCTTGTCATTATTCATGATATTATTATTACCAAAAATGTATACACTTAACCTTCATCTAGTTTCATAAACCTGTACAAAAAAAAATCACTTTTAGCATAGATGTCTTGATATATACATGTATATATATATGTAAATATTTATGTAATTATATATATATATATATAATTATATATATATTTTATATATATATATATGCATGACATAAATTCTTTGTTATTTCTTTTACTGTTCTTTCCTTCATTGATGTTTCTCATCTCTGCTGTTTGATCTGCATACACTGCTGCTGCTGCTGCTGCATACACTGCTGCTGCTGCTGCTGCTGCTGCTGCTGTTGTCCTTAGTTGTTCCAGCCTAGGTCTAGAGTGTTACTGCCCCTCTGATGTTACGACCCGTGGCATTACTGGCCTTTGGTGCTACTGGCGTACAATGTGTACTTCTGTGTGCTGTTGCTATTGTCCGTTTCATTGTTTATGGCAACAATGATTACTGTTACAGAAATGATGTCAACTTTGATGTATGTTTTTGTTTGCTAACACGTACTGTAAATACTTGAGTATATAATTTGCCAAATTTTGGAAATTCTAAGTTTGAGTGTTTGCAAATGACTTACACCAAAGCCAGGGTCTACCGTAATACTTTGTATCCATATCAATGTATATGTACAAGTAATTTGAAAAAACAACATTGCTAATAATTCTTCACATTATGTAAATGAAAAACTTCTATTATTGAGCAGAAATATATGTGTTGAAGAAATAGAACATTTGAGACAAAATGTCTGAAATGAATGAATGAATGAAAGTATACAAAGTCGTCTGCAAATTGGTGGATGTTTGTTCTTCTTTAATGGTACCTAAACTACATGTAGCCTACGTAGTTGAAGAATATTGTAGTGCTTTTAGAAAAGTCACAAAGGCTCAATTTATGTGGCCCGCACAATCATTCATATCTAAAAAGTTTATTAATTGAACATACATGTGTTTCTATGTATCATACTATAAAAAAAGATGTCAAAGCAGTTCTCAAGTATCGTAGAAGTTTATCTGCACGATAACTGCCACCAAGAGTACTGTTCTAATATTTAATGTCTGCCTTATCAGAAAACAATTTGAACAAAATATGCACAGATTGGACATCTATTTTCTTGACATCCATTTACAATTAATTTAGTGCATGACTGTATGTATGTATGTATGATAAATGTAGGCATGAATGTGATTTGTCATGTTCGCTTTGCCATGTAGAGATTTACTTTAGAGTTCATTACAATTACTTGACATTTGAATATTTGTAATAAAATAGTGCTATAAGAATAAGTGCTATCAGCTCTATGTTTCTTAAGCTAATATTGATGCTGTCCAAGATTCATGTATTGATTATTGAGTTGTTTCTGGACTATAAAGCATAATTATAAATTATTCAAAGGTAACCGTAATTCTTCAATAATTAAATAAATATTAAGGTTTAACTCAGGTAACTCAGGTTTACCTTAACTCACTTTTGCAATACTCAAATAAACAATTATATGTGGGTTTATGCAATATGCACGTGTGTTGGTTTTTGCATTGGATTTCGAAATTCCTGGCAAGATGTCTAACTGCTGAGTCTGATTCTGAAACATAAAAAACGCATTGCCGAGAAATTTTCCAGCACAGATCAGTCGTTGTGTCCACAGACATTAATGCGGGAAGATGCTTTCCAGGGAATATAATTATTCCGCCTGTATACCGTCAGATATTGATTTGAGAACTGTCCTTCTTCCTTGCAATGTTGGAGTGTGATAATTGGATGAACATAATTATGATGACCGTTTATATCACAGTAATAACAGTTGTAATGACAAAGCTAATTTGAGTTCAGCCTATTGGGTTGCACATGTGTGAAGTGGTGTGACTATTGTGTTGATATAATTGTTGATGATAATGATGAGATTGTGCAGAAGGGATGACACACTGGCCTTAAAAAGTATAGCATGCAGTTTGTATATATATATATATATATATATATATATATATAATATATGTGTGTGTGTATATATATATATAGTTATATATATATATATGCTATATATATGTTTTATATACAGGGTGGCTCAAAAAAAAATACCCCACCGGATAAAATGCAATATCTTCGCAACCCATTGATATTTTTCTACGAAAATTTCCCAATTTGTAGGGGAACGAATTTCCAACAATCCCTGAAAGTTTCACTTTAAAATTTTCATGTTTGCACAAGTTACAGCTGTTTAAACTTTCAATTCCGTTTTTTCGAATTTCCGCGGAAAAATTAACGTCATTTGTTGATTTCCATGTCAAATAATATCACCTTTCACTACCACCTCAGAAATCCGTTTTACAGTTTATCGTAAAGTATGATGGTAGTGTACATTCCCTGCTTTAATACGAGCTCGAATTCTTTTTGTGAAACTCGGTATGGGCTTGTTGATCGACTCCTCCGGCAACTGATCCCACATTACCATGGAGCAAGACTTCCTTCAGTTAGCCAATGTTCTCCAACTTGGGATGAAATGTCTTGCATCGTTCCAGCATAGCTTCCCAGTCGTAATAAACAAAAGGGTTAAGGTCTGGCGAGTTTGATGGTCATTCACCTGTGCCAATATATTTACCGCAGTTGATGGCAATAAGATAGCATCATCATAATCAACCCCGCCGTGCGAGCAAGCAGGCGGGCCGTCCTGCTGGAAAATAAACCAAATGTTAGAACGTGCCTTCAGTGTTCAATGAGTCTGGGTAACAGAGTTCAACGGTAAGTTTGACATTTAGCCAACTGAATGGGATGAAGTGCAGTCTTTCCTTGCAGCCGTAACACACGCCAGCAGATTTGACGCCGAAACCATGATGTGCTTTGCACACTTTACCTTTGCGATTACCAAGCGAATCTCGTGAACATCGCGCTTTTTTCTGTCAGACCAAACGACCACTGTCTTTCTGTCTCTCTTTCTACATCTGACCTTTGCTACATAAACACGTTTACAGATAGCCTTCAATGTGCTCAGGCTCCACTTTTCACTGGGTATTTTGCTATGATCTTGCAATACCCCAGCCTCTGATCACGCAACGCCCGAGTTCCCACTTTATCATCTGCAGAAACTTTGCCCATGACGTTCAGTACGGAATCACAAATTGAGACCTTGATATATAAAATATCACCTAATATTACCAGATTGCTTCATAAACAGCTTATTTACAGCTCTTAGTGAGGTCATAAGACATCATCATCACTTTGTGTGTTGAAATTTGCAAAAAAATCTTAAAGAAATCAAAGGTATTGGAAAGTGATTCTGCGAAAATTCGAAAAAATGAAAAACTGTTTTTGCACAGCTGTAACTTCTGAAGTAATGCAGATTCATTATTGAGATTTTCAGGGATTGTTGCAAATTCTCTCCTCTACAAATCCTGTTATTTTCATAGAATAAGCTCGATTGGTTGCGGAGATATTGCATTTTTGCTGGTGGGGTATTTTTTTTTGAGCCACCCTGTATATTCCTGTACCTATTATTAATTAAAACAGACATGAACACAATATGATTACAGTTAAGGACATGAATGGATGATTTCAAGTTTTTTAGGAGTCAAATTCAACTGTTGGCAGCTGTGCAAGGCATCATAAGTCCTACTGCTAATTTTAACAAGGCCACTGAGAGGGAGGCAGGGGAGGTAAATGCCTCAGCAACTTTTAGGGACCTTGGCAGGGTAGTTATAATGTACATAGTATACGATTATGTCTTTTTAAATATATAATAATTATTACTGGTACATAGCTTCAAACTATCAGTAAATTTCAGATTAGCTACTGAATGAAATCATAAAATTTTGTACAATGTACATAGAAATATTATATCATAGACATCGTATTTGCTCTTTAATATTTGTTTCTTTAAAAAAATTCAGAAGCCCTGAGATAGTTTAAGAGCTTGTGATTGCGCTGACCAAGGCGCCCAGAATTTCTTTCATTGTCTCTGCACTGAGTGAATGGAAGGCTGAGTGGATCTGAGACGGGATGAGACAATATTGTTTTCAATTGGTACACAAATTACCTGCTTTCAAATCCTATGGATGGCTTTGTCTTGAGGGACCTGGTGTTATTGTTTACCATCGATTGGCGGGTTTGGGTGGGTGGGTGTGTGGGGAGTTGGGTGGATGAGTGGTGAGGGGCTGGACCTCTCTTAGCCCTATTCTTCTAGTAGTACGTGAGTATGATGTTTGATTCCAACTGGGCACACAGATTTATACAAGACTTGTGTTCACTTCCTGTAAATGAGTTGCTCGTCCATAGATCTATAATTATGTTGTGGCTCAAAGTTCTGATGGCTTGTAGATCATCTATGTTGAACTCTTTGTAGATCAGTGGTGCAGACAAGAGGGAGGTTTAGGGGGTTAAAAAATATTGGCTTAGGAAAAAGTTTTTAAAAAGGTTATTTATCCACTTAAACAAGAAAAAACAAAACGATTGTTTGCATTCGGCCATTCAAAACTTTCATGTTACATAGTTTGCATTTGTTTTTGTTTTGTTTTAGATGCTTGCGTCACCTCAGTGCATTACACTAACCTCATCAGTCGGTCTTCTAACAGTAAGTTCTGTCTTGTACTGCTTAAGTTACTCTGTCATGAAGTAACGTGTTACTCTTGTTACTCATTCATGTTAGATGTCTTCATGATTCATGTTGCATGAACCCTACATGACTCATGAGGGTCTGTTTGGCATTTCTGCTCCTCTATCGTGACTCATTCTGGGGATAGAGCAGATTATGAGACTAATTTGTTACGAGCTTTTATCAGCTCAGTGTTGTGTACCCCTTGCGTCTGTTGTGTACCCTTGCGTCGTCTGGAGGACACGCATAAAAAGCGAGAAGTAGCTCTTCGAAGGACATGCGCAGAAACTTCAGACAGGGAGACGGGAGGACGACGACAATGCGGATGTTTGGAAGCTGCTGCGTTGTCTCGACTGTTTATACAAATCACCTTCTCAAAACTGAACGTTATTTACGCAAGATCATTATTTTCTCAGCACAGGGTTTGACATATTATCGACCGTACTTAAGGCTTGTGATAAGGAAAGTCTGTCAAGATGGTTGGTGGCCGCGGGGTCAAGTTGAAGTGAACAGCGAGACGGTTTTGACATGCGAGGAGGCGACGCGCTGCAGCGTTCCAATTCTCTCGTTGGCCGCGATTTATGTCCCGTTTATCGCGTTTTGTCCTTCACGACGATGACCAGCGGTCGTCGTTCTCGGTGGAAAGAATTGATCGGAGAAAAAAGAAGCGAATGCGCAAAATATTATTATATCCTGTGACATTCGGCTATTAATTTTGTTCAGATTGTGATTAATTTTTATTAAATATTGTGGAAAATACTAATTTGTTAAATGTGCAAGGTCACTGTAACACGAGTACTATGAAATTTCTGCTGGGATTGATGTTCAAAATATTAGCATCATTATCTTAGAAAAGGTGACTGACTTCGTTTTTGATTGCCGTTGAAAGTCTTTAAAGCAATGGTTTACTTGTACTAGAAATGATAATACTTGAAAGTGTTTAAGTCATCGTGCTCTGTTTATTATTACAGTAACAATAATTTGTATAACTGCTCTGTTGATCTCTGTACACTCTCAGTGAAATAAATTTCTACCCAGAGTTGAATTGTTCAATTCCCTGTCACCTTGAAAATTTCGTTTAATGTTGAAAATTTTGGTCAGACAGATGGTTCCTAGGTTAGCGCTTCTGCATGGTTTAATGATGGCACTGTCGTAGAAAAATCACATTCATTAGATAAAGTTTTCTGTATCAATAACAACTTCTATTTTGTCTGACTTCAGAAACGAAATCTGGATTAGATGACAATAGTTTCCCTTCAGAATCAATACTTTCTGGTAAGTTCTGTTACTTATACAATCTATGACAGCATAAGATGCATGCATACATACATAATCAGGGCTGCAGATTTTAACAATTAGCTAATCAATTAATTGTTAAAAATTGTAGCCTAATTGATTATTTTTCTATTGATTGTTTACTTATTTCATGAAGTCGAACGGATATTTCCAGAGTAAACAATATGGTGAACAATGATGATGTGAAAATTTTGAGTGAAGAATTAAGGAATCATTTTGCAATTGAGGTCAATGCAAAAAACCAGATTTATTGCAATTTACTTTAGGAGATTAATTTATTACAATTATTTCAATCAGTGCCAGCCCTATTGTATGATAATATATATATATATATATATATATATATATGTGTGTGTGTGTATAAATGTGTATATATATACATGTATATAATATATTTACACCTCTATGTATATGGACATATTTATGCCTGTGTGTATGGCATATTGTATAGATGTATACATATACACACAGAATGCTGATATGTACACATAAATTTTACAGTGCACTTTGTTTTTCATTTTTGCCATGTTCCTCCATAATTATAGCATATAGCTCTAAGCAGTTGCTGATTACAGAATTGCTTCAAGGCACACCAGTAATTCACTTAGGAACAAATATGTGTGCCATAATAATTACCGTTCCGAGTGTTTGTTCTGTGGTCTGTATCGGTATTCATTCATTCATTCATTCATTATTAGAATTTATATAGCGCCTCTTCAAGAAACTACTCAGGGGCGCTCCCAGCCCAGCCACGACCAAAGAAAAAAGATTTAAGAGACTTGAGAAATAGAGATTGACTGGTCAGATGGAGGAGATGGAGGTTTGAGGGGAGGTCATTCCAGATTGACGGTCCCACAACCGAGAAGGCTCGGTATTATGTGGCAAGCACGTAACCAAAGAATATGTGTGCCATAATAATTCATATTCAGAGTGTATATTGGTAGACTTAATTAATTAATTATATGTCTAGTTGTCTACCAGCATTATGTAAACCTGTAGGCCTACACATGCATACATACAAGAAACTTACATGCATACACCCATTGCTAGACACACATACTTGTGGCTGATTGACTGTTCCATAGATATTGCTAGTGACCTAAAAATCAGGTCACCACATGCGGTGAACCACTTACCTCGTAATTATTTCCTAGGTTTTGAAGTTTGATTTCTGTGTGTGTGTGTTTGTGTGTGTGTACACGTTCGTGTATGTTTGCATGAACATGAACTTTCATTCTTTGTGTATTGCAGTATGTTTCTACTTGTATGAATTCACAAGTTTGTATTGAACATGCATGTTTGCATATCTGTATTATACATAAATTTTTATTTGAATGCATATTTCTGTCCATGTATGTGTCTGTGTATGCTTGTTTGTACATGTATGTATGCCTATGTGTGAATAGACTTCTGCATATTTGTAGATAATTATGTGTATGTGTATGAGAGTAAATTTTACATAATTATAGAAATATAGGTCATAAGTTCTGACTGAATTCGAATTGTTTTTCTTACAATATGAAGGGTTTGTATTTTTACTCAATATAGTCCTGCAGTAAATATATATATATACATATATTATATATATTTTAAATATATATTCCTACATCATATAATAATACATATGAGTTGATACTGTCTTATATATGACATGTGCATGGGAACTGTGTGTGTACACTGGAAACTTCTCATTTAACGAGTTTCTAGTTTTAATGAGGTTGTATTCGAAAGTTGAATGGAGGTTGGGATTTATGTCCCCTTTTTAAACATTATTTACACATTATTGTTACAAATCATACCATAGTGAGACAGACAGACACACACAGACAGACACACAGACAGACAGAGAGTTATATGTTAAACACTTGTGGGGCAAACTCTGACAATATTGTTAGCCCCCACCGCCCCCCAGTGACTCAGTTTCTCCACCTATCATAGTCGGTGTCTGTCTGGATGTCTGTCTGGATGACTGCGTGTTTCTGCTAGACTGTCTTTCTTTCGTTGTGACCTGCTTGTAAGCGTGTGAATGCTGTCCACCTGTAGGGGTTCCGCGGTGAGAAGGCAAGCTTCATAATGGATAGCCTGTCTCCCCTCGGCGGTGACTTGGACTCGTCCAGGTGTATCGCACGCATCTCCTATTTACCTTCGGCTGGCCAGTGGCATACATTAACCATCGTCTCTTCTTCATTCTTCATTCGTATTCTGCTAGCCTTTGTATTTGACATCTTCATTTGTGTCAACTGATGCCAGGATAGACCTGCTATGCAGTGCTGAAAACCACACAATAGTCTCCCTAAATGAAGGTTTTGTTTTGTGGCGACTGCATCCTAACTATAATCGGCCGTCATGTACTGAACTAGAATGGCAATGTTAAAATGTCACTAGTGAAAAGAAGGAATGAAAAGTTCGATTTAAGTTTAACTTAGATTAATCAAACTTATATGATATATCTCAGCAAGGCCTAAACAAAACTGAGGATTGTTAAGAAAAGGTTGGCACAGTGAGCTAGTAACTAATTTTAACAAAAGTATATCAATTGAAGTTTTTATATGGAATTTGATGAAACCAACAAATCATGGGGGGGGTTTAAATCATCAATCGTTAACCTTTTACCAGTTTGTTTTTCATTGGCTTGGCTGGTTCTCACAGCAGTTGATTAAAAATATGTGTACTGTAGACACAAATGATGTAGGCCTACAAGGTGTGGTTAAGTTTTGTCTTCTGATCAGAGAATTTGATAATTTGAAAAGACTAGCCTAATCCTAAGATCAACAAAAACACATTCTTAATTGCACATTTCGATGTGCATATACTTCTATATGCACACAATTTTGTTACATTCGTAACTGTACATTTGGATGTGCATATAATTATTTCTGTATGCATGCAATTATGTTCTGTTAGCTCTAAAAATCACAGATGCAAGGTTTATTACGACAGAGGATCCATTTGCTAAAGTGGTTCAAAGCTAGGGAATCATTGTTTGCCCTACGTAATCAATTTTCTGTTAATTGGGTAGTAAATTAAGCTGCAATTTTCCATTGGTTTTTGTTCATCCATAGGCTAATCGTAGAGATCTACAAATCTGCGATTTGGCGATGTGTTTGATCTCACGATCTCATTTTTGGACTGTGTGGCAAATTAAATCTGGCATACGGTTTTCAGTAATTTTTGGGTGGGTGAAGAGATAATTTTGCAGGGGATCATACATTATTGCATTAATGGGTAGCAGGACCAACCGTACTATAGGCCTAAGTAGCATTCGTGCTGACAATTTGTAGGACTTTTGAGGGGTTGAGATCACCCCCACCAGTGCTATCAGGGAATGTTTCCTCACTTAGACTAGGGTCCTTTGCAGCCTCAGATAAAGGAAGCTGAAATTTTTTCTGAATAGTTGGCAGCTATAAACAAAGATGGCGGCCGCTGGGATTCATTGCTTTCGACGACGTTTAGACGTAAAAGTATTTAAGAGGTTCTGTAATTAACTTGTCATGGATGCTGACAGCGGCGGATTTTATATTGGTTTTCATTGTCACTGTCACGAAATGTTAAAAATTTGTTGAAATGCGTGACGTTGTTGCATTCGTCACAGTACCATACATTGATATCTAGATATTGTACCATGGGACATTACAGACCATGGATAACGCAGCGTCACAGCTACCATTTATTTGTTGTATGTCGTTTGTTTGTTCTCACAACAACCTTTACACTTTTTATGATGATGAGTTCTCTGCCCAAAGTCAGACCCATTGACTTTTATGCCACCTAGGGAATATGGATAAGATGAGTGATGTGGGTTTCCTTTCCTCACTGACAATTGTCCAAGGTGACTGGAGGTAGATTTGTATGTGGGACCCTTCGGTTGCAGGTCACAGAACATATTGCTAAACCACCGTGTCCAACATTCCACATATTTTTATTCAAGAAACTTAAATTGGCATACTGCAACTAATTATGTTGGGAAGGAAATGACTGGTGGACTAAACTGTCTGTATCTGCAAAATTCTAGGCAAGGAGAACAAGTTTTTACTCTTTCATAATGAATACAAATACATAAAAATGGTTTTAAAACATGAGTTTGATTATCATTTTGATAATTATTGTAATTAGTAAAAGCTGATAATCAGTTTTGAAACTGATGAATGATGATCGGATTTCTGATTACCGTTAAGCAACCCTATAGCTAAACCTAATTATCAGACTATTATAGCCTACTTGTGTAAAAAACCAGAGCTCCAAAATGTTAAGCTGGTGATGCCTGGATGTAAAAAAAGTGGCTTTACAATGTATTCTTGCATCTTTTTTCTTTTTCTTTTGCTCTGGGAATGATTGATGATGGACTTGTTGCAGGATTAAACGATTTTACCTGGAGATATCTCTCGCTTAAATCAGTTGCACATTTTATGTAATGATGTGCAATTATCTTTTTAAATTTCACCTAGATATTAAAAGCACATCTTTGCTCACTGTCCATCCAAGGGATTACTGTAAGCGGAGTTAAACTGCTCTACCACTTATCATTTACTACTGACGATTTGCTTACCACACAGATTGTCAAACATGTGCTGAAAGAAGCAAATTTTGTGCATTCAAAAGAAATAGTTTACAGGTCAACAGCCATGAAAATAAACCAAACTAAGCCAGGACAAAGCTGCCTAGGTTGTATAGGCCTACTTTGAATGTGACCTATAGTAAGTGAAGAAATGCTCAATGAGTCACATATACATGGATCTACTTAAATTGATTAGTGATAATTTATAGACTTTTTAAATGTCAGTAGGCGGAACCTATAGTAAGACGATGTGATGAAAGATGTTATAACCTGATCATTATATTTCACTTGCCATAGATATGTCTTATCTAAAAACTTAGCAAATACAAACAATTAAATAATACAGGCTTGTTCTAAGTTAGCACTAGATATATTTGAACTCTTAATAGTGATTTATAATAACATGTAAGGACAATGGACATAAGTTATTGTGCCTGATATCCAGTTGCTGTGGCCTACAATCCAAGTGATTATTTCTTTGCAATTAAAACTGAAATGATTGTTAGTTAAGCTTGCATCTAAAATTTTTGCTATTTGGGATGAGATTACTGGTATAGACCACAATTTTTGCCCTTCCTAGCAGAGAGCTTTTTCATTCACAGACATTCTGGCCAATCAGATATTTCGGTTGTTATAGGCTACCTTATTTTCAGAGTGCAGGCTCATAGACCTTCTGTGGTTCTTTGCCTGGAAGGTACAGAATTTTAAAGTTGCAAATATGGGATTGGCCATTTAACTGTTGGGGGAATGAGCAGTTTCATCCTAGCTTTGTGAGAGTTGGGAATAATTTATAACTTTGAGAAGAGAGGCAGTTCGACAGTTGCTTCACAGTTTCACCAATTCTTCTGTCTTCCGAAACAATTGCACTAATTGTTATGGAAACATTCTTTGTCCAGTTTTCTTCGACTTGTTTGGTCACTTTTGAAAGAGATATGGCTAGCTCTAAAATGCAACTGAATTTTCACAAAGATCTTAGCATGTAATGTAATCTGTAATGCATGATCTTCGAGTTGTGTATGTTTCTGGAAGACATTCTGTATGTTCTGTACCATAATTATGATCGTATTGATCATATTCTTGTTCTGCTCGCAAAAAAATACACCATGCCTGAAAGGTTTGTGCATTTCTAGACAACAGACCTGCAGACATTGTTGGAGTATAGATCATTGATTGTCTGAGGATGTAGACGTCTATGCAATCATTATAATGTATGAACGCACGACGTATCAAGACCCGTATCAATGCGGGACATTTTCGGTTTTAATCACGATGTTTATATCTATATTAGCACACACATTTTCGTTGCACTGTCTTTTATCTTTGGTTTCTGTGTACACATTTATCTGTATACATATGCATCAGAACGACTTCTGTTCATCTATACATGTATATAATCCCATGACTTTTTATTTATATATGTGTATTGTGTGTGTGTGTGTGTGTGTGTGTGTGTGTGTGTGTGTGTGTGTGTGTGTGTGTGTGTGTGTGTGTGTGTGTGTGTGTGTGTGTGTGTGTGTGTGCTTGCATGGATATGCATATGAGGTGGCTGTCTCTGTAATGCTGGATGAATGTGCATGTATAATATATATATATATATATATATGTATAAAAATATATGATGCATTATCATTTGTATATATGTATATATATTTTATATATATATATATGTATTTATGCTGACCTGAGAGCCCAGTATTGAACCTCTGCTCTTCTTATCTGCCGTTCGGAATCGTCTCTCTCAGCTGATATCTGGCCAGCCATTCTTCAACCGAAGCAGCAGCCGTGCTGGTACAGCAGCAGCAGCAGCAGCAGCTGGATAGGAGGATGGGGAGAATTAGTGCGCTGATAAGGGTGCTGCCCAGCCGCTGCCGAGATGGTTTTCCAAGTACTGGGAAGAAGACTGGAAAGAATACTGGCCAGTCAAATGCAAAGCTGCATTAGTGCTCACTTCAGTTTAAAAGCTGGTGCATTGCGGAAATATTGCTTATGAAATCATGTGTATTGTAGGCCTACTGTAATAGTCCTATATCGCTAGACATTTCACATAACAACCAGATTTTTTGTGCATACATTGGAATGTGTTTGCAGGACTGCAAGAAGCTTAGAATTGGTCTTTATCAGCTAATCACATGCCGTCTAATTTTGGCAAATACATTTTTTAAATCCTTTGATGCTTGCCTACGATTGTCCATGTGCATGTATTCTTTCTAGATAGAAGTAAAATAATTGTGAAACAATACGAGATCTTTATATTCTGTTAGAACTACCGATTCGCTGTTGCTGGAAGTAACTAAAACTAATGATATTCTGATTTAGACCAATCCATTGTATCATCATTCTGGTCAAGATTCTTTAGCATCAGTTTAGGTCTTTAGGAGTATATTTGCTCTGGATTTCAGTAGTTTATTGAACAATGTTGTAACTTTTACTAGTCTCCATTAGTATAGTTTCCATCGGGTAGAGTTGGCTTCTAATATAAACAGTTTTGCCGCCAAAGACTCTTAGCTTGGGCTCTTGAATGAGTAACAGATCAACTTTCAGTTTGATTCACTGCTTCATATATATAATATATATAATTTATATATACGGTATATATATGATAATAATCATAAACGGACATGCAAAGCCTTCTGTTTACATGTGTTTTGCAGTTAGGAGGTTTTACGTGATCATAGTCTTATGATCATAATATTACAGATCTATCTATGATGCAAGCATTTGCATAATATAGCCTAATACCTCCAGAAAGTCAAGTTTTAACAGCCTTCATCTGGGTTGGGTGTAGCAGTCTTACAAGTGTCTGGTTGGGTTGTGTTCAATATTTAGTCTAGTGGTTAGTGCTTCACTGTCAGTCAAGAGATCAGGGTTCAAATGAGAATTTGTGAAGAGATTACTCTTCCATCTGCTCCCACAGCCAACTCTGATATAATGAGTACAATGTCAGTGGAAGATGAGACGGCGAGGGAGAGGCCTGGCCACCCGCGGCTGCCCCAGGCTTGCTTAAGGGACGCCTCTCTTCCTCTCATTATGATTGGCTAACTGGCTTCCTTCCACTAACTCCCTTTTACTCTGGTTACACTGCACTGAGGAAATGTGAATCGTATTCTAACCCTTGATCCAACAAAAAAATGCTTTTCTTCGTTAATAAATCATTGCTTGCGTCGTTGTGTGTTTGGTGAAGACATCCCGTACCATTCACTGACAATAACTTAGTAATAATTTTATATATATTCATGTAGATGTGTAAATAGGAACATCGCTCTGCATCTTTAGAAGAGTTGTGCTCTGTGAGACAAGTTCCAAACCAGCAGAATCCATCATTCAATCGTTTAATTACTCATGTTCTTTGTGTGTTTTCGCTTTTCAGTGACAACGAGTGTCTCTAGCGATACGACGCTGTCGTCTGCCAACCATAGTCACTGGTGCACTCTGGCGTACTGGGAACTGCGACAACGAGTGGGCCGACTGTACATCGTGGACCGCGACTGGATTAACATTTTCCAACAACTACCTCACGGCTATGGTATGTGTCTAGCGCTGATGCAGGCCGAAACTGCCGACACACGGGTGTGCAAGGCGCGCGACAAGATCGGCCTTGGACTTGTGCTGAGTCGAGAGACGGACGGCGTGTGGGTGTACAACCGTTCGTGTCACCCGATCTTCGTTAACCACCTCGCTGTAGTGACGGCCAGCAGACGGACGAGCAAAATTCAAAAGCTCCATCCTGGGTGTTCGCTGCGAATATTTGACTATTCATGGCACGAATTGTTGAAAAGGACGCGAGATGCGGCCTCCGGGGAGGGGCCGTCCAACCCGTACTGCGCGCAGATCAGCTTCGTGAAGGGATGGGGGCCAAACTATTCTCGACAGACAGTCATCCAGTGTCCGTGCTGGATTGAAATACTGCTACATGTGAACAGGTGAGACGAAGAAGAAGAAGAAATGGTAAGACAACTGCGGGCGGCGCCGGCAGCAGTCTGATGATGATGATACTGATGCTGAGTTATGTAATACTGCCTCCTCCTCCGCATCGTCGTCCTGTGATTTTTCCAACAGTCAGCAACAACCGAAAGTGTCTTCGTGTTTGGCTTCTCCGTCAGGATGCGTCTTGTACAGTCGTGCGATCTAAAGTGTCTGCCAACTTGTCGTCCGGGAATTCAAGAGGAATGAATCTGACTGTGCGCAATCGAAATTAGGATAACTTGCATACACCGCAGTTACGTAAAGTTGTGGCTTCAGGAACAAAGAATGCTGAATGTTGATTTCTACGACCGATAATTATTTGAGCTCTCAACTTGCATCTGTGCCTGCAACACATTTGTGATCATCTTGAGATGTTTGCTGCTATTTCATCGGTCGCAATTATTCTTGCGTGTTAGTGCAGATTGCATCATCTAAGTTGTGTTATTTGCTAATTACCACAAACTAAATTCTATCCATTTCAGAAATCTTTATGGTACAGATTTAATTTTGAGAGTTAGGCCTACACATTATGAAAGTTTGTCTGAGTTTTTGCAGTTCCATAGACCCTCAGAATATCCAGTACATTGAGTGACTTGATTTGGTAAATTCACGTATAAATTGCCTCACAAAAGTGAGGCTAATTGATCATACATTGACACATATTTAATGTTCATGAGACAGCCAGACAACTTTGTCACGCATTGAAGATGTGCTGATTTCTTTCAAATGTTTCTTCTCGAGATCTGGTGGAAGAATAGAAGTGATAAATTGTCAATGTGTGTAATAAATTAGCTCCATACTGTAACCAAGTCACCATCTTGTTGATTGGTTTTTCATCCATTTTGATGTGATTTGGTACTATTTCCTAGATTCTAATCGATTGATTCTAATTCTAATCGACTAATTCTAATTCTAATTGATTAGCTATAAGACTTGTTATTCCAACTCTAATCTACTAGTGAAGTTCAGTTTATTAATCTGATTAATTAGCAATTTGACTAATCGTGCCCGTCTCCAATTTCCAGCAAACTCTAAATGTTAATTCTCTCAAAACGATGAAAATTTACCAAATCAATGTCTAGAAATTGGTTAAAATTGTCGACATGCGTCAAATTTTGCTGAACATTCAGCTTTGCGAAATTTGTTGAGAGGTTTTAATTTGATGTAGAAATGAATTTTTTTCGTGGGGTGGTGGTGATGAGATTAATTAAATCAAAAGAAACTTCTGTAATAATTATTACCTAATAAGTCTGTATTGCAACGTAATGTTTCTCCAATCAGCAGCTGAGTTATTCTGTGTACAAGTTCTGATTTCTCGTTTAGTGCTTATGGTACGATCAATAGCAATGTCCAGTGTTCTACACAAATACTTAATCGTGGCCAGTGTTATAGCGCAAAATTATTTTGTGCATTATAATTTTGTCTGAGTTTATCAAAATCTGTTCGAGTTCAATTAATTTTAAAATGAAGATTTTTCTGGTTGATTCTGCTTGCCGATGTAAGTTGCTCTGAGATAAGACCTCTGACTTTTGTTATTTACTCAAAAAACTTGAGATCACCCAATGTGTTTTTTATCTTTCTTGTGAGCTTAGTGATATATTGCTGAAGGGTAATTCCGTGCAAGCTAGGTTTGCAAAAATAAGATTCCTGCTTCTTTCTTATCTCTCGAAATGAGATGCTATCCACCAACACTTCTTAACATCTTTAATAATAACAACTTTGGTCTTGTCTTCAATTTAGACTCAAGCATGGGTCATTTATGTTTAGGTGATAATACTTGCCTTTCCTGAAGGCTTCCTCCTATCAGAGGCTGTTAATTACATTGCTTTTCTTCTCGTTGTTATGGTGTTCAATAAAATTATTTCTTATGTTATGCAGGATTTTGTTGCAACGACGTTTTAATCATCTAGTGACCTCATCAGTTAGAGTGTGACCATCTTTGTTTGAGTTTGATGGAATTCGGTTTTAGAATTTTTACAACGTGTGCAGAGCGAACTGTCGCGTCAACTTTCATGATCTGAGGACTTAACTCGGTCTTTTGATGAGCTTATGAATCCTGCCATGATAAGCGGTTGTTAAAGAACAGTAGCCATTTTATCTGTACATAAACGTTGCGTATACATTGTATCATAATGTTGTATAGAATCTGTACATTCTTTCTGCTGTAAACACTGTTGCATTAACGTTAAATGCTGAACTGTTTTGTCATTGCCAAAAATGTTGGCTCTACAGTGGAATTCTAAAATCTTGCCCATTTCTCAAATAAAGTTTAGTGCAGTGTTATTTAAGTATCAGATTACTTCTCAGCTTCAGTTTTAATTTGTTTTTTTACTCTCAGTATAGTTTTAGTTGTAGTTTCCAAATCTTTTTAGTAGGGACCTGCACGGCATGATATTCTATTCAAAAGCAAATTGAACAGTAGCATTCGCTTCGATTAAAAATGATGTCATGATTCAGTCATTCGAAGCTTTGAATCAGTTGTTTCAAATGTTT
This sequence comes from Lumbricus rubellus, assembly GCA_945859605.1. NCBI lineage: Eukaryota > Metazoa > Annelida > Clitellata > Crassiclitellata > Lumbricidae > Lumbricus > Lumbricus rubellus. Next base: position 25,812,035 of record OX243813.1, on the reverse strand, counting down.
CATGGCTCATGGTTTGGTTGTGGAACAGCCACGTACACGTGGAATTTTACTCTCATCCGCAGAAATGTGACTGCAGTACTGCAGCATCTCAATGGTCAATGGGCATGTTAGATTGTCATTGGATAAAAATATTTAAGGAGATGAAAAATAATATAATATAGCCTAATTCCACTGTTGCTGATAGTTGAACATGATTCGCTTGATAATCAAACTGTTCGTCAAAAAGCTGCAGAACAAATAATAACAGAAGTACACAGTATTCATTCTAAAACAAATGTAGAAACTTTTATTTGGGTATGACCTAAATTTTTTGTCATTTTGACATTGCTGATTGTAGACCCAAGATCCTTCATGAATTAGTAAACGCATTATTTATGCATGTAAAGTGCATGACTAAAATAATCTGATAAGTTTACAAAACTTTACATGAAACCAGAACCGTAAATGGTTGGTTTCAATTTTCAACAATTCGTTGTGTTAATTTAATTCTGTTCAATAGCTTAAGTTCAAGTTTCATTGATTTGAACTGCAAAAAGTTTCGAGGCCTACCTACATTGATATATTGGTCACTCGGCTACTGTGATGCAACTGTGTTGTGAAGAACACACTACTTGAATATGAAACATACACTGGCCAATGAGATTCAACTCAACAGATAATTTGTGGTTTGCAGGTCCTTACTTTTTCAGTCTCAGTTTTAGTTTTCAGAACTTTTCTGTGTCAAGGTAGTTATGTAAACATTCAACAGAAGCAATTAAAAGGCTTTTTTTATTAACGACATTCATTTTCAATAGCAAGAAAGGCATATTTTTTTTATTGAATCCTGTTTTCCTGCAAGTTGAAGTTTAAGTCATTCACTGTTAACCATTGCAATCATGTCTGACATTCGGTTTGTGCACCAATCCCAGAAAAAAATAACTCGGTTTTCAACTTTCGACTTTAGTTTTCATTCTAGTTATGCACTTTTCAGTTGAGTTTTAGTTTGAGTTAACTGATTAGGAACTGTTCAGTTAGCGAAAAAGTTACTTTTGGTTTTTGTTAACTTAAAACAGCGCTGCTTTAATTAACACGAAAGATTTGAAGCAGAATGCATATTTTGTTTTAAATGTGCACCAATCAGAAAAAAATTAATTCAGTTTTCAACTTTCAACTTTAGTTTTCATTTCAGTTACGTACTTTCAGTTGAATTTTAGCTATGGTTTTCAGAACTTCTCAGTCGTTAACTTAACTTTGCTTAGTTAAAACTTAAATTAGTTGTTATCGTTAACTGAAGAACTTTTCACTTAGTGTTAAAGTTATTTTCAGTTTTAGGTAACTTAAATAACACTGCTTTAGTGAACAACAAAAGCTGTGAAGCAGAATTATTTTGTTTTAAATGTGAAATGTTTTACTAGCTGTTCAGAAAAAAGTAATCTTGTGCACGAAAATGTAAAGTTGAGTTAGAAACATTACTGTCAAATGTAATCTTATAATTTGGGAAATGCGTAATGGAAAATACGTTTAGATTAGTACAGGATATCATCCTACTTTCCAAATTACGTCTTGAGATACAAGACTGTTTCAAGAGTAAAAGACTTAGCATCAGAGATTAATTAAACAAGGATAAAAAAATTAATGCCTATAGGTTTCACGTACTGGAAAAATCAATCATGGTGCATGCATGAAGTTCAGCTTTTTTTATAAAAGTCATAAAAGCCATTAAGCTTTTGCATCCATTTATTTTATTATGTTTGTGTCAAAATAATTTATAACAAATTGCCAGCTTATCATACTAAGTCATGAGCAATAGATTATAGAGTTGCATGATTCGTGTGCAGCTTGAAAACTTTTCTATTAAAGTTCACTGCATTTTGGCTGAAGATCTACACAAACGTGCATATAACAGCGTAGCCCTGTTTTGGAAATGAAATAGTATGAAAACTCTGGTTTACTAGAAGGTTGCAGAAATAGATATAATTATTCAAAAGAATGAGGCTGTAATGCTACCAAATTCTAACGCTATTGTGACATAGAATTATGTTGTATGTGAAAATCATGTATTCACAGACATTTACTGTCATGCATGGATCATGGCATTCTGGTTCAAGGATATTCCACTCCATTTTATGTGTCAGGTACTTGCACTTTAACTTGTCAGTGCTGCTGACTTTTCCCAGGTGTTTCAGTTTCACCTTGGCTTCCTTACATCTTAAGAGTCGATTTTGTTTCTCTCCATGGAATATTACTTTAACGCTTGTGACATTCAGATTTTCTCTTCATTTTTTGGCATAGTGGCTGCATAGATATGTGCTGTCTGCTGATTTTGTGACAGCATGCATGTCAAGCCTATGAGGAATCTGAAATTCTGAATCGCTGATACAGACATAATATTATGGTAGAAAAGCAATTTTTGTGCTTTTGAAACACTGGCCAGTAAAAACAAATATACTTTATTTTTTTGACTATCTTTAAGTCTGTTTACACTTGACTCCTTCAAATCCAAATTAAAAAAATAATCTTTGAAGTTGCCATTTAACAATCTATTGCTCTTCAAACATGTACTTTAAAGAGCTCACTGCTTTGTAATATTGGTGTAGGTGTTCAGCACTAAACTACACTTGTGTAATTTGTCAAATGCTCCACAGACTTGAAATACAGAGTTCATGACTGAAATATTTTCTGCCCCTACATTTGAAACTTTTTTTACTGTTGCTACATTTTCTGTTGTTTATATATGAATTTCTAATAATACTATTACTGCGGCTATTACTGACCAGAGATTTTGACAAAGAAAAATAAATCTTTCTGCTGCATAATTATTAAGAAACCCCTTGAGCAAGAATTTGCGTAATGTATAATAATAGTCTTTTTAGTTTCAGTGTTTTACTCTAATTTATTTTTTAGATGTCTCTAGACTTGTATACATGTATACACACCAGAAATGGTTTTATGATTGGGTTTAAAGAAATCCACTTTAGCACTTTTCCAACAATCAACTTTTGCACTTTTCCAAGTTGATCCACCTACCGGAACAGCATGGTACCCTAGAGGTGGTGGGCTTCATAAATGCTTTAGAACCCTTAAATTGCATATTGTAAATCCAAGCCCTATGCTTTTGCCATTTTATTGTTGAGCTATTCAGTTAGGAAGAAAACTTCTGCAGCTGGAGTAGCTTACTCGTGCGGTTCGATATAATCCTGGGGAGCCTACCAAACCCTTGGACTACATCCGCAAGTGCTGCAGTGGGTCAGTGCACTTAAAATGTGTATTTAAGTTAATAATATTACTTTGCCTGTACAAATTCTGTAATTTTTTTGACATCTTGGTGCATATGTCTTCTTACCCCATTGTGTTTTGGGGTGAAACGTTAAAGGGGTAAATTTCATGCCCTACAAATTGAACCAAGTCCTGTCCGTTGGTGCTGTGTACAACTTATGCATTTAGCAATTTACTGTGTAAATATGTTAGCGCTAGAACTGCCTTGATGAGATGTGCCTTTGAAATGTTGATCTAGTCACTAGAACAACATGTTAATTCCAGTGTAATAATATTATAACACTTTCCTTCAAACAACAAACGTTAAATTTATTCTGTTTCTCATAATTTTTTGGAAATAATTATGTAACCTTAGATACCCATAGCCACTTGCCTGACCATAAGATGTGACTTCATATTCCTTACATAAGCAAAAGAAATGTTTTAAATTTATTACCAAAACAGCGTATGTTAAAATCTGTCATGTCACCTTTGTTAATTTACAGACATGTGAACTTGTGACTCGATCAAAGCATTTTGTGTTCTTTATGTAATAATTGGTTAATTTTTACTATTTTTATAGTCCTGAGAATGGCATAAAACGTTTGCCATTGCTCTGGAAAGCATGTGAAGCTGGCTGCTTGCGTTAACAGAATTTTGTGTTCCAATGATGAAAGAATACTTAGTAAATTATCATTTTGATTCGTTTAACTGGATTTCACAATGAACTTCCTTTAATATAAACTTATGTTCATCGCTTAAGATTTAGACCATTTATCGTCCAACAAACTTCACACATTTTCTTTATTAATTAAATTAGTAATCGTAATCATGTTTCTTTTCATGGGGCCTAATTGTGCCTGGGAGTGCTTCTGAACGGTTCATTCAAGAGACATGCTTTATAAATGCTTCAATACAAAACAATAACATAGAAGAGCATAAGTGAAAATTTGTAAAGCACAGCTTGAATAAAAATATGTCGGCTGCGACTAAAGAGGGTGCCCTACGATCAGACAAAAACTGATTTGAAGTGATTGCAAACAAAGAAGTGACTGACTGATTCGTTCACTTCTGATGCGCAAAGTAAGACTATTCCAGTGGGTTACACGGTCAACAATGGTAAAGCTGTGCTAAGGTAGTGTGGATGACCCAACCCACGGGACCACCAGGAAGGCAAGTACAATTGATTGGAAGAACCTGCGACTAGGAATAGATATGGGGCAGATATACACAAGGAGCTGTGATATGGGAGGGAGGGCATCCATTTACGGTAGCATGTATATTACAAGGAAATCCAGAAAATGTGGCCCCACTCCCTTTCAGTTTTCACAATGTACTTTTTCACATGCCCCACGTGGGCATGTATAGTTGTCGCCCCCCCCTCCCCCACCCCGAATCTAGATCAGTCTATTATTGAATGCATGCAGAGACGATCAGAGATTAATAATATTAATGTGCACTTTGGAAGTTCTTATGTCAGTGGTAAGTGGTGACATGGCATACAAGACTACAAGTGACCATTTTCCCACAGTCGTATATCTCTCACTTGCAGTAGTACTTGTCTGATAGCTGGAAAACTAATCTTGTGCTCATTATTTTGATGACCGGTATACAGGAGGCAAATTACTATTATCAACGTTTCGTTTCCAATGGTATAGGCCTAGGCCCTACTTAGCCAAAACAGCATCAGGAAACCACATAAACAAGTATACACTTTTGGGTTAACCTCTTCATTCATTATGAAAATTTATATAGCACCCCTGCAGGATGTTTACTCAGAGATGCTGCCTGCAATCATCTATTTGATGATTTGTACAACAGGTACTGGAAGAGGCACCAATGGCAAGGTCCCGCGCACACACACACACACAAGCATAATATATTGCAATGTGTTACTGCGTGGCCCCACAGCCCTACATTGTAAATTGAATGCAAAAGAGGTGATCCTAGGATGTGGCAGCATATACGACTAGGCACTTTAGCATACGAATTTGAAGGGTTGCAGATATAGTAGATATGGCAATAACAAAGTATAACTTGTCTGTCTCTATCTCTGCATCTCTGTCTGTCTGTATCTGTCTTGGGTGTGATGTATCCACCCTTAGTAAACCATAGGTGCAACCAGCACCCAACGTTCGAGCACAATGTCCAACTTGTGTGCCATCAACTGTTAAAAAAACTTTCCATATGGATTGGAATATCGAAACTAACGATGACATTAGAAAGTAGGTCTACTGTGGACTCAATTGAGTCAATTCGTATACATGTTCCTAAATCATATTAATGATCACCTTAAAATTGTTTTTCTGGTCATGTAGTCCAACCGAGCGATAACAGCACCTTCTTTTATACGCATCATAATTATTATCACATGATAATAATACGGCATTCTAGTTGTTCTCTTAGGCTACATAAAAAATTAGGATCTACGAGTAGGCCTACAACTTGTTGGCGTCGGCTAGACAATGGTCTCAGATCATTTGACGAAGTTGAGCAACTTAATTGTCCGGCTGCTTTTGACAGCAGTCTACTTACGGATCATGCAGTGTATGTACCAGTATGAGTGGATAGCGTTCGAGTGATTTAACGAGAGATCCTGCATGATGTGGCGCGTCATCGTGACGCCATCAACCGAGCAGACGGCTCTGCAGACGTCGTCTCAACGATCATTGCACGTCACGTGACTTTGTTTGCTAAGACGACTTCACTGATTTTTGGCGACATTAAGTGACTCTTCAGTCCTGACGTTCGTTTAGTGTTTTCAGGTCTGTGCTGAATACTTCACTCTTTTTTTCAAATGTGGGATTGTATAACTTTCTTCATCAGCAATTATTTCAAATCTGCTGACAGGGAAGGGGTAGGCTACAAAACCGATACTTAGAGGCATGAAGAGTTGAAGACTGATGGAGACTGCTAAATAGCCTACAGTCTGCATTAGGCATAGGCAATAATACTGATAGCCACAGCAAAATTGACGACGGGGGGCGGGGGCTGAGAGTGAGAAACAGAAAGACGGGTGGAGGGGGGAGATTGATTGTGCTGTGCTTTTGCATTTTCCTGGATGTCCTGGAATCTAAGGCAAGCTATCTCGGGAAAGAGGTAAGTAGGTCTGTGTGATGCTTCGGCTATAGGCTACTGCAGCACAGTAGATCTAGAAGTCAATAGAAGGAAGAGGAGGACGACGACGACGAGGAGGTAGATGGGAGGAAATGGGAGGGGAAAGGAAGTGAGGGTCGAGTGAGGGAGGGATTAATAACGAAGCAGACGTGCGTGGCGAATGTATCCGACAGTTAGCCAACGTACCTTGGACGAGGAGTGAATGATGGTTCAAAGCCGCCCCGCCCCCGGCCCCCCACCGCCCCCCCATAAAACGACGGGCGTCCTGCAGGGCCAGCCGCCCCATTCACTCCAAGAATTTCCCAAGTCCGGTGGGGCGCGTCTACCTCGGAGGCATCCCAAAGACCGTCTGCTTATCTGTCTGTCTATGATCATTCCGTCCGTCCGTATTCGTCCCCCGTGATATCGGTCCGTCCGTCATCAGTAGCCTACGTCCTGTCCGTTCCACTGCACGATGGTCTCTTCGAGGTACGGGGATGGACGAGCCACATTATCCATTCCCACCCCACCCCACCTCCATGATATGTGCTTTAGTTAATCGCATGCGATCGAAATGACCGTTCTACATTATGTATAATTCGTACATCAATAATTTATATTGGCTAAACCGAAATGATCTGAAATAATTATAGCGTCATGGTTGGCATATTACTTTACATAATTCAATTTGAGAAAAAAAACAGAGAAAAAGCAAAGCGACCTGCATGCAGTGAGTGATAGGCCTATATGGTGAGTCCGATGCGCTCAATTAGCAACAATGCCAATAGGGGCTAATTAAGAGACCTCAGCAATTCTGTCAATTCTACGTACGTTTAAGCAAGATGACCTCTCTGCAGCCGATTGCCGAAAAACAAATCGCTAATGAAAGTGGCCATTGACCTGGATTGCACTGTGTGCACTCGCGCTTGAATGAGTGCAAGTAGGCCTATAGCCTATGTGTGTGTGTTTTTTGTGCGTGTGACATATTGTAGCCTTCATGTATAACAATATTTAGACTTATTGCAGGTTTACTGAATTACAGTTTAATGAATAGCACACGTAGCTGAACTTTGCAATTAAGCACACTGAACGTGTTTCCTTCTGCGCGTCTGTCTCTGTCGGTCTCGCTCGTGCAGTCTTAGGGTATACCCGGTATACTCACGTGTGCGCCATGCTTTTGATCAATGGCTGCGCGATTATTAAACGTCGGTGTTTCAAGCGCTGGGCATCTATTTCTACGGTATGACTCAGGCAGTTAGGCTATTAGTAAAAAAATCATTTCTGTTGTGTATAAGTTTTGGAGAGAAAAAACGGGGACTAACATAATGGTCTCAAACCGAATGGCTTCACGCAGCTGCTATTATATAGGAGAGACTGTTTACAGCGACGTGACGTCACATGTTGACGTAGACGTCTAGCCTTCGTTACGTCATTGAATTGCGCAGCTGCAGTTAACTTCGTCTGCCCCGCTTGTTGTTGATGCCGCAATCGGTCGCGTCTTATTATTAACGACGTCTGTTCGGGCAACGGATGTCAGCGGCTGAGGAGCTATAGGCGACTGTTGTTCGTCTAATGATCATTGTTGTGTCAAACTGACGCCACCGGTTCGACGTCTTACTCACATGTTGCAGTTGAACTTGGGGGTCGAAATAGCTGCAGTCTTCTTTTTTGCACACTCGCATACACAGTGCAGTCGTCGTCGTCGTCGTTGTCGTCGTCACATGATCTCGCTGCAGGACAATTGGCGCCAATTAATCGGCGCCAAATAGCGAGACCTGCAGAGTACCGGGTAAATTACTGCTGTTGATGGAATTCGCGAAATCGCGATTTTTTCCGGCCAGCTTTGATAAGCGATTAACAGGCGTGTGCGGCGTGGCTGCCAGTGGGTCTTAGGGTCAGACGACGGAGGAGGAGGAGGAGGAGGAAGACTGAGGAACGCTGCATGGTCCCGCCGCCATCCAGTATTATACATGTATAGCTTTATGCACAGGCTGCAGGGCAAGGCGCCACATCCGCCGCCGCCACCGCCGCCGCCGCCAGAGACCGCCTGTCTATAATATCCATCGAGATGATAGGAGAAACGGTCTAGCACGGTAAAGTGGACGTCAGCCAGTCTGGTACTATACGGTCGTCGTCGTCTTCGCTGACGGTCTCGTCTTATTCCATCCTCCTCGCCCCTCTGCGTGTCTGCATGCGTGTCTGTCTGCTTGTCTGTTTGTCTGTCTGTCTGTCTGCGTGTCTGTCCGTCTTACTGTTTGCATGCTTTCTACGCTATACGCGTCCGTCTCCTCCTTGGCTCCTGCTATAAACCTGTCTTTCCAGCTCCTTGCTTCAACCAACTACCGCCTTATTACCACCGTGGTAGTAGTAGACTGGTTTTCGCTGCTGCTGCTGCTGCGGCTGCTGCTGCTGCTGTCTCCACGGACTGACCTCATTGGATTTCAGCGGCAGATCAGTCTTTTTACTTTTGCTACGATATACGGACCAATCGATCTGTGCTGCTGCAGCTGTGGGGTGGAGATGGCGACGGGGTAGGGTGGGGTGGCGACGGGGGGTGGTTGGGAGGGCGGAGGAGGTCGAAACTCAGAAGAACTAAGAACTTATAAGATTACGACTCTGCGTCACTTTTAGCCGACTTCTCCAAGATTCCGACTGCAGCATAACAACAAAGCAATTGCCATTTTCTGCCACCTGTAGGTATGTAAAGATTTATGTAACTAAGTTCGTAGATATGAAAGTAGGTGTATGTGTATGTATGTATGTATGTATGTATGTATGTATGTATGTATGTATGTATGTATGTATGTATGTATGTATGTATGTATGTATGTATGTATGTATGTATGTATGTATGTATGTATGTATGTATGTATGTATGTATGTATGTATGTATGTATGTATGTATGTATGTATGTATGTATGTATGTATGTATTTGTGTATGTATGTATGTATGTATGTATGTATGTATGTGTGTGTATGTATGTATGTATGTATGTATGTATGTATGTATGTATGTATGTATGTATGTATGTATGTATGTATGTAGGCCTATGCTTGTATTATGTCTGTAGGTATGAGTTATTTGTGTGTATGAGGGGGTGTGCGTGTGTGGGTGGATGTGCTTATTGATGTTTTCGTAGGTATGAGGGTATGCACATAGATGTGAGTGTATGCAGGTATGCGCATTTCAGTGTGAGAATTGTGGAAAAATAACTGGGGGGTTGGCCCAGTGTTATTTGTATTAACTGAAACTGTAACTGAAATAGCAGAATAACTGAAAAATCTTTGTAAGTTAACTATAACTGAAACTGAAAAATAAAAAAATAGATAACTATAACTGAAACTGTAACTGGAAAACAATAACTGTATAACTGAAGAATCAAAAGGAGTTAACTTGAAAATAAAACAATTGCTTTTTTCTTACTTACTTATTGAACGGAAATTCTACTCTACTACACGTTAAGTTCTCTATGTTCATTTCACTTCCAGTTCCTATCCCTTTCCTATTCCTTTCCTGCTTAGGCTTCGGCGGTAATCTGTTAAACAATCAGCCACCGCCATTGAAGCGCTTCAAGCTCATATCGCAGGATAACCGGACCAGAAGCTCCTTGAGTTCAGCATTAAGGACGTCCGGTATCGATGGGGAGCTTGATCGATACTTGGCGGAAGCAACAATCTTCAACGGTGACCTAGATAATGGACTGTCCTTCTGGGTGGATCGACAGAGCTCCTATCCATCTCTGGCCCTGATTGCAGAAGACTTTGTATCTGCGCCTGCTTCACAAGCATTCGTTGAGCGCGTCTTCTCAGTTTGTGGGGACTTGTGTGCAAGAAAGCGAAACAGATTAAGTGTAAACCTGGAACGTCGTGTGTTCCTTAAAGTCAACCGACAATAGGCCTATGTAAAATCAGATTGATTTCCTATTCAACTTTCTGGGAACTTTGCGCAATATGTGTGACTGTTATCAGTGTTTTAGTAGTTGTGACGTTTGAAAATACACATAACTGTAACTGAAACTGTAACTGAAAAAGAAAAAATAACTGTAACTGAAACTGAAAAATATCATGGCAGTTAACTGTAACTAAAACTGTAACTGAAAAATAAAAAAATTGATAACTGTAACTGAAACTGTAACTGAAAAACCATAACTGAAATAACACTGGGTTGGCCTATGATAAACTTGGAATTGGGGTGAAAAAATAGGGTTTGCTATGGGGCTTTAGGAATGACTGTGGGGTTGAAACCCCCAAATCCCCCGGAAATTCTCACCCTGACGCATTTATTCAGGTGCATATTATGAATGAGTGTATTTAAGTATGAAGAATGTATGCATGCATCTTATCTATATTTTAAAATAATAATGTATGACTGTATGGAGTGTATGCGTTGACGTATAATGCTTGTATTCATAGGCGTACGAGGCGGGGTGCAGGGGGGGCAAATGCCCCCCAAATTCGGACAAGTTTGGTGGTATTTTCGGGCAAAAAAAGGTCAACTTTCGTTTAAGTCAGGTTTTTCGGGCAAACACAGACCCGAACGACTAAAAAAAGGTCAACTTTTTCACGGATGTATTTTTCGGTCAGAAGTTCAATCTTTGCCCCCCCACCCCACCCCCACTGCTGAAATCTCCCGTACGCCTATGCTTGTATTTATACATATATACGTTTGTGTTTGTGTGTACTGGGTATATAATTATGTATGCGTGCGCGTACGTAGCCTATCAGTGCTTTGTTATGATGATGCATGCATATTGGTATGTTTATTAAAGCGGAGTGTTTTATGCTGCAGACGGCTAAATTCTGACAGGCGCCAACTGATGATGAGACATGCAGCCGCAGCAGCAGCAGCAGCCGCCGTGAGGTCCGGAACGGAAGACGTCCACTCACCGCCACTCACACGGAAACACGTGGACGCCGCCACTGAAGACTGGACGGATCATGGTGACCTCTGTCGAAAGGAGAACGGAGGAGACCCCATGGTCCCCATCCGCCGGTGGCAAATACATTTGACGAAGGGGGTGGGACCGTGGGGGTCATCATTCAAACAGTTCCCGATGAGCTGGATTATTTGAGAGATTTAAGTCTCCGGCTGGAACGGTCCGCACACACTGCATGCAGAGATCTTAAAATTAATGGCGTCTTCATGTTGCCATGGTAAATATGGCGTGGCGCCATGCATTCAAAAGGGCAAGCGGTTATGACGGATCTAGACCATTCTTATCAGCACTTAAATGGTAGAGTAATTTTGTTAAGATGACTACCATTGTAATATGGAAATTGACGTAATCGTAATCGTAATCTCCAAACTTCTAAAGCGCTACTTGAAAGCTAAAGGCGGGACACCAGCTTATTCACGAGCGCTGCATTGGGTCAAAGGGGTTGTCCGTAAGAGTAGTCCGAGGTGGTCCGGGTCGAGTTACTATAGGATCGGAGGGGTGAAACAGTTACTAAGGCGGGTGTCGTCTGGACCTGGAATTGGAGGGTGGAGGATCAGATGAGACAGGGTAAGAGTTAGACAGGGTAAGAGTTCCATCTCCAAACCCTTTCCCCTTTTGGCGCTACGCTCCTCGCCGATCGTCCACCGGACGCTTGTTCGTCTCCCCTCCCCGAAGTCTTGATTTCCCCCAGAGGATGCGACTGTCTGCTAACTGGAGCCCATGACCCAACCGCATGCAGCTGAAATGGACAGCTTTCAGATAGACTATGGCTTATAAGCGCAGTTGAATGTTCATAGGTATTAGACGTAGCTTCAGAGAAACCGGAAACCCATTCCAGTCAGTAGGACGACTCCAACTACTCATCAAAACTTAATATGGTCGAGTCATAATTAAAAATTATCATGATTATAATGATTATAATGTTGTCGCTATATAATATTGAAAATGTGTACATTCAACCTACATAATTATGCATTCATTTGGGGCGCGGTGGTGTAGTGGGTATGTTCGTTGCTTTGCAGCCGGAGTGTTGCAGGTTGAAATCCACCTCTAGCCGCCTTGTGCCTTGTAGGGACCCTGGGCAAGTCAGTGCCCGCGCTTCTGAGTAGAAATCTCGAACGGTCGCTATAACAATTGCACATGTTAATATTATATTTATGTTAGTATTACAAGGTAATATAATCGACAGGTGGCATACGAAGGTTTTGCATTAATATTATTACTCGATAGATGGCCCTTTTTCGAACGGTTATTCAGACTTTCTGCAAAACTTCTGAAATTGTCTATCTTGCATTCGACAGATGGCGGGTCTTGTCCGTAATTATTATGATCATATCGTACAAAAGCCAACGACTGGCGATGTAAGTATGTGATCATTATAATATGCATGTAATTTGGTTTGCTATCCACCATGCATGGTCCGTCATTTAGAATAGTCTGATATTGGGTTTGCTATCCAGCATGCATAGTCTGTCATTTAGCAGAGTCTGCTCACTCAATTTGGGTATGGTGAATATGGTCAAGTGCTCATCATAATAACAAATAGGCCTACACATCTACATGATACGTAGGGGTAGCCGTATGCTCGCCACATTCATTACCCTAAGATGAACCATCAAAGCATTGTCCGTTGATAGCAGCAATACACCCATGCAGGAAACACATCTAGTTCAGATTATAACATGCAAAATGTTATCCAATTTTGTTAGGTGTGATAATTGATGTAAATAAAGAAATCAACAATTATTTCCTGAGGCAATTTGAAAGCCAATACAATTCTCGTCCTATGCATAGGCCTTCATGTCACAGTTAAGACTTAAATTCCAAAGTCTTATGTCCATAAGTCATCAGAAGGCCGACATAATTATACGCAAATCAAATCATATAGATAGCATGCATCTATAGGTCTATAAATACTGTAGTTGACCTGGAATGAACATTTTAACGACAGTGTCCTTGTGAAAGCGATTCCCATCACTTGTCAGATGCGGCATCCGCTGTTACGATGCTGAAGACAGACGTAGTGCAGTTGCTGAATCTCTCCTCGAAGACTGAACACCTGTTTCTGGAGATCCATGTTCAGATTCCGAAGGTCCGCCACTCTCTTCTCGAGGCGTCGGATCTGCTCCAACTTCTTTGCTCGGCACTTCATCGCCGCCACTCGATTCCGTGCCTTTCGTTCGTCCGGCAGGGGTCCGCTTGCGGTATCTCCTTGAAAAGAAGAATCTGAGGTTGATACATGGCATTCAGGTGATCTGGTTACAAAATGGTGGTTGATTTCTGGGAAGGGAAGTGGTGGAGATAGGGCGGAAGTCGATGAAGGGATGTTGTTAGAAGGTTGCATCATCCTGTGATAGATCATTTGACCTTGAAACGAAGAGTCGCCCATGCTGTTGATCAAGGGCTCGGGATACATTCCATAAGGGTTACCAGCGGAGCATTGCATTGGTTGTTCTGAATCATACGGTAGGTGACTTTGGATAGGATTAAAGTGATAGGCAGACTGTGTGAGATGGATGGAATGTGCAGAGGCTGAATGAAGATGGTCAATCATGTTCACTGGTTGATTTCTTTCATAGTTTTCCGCAGCTGGAGGAATTAACGTTTGACAGATGCTAGATGGACTAGTGGTAGAGACAACGAGGTCTGGTGAGCCATGCATTGGATGAGTGACTTGGTGTTGTGGTCCGTCATTTCTTAGACGTACCTTCTTCAACACTTCCTCAAATTCATGAATACCGTTTCCTCCACTGTCGCTTTGAACTGATTTGGTCATCATGACGTCAGAGGAGGAATGAAGGTCTGTGAAACAACCGAAAATAGCTTCTTGTCAAACTGAACTTTCTGCGCATTTATCTCAAGCTCACTAATAATTATTACAGATCCCGATAGCCCTCATTGGTCAGAGTTTAGTATGGAAATTGGAGATTAGGGAGTTCCTTGGGTCCTTCAACTATTCTCTTCCAAAATAACGCCTATGACCACATCGGACAAGCTCATAACTATGAAACTGAGTTGCTTGTAGAATATACCGCTTAATTAAGGAACACTTTCAACTATAGGACCGGATATCCACTCACACATCAACAGAAACGCTAAATGCTATGATTGCTATCACCATATATTATGCCTAACTCATTTCAATTCTAACAGGTTCTCAGAAACAATTTATTGGCTCTATTATAAATTATCTGTAACAGCACTCCATGGAATATCAAACAGGCTCTTAATTTGCAATCAATTTTAAAATTGTTGCGGGAACTCTTACTAAGATTTAGCTAAATTGCCTCTATGTTTTTTATTTTCATATGATTGGGCTACAGTTATTTGCTAATTGTCTAATATAAGACTTCACGTGTCACGGTAATCAATCAATCAGTAATCAATCAATCAACCAATCAAGCAGCATATCAATCATTTTTTAAATATTTATTTAAACCATTTCAAGGTGAAGCACTCTTAAATTTAAGGATGTAAAGACAATTAAAATGGCAAAAGGGGTACTCAGATGGATTGATATCCGGAGCACCTAGCTATTGGACGCAAATTAAGTAGGCCTACACTGTGATGGCAAATGAAGCCACGTCTTTAAGATAGGATTTAAATTTACAGTTCCAATATAGAGTTAGCAGTCTACTAGATGATATGAAACAAGTTTAACAAGAAAATGCAAACAAATGGTTAGACGATCATATGAAAATATAAAAAACATAGAGGAAATTTAGCTAAATCTTAGTAAGAGTTCCCGCAACAATTTTTTAATTGATTGCATATTCCATGGAGTGCTGTTACAGATAATTTATAATAGAGCCAATAAATTGTTTCTGAGAACCTGTTAGAATTGAAATGAGTTAGGCCTAATATATGGTGATAGCATTTAGCGTTTCTGTTGATGTGCGAGGGGATATCCGGTCCTAGTTGAAAGTGTTCCTTAATTAAGCGGTATACAGACATACAGAAATTGACTATTTCACTAGACGATAGCCTACATGAAATTGCATATCTGAACGGTTTTAATCTGGGTAGGCCTATGTTAAGAAGCTTTAGTTCGTTAAATAATGGGCTAATTAATGCGCAAGTCAAAAGAGACACCAGCTATTATACGTTGGTCTACTTCATGTTTTTTTGCTATATTATTAGCTTGTGTAGTTTATAACTTTATGGAGTCATACATGTAGGTGGACGCCCAGATCATATTTCAATAGGAGAAATAAGGATATCTACATGAGAGTAATGTAGTTTGGTGCGAATGGATGGGAGAGCAAACCGGATACTCGATGCAGTATACTCAGTAGCCTACTCCCACATTTTTCAAATGTTTGGAGCTGTATTTCCATGTCATATGTTGGTCGACAAAATCCCCGAAGAAATTTAGCCTAATGGAAGTAATGGCCTGCGTGATGGGAGTACCATTGACAAGTAGTCATATCCTAGGGAAGAAATTGTTTCTATGCGATTTAACAAAAACACGGTATTTTCTAAATTCAAGGAGAGATTACTTTCCGCAAACCATTCGGTCATAGAAATGACTCTCAAATGAGTTCTGCATTCACCGCTTGAAATAGGATTTGATGAGATTTATGGTAGTAGGCCTAAAAGAGATTAAACCGTCAGCAAATCGGATGAAAGACACAATGGACGATGCATTGAGGAGATAATTGATGTAGAGAAAGAAAAGATAAGAGACTATATTTGATTTCGACCAATAGACTTTTTAAAAAGGTCGTCAGAAAATTTGGTCGATGAAAATGGAAAATGTCGTCGGCGACTCAGCCGTCCGCCGAAAATGTTGCACCCCGGCGATCATCCTTCGACTTTTCTTATCAGCAACAGCCATCAACCGATGACTTGAACATCTGTACACTGGCATTAATAAAGTTCTTGGATCACTATAGTTCTGCTTAATTAATATCACTGTGAATATTGACACTGAGTCTCTTTTTTACATAAAATTATCCAGGGTACTGATGATTCGGAACTTGGTAAGAGAAGTTAGAGAACGAGTTGCGTTAGCCTATGCATAACTTCTACATGTTAGGCGATATCCGGTCAAAACCCCGTGCGCAAACCGCACGCAAGTAACCGCGCGCACAAAATTACAATTTATGCGATCAGCGCAATGATCAAAAAAATAGGTGAAACTATTAAAACTACAATGTGAGCGATTAATTGTTTATTTCGGATAGTTTATAATTTGCACGATCGCGGGGTTATTATATAAAAAATGATGATCGTCGACATTATGAACGCGCGTAGTTTAATCCGCGCAATTTTCTTTTACAGTATCCTAAGCCATGCACGTTAGGCTACACAGTGTATCGCCTACTTCAAATCGCTTGCTTTGAAGCAGGGCCTATGCCACTCGGTAAGAAGAAATCCACTTACTGCTCTCACCAGGCAACGACAGTTCGAAAGTTTTTATCCTTTTTCAGCTGTGTCTTTTTATTTAGTCGAACTCGAGTTTTAGCGTAGTTCTTATAAGAGACGATTCAATTTTTTTAAATAAACAACGCACGTGATGATGACAACCATGTATGTACCCAGCAACGGCTTATATACTTGAGTCCATAAATAATTACTATACTAGGCTTAGACTATACGAATGTACATGTATATAGGCCTATAATGCCTAAAAATAATATTATATGGACAGAGAGAGAGACAGAGATAGAGATGACAGAGAGAGATGACAGAGAGACAGATGCAGAGGGTAAGAGAATGATCTCAGTGTAGGCCTATATTATGACGGAACTGCAGACCAGCACCTTTGTCTCTGGATGTCTGGATGCAGATCTATTAATAGCTAGTCCTATAAAACGTGTAAACATACATCTCTAGCTACATATACATATCAGCGTCGCTGTATTTAAACGCCTCAATTTAGCTGAGGCAGCAACTGTTCCCGGAGATTAGGCAAAGCCAGTTAAACGCCTTCTCGTCTGCTGCAGAACTGATGTATGTCTTGAAATGACGTATAGGCTACACGTCGTCGAGTCACGCGCCGGTCGCAGTGTACGTTTTCCTTGGCAATATTTTATGAAAATTTGTCGTAATTGAACCATGAGGAGTCAGACCTAATAATGCAAACAATGTCAATAATATAACATAAGCCTAGAGCAGCCTGTATTTATAAGGTTCAATTATGTTTATACATAATAGGGCCTATAATATAAACTTATAAGTTTGTGTCTATCTGCCAGTATACGCCTATCTGGTGAATATACCGTCATTAGCAAATAAATCGTGAGCGAATTATTCTTATAATCTCGCTCATCTATTTAAACTATTTTTCTTCTTATTCATCACCTAATCCTCCTCCTTCTAATTAATTTTTCTGTCGTTTATGATTTTATTACATAATGCATGTAGGATTCTGTTATAAACAACCGTCAGTGAAATTCCTCACATGCCTGCAGCGTTGTCCAAAGCGGAAGGAGATATTGTAACTGCTGCGCAGATGAAACCATATCGCTCCAACAACTGGACGCGTTTCAATCTCTCGTTGCCTCTCCTCTATTGAACCCGATGTATGGCAGATTTGTTTAGCGCCCTAGTATATTAGTTACCATCAATTGTATGATTTTATCATTATGGTGAAGTTAAACGAACAGACAGGATGAATGAAATCAGTTTATTGGCTAAGTGAAATTAGTGAATTGTACAATATGCCGAATCTTTTTCTAATTTTTCTTCCCAGTTTTTTAAAATTAGTTTCCTCTCTATTTTCGTTCCTCATTTTTCTTGCCGTTACTAGTTCCTCTAATACTTGTCTGATACTTAAACGTCCTATTCGATTTCTTATGCATAGGCATTCGATCACTTAATCACTTAGCAACTTGGTATAGACCTACTGGCTCATCTGGTTGTCCCAACACCTAATCACATGATCATTTCATAGTCTTGCACGCCAACATAATATTTATGTGCGCTTTGGTAAAGAAAAGATGCTAGGCCTATGTCAGTGTTCACGTAGGCTACACATTAGCTGCGTGTATATAGGATTGTAAGAGTGCAGTTCTAGTACAAATGCAAACATGTAGACGTAGCTAATGTCTATATAATTATAATAACACAGACTTAGGCTACACTCGCGCACCTACATGTAGGCACATGCACACACATAGGCGTAGGAGGCGGGGGTCCAGGGGGGGCAAATGCCCCCCCAAATTTCGGGCAAGTCTGATTTTTCGGGCAAGCAGACCCGGAAAATTAAAAAAGGTTGTTAAAAAATTTTACTTTTTTATTTTTCCGGGTCTTCTTGCCCAAAAAATCAGACTTGCCCGAACAAAAAACCTTTCGGGCAAAAAGTAACGGGAAATTTCAGAAGATTTTGGCCGGATGACTAGAAAAAGGTCGTCAGAATTTTCGGGCAAACGTAACGAACATTTTTCTTAAGATTTCGGCCGGACGAAAAAAAATTTTCGGGCAAAAGTCTAATTTTTGCCCCCCCAGCGCTGAAATGTCCCCTACGCCTATGTGCACACACACACACAGTTCTATGAATAGCAGCGAGATTATGATAGGAGATGACAAGTTGACAACATTGGTTATTCCTGAAGATGTGCCAGCATTATATCAGCAGCAGCAGCAGCAGCAGCAGCAGATCTGTTGCCTAAATTAAAATAACGGGGATTTTTTGATGTAACAGAAAATTTCCTTCGCCCAGACTGTATATAAGGTCGCACATGACTGTATACTTATATGGAGTTTCCCCATTTCATTGTGAGTTGCATATAGGCTATCGATGCAGCGATCTCTCGGCAATTCTCGCCCTGCTTTAAGTACCGGAATAAAATAAGTATAATAAGGTATTAAAAATTCCAAAGAATTTTTCGCAGGTCATGAGGCAGGTCAAGAGTAACATAGGCAGTATGCCAAATGACCTATCGCAACCTATGATAACACCGCCATTGAAGCTGCAGCACCTAATGATGTTTATGATGTTAATGAAATTACACATTGTTGATTCGGACTTTCTGCAGTATGTCCTCTAAACACGCGTAACTTTTTGTAGATGCTTTACTGAGAAAATGTACAATGTACATTCACAGTCATACCCCAGATTCACATTTTGGCGTTGGACATTCACATCCGTAGGCCTACACCAGATTCACATTTCGGCGCGACCGATGCAGAGGGTAAGAGAATGATCTCAGTGTAGGCCTATATTATGACGGAACTGCAGACCAGCACCATGGAAACGTGGTTAAATATAAACATACAACGAATGCCACCAGTAATGGTTCCTTGAATTTTTTTCTTATTTATCAGTAAAAACCCCGTAGGCCTATAACCAGGGAAATCACATAATCTATTGTTACTGTCCACACAGATGCGTCTGATATGATTGTCTATAATCAAGGCCAATTTGTTGGTTACAAATAATAACGAGGGTTACTAACAAATAAAATTAATGTCAGGATTGGAGCTCTCGTGGGCGCTGGTCTTGCACGTGTCTTTGTTTGTAAGCACGCCCACGACTTTCAAATATATAATGAGTGTGCTACAGTCCAAGTATTGGTTACTGGGCATCCTGGACTGCTACACCTTGTTCTATGAGATGATAAACAGACACAATCATGCGTACTTTGCGTAGGCTAGATATGGCAATATTGAGATCAAGTCCACTTTTGACATTTCTCACACCAACAGCCACCAAAATAATGGGCTCAGCCTATTTGGAAGCATGTCCTAGTTTCCAGACATTGTTGCAACATAATATAATAGGCGACAGGAGGATTGGATAAGACGGTCTCTTAGTTTCAAACCCACCTGCGATTAATACATAGGCCTAAATCATGTGATGTTGTTTTCTGCTACATTACGTCATGTTCGCAAACAGATAGAAATAACGACGATGAGATAATTATCATGGAAACGTGGTTAAATATAAACATACAACGAATGCCACCAGTAATGGTTCCTTGAAAATATATACATAGTCAATGCATAAAATCTTCATTAATATTTGAATGATGTATAGCGAGGATTTATATAGCTCAATAATTTATTATAAAAACAACATATACTCAAAAATAGATTAAAATAATATATTCAAACACTGTAACAATTTGACCTTAATCTTTTGGCATTATAAAGAGTCTTCGTAAAACGCGCACGCGCGCACACCCACGCACACAAACAATGGTTATTCCTTTTGCCTAAGTGTTTTAATAAATACACTAGTCCCCACTCCCAATCTTATTTACTCCTTTTCAGAGGACCATGCTAACAATGCATGGAAGATTTTATACGAGGCTTCTAAGAATAAAACAGTGAGATCCATAAATGTAAATAGGCTAACTACACATGTAGGCCTACGTACATATGTATTAGGGTGGAGTGAAATTTTTTTTTCTCACCAATCGTTTCGTAATAGTGACCAAAAGTTGACCACATGTCAGAGGACTAATAATGCTCAAAGAAATTATAATTTTACATTGCGTCTTCTGCCCTCTACCGGCAGTTTAATATGTCAAAATTTCAAAATTTTTCCAAAAATTTACATTTTCTTACATAGAATGTTTATTCCTTCAACTATCTGCATCGATTGCAATTTTGTCTATAAAGCCCATTCATTTCAGCATATAATGAGGTATTATTTGTTAAAAAATTCCAGACGGTAACGAAGTTATAAATTTTTTACGAAATTAGAGTTTGCAACATGTCGCGACATCATAGAAATAGCTAAAAACAGTATAACTTTTGTATCCGTTGACCAATTTTTATGATTTTGGCGTCATTTTATCAGAATTTACATAGGCTAGCTAAAAACATACTGACTCATTTGATACATAACTAGAAAACATTTCAGCAAGCATTGAAATCAGATTTTGTTTACTAAATTGTCTTATTTTAACGCCCACAGAGTTCTCAGTCTGAATTTGCAGTAATCATTTAAAGCGAGTCACTTTGTGCGGTATTCGCTTTTAGTGTTAAACGTTGGCATAATCATTCTGGCAGCGTTTCTTGCTCTGATAAAGCCGTCTCGGGATTTTTGTCCGACAACAGTCTGGGATGCTTCGGTTACGGCTTTCACACATCTTTCCACTGCTTGAGTGTGGCAGGGAAAACGTGGGAAATCGATAACAGGTGCTTCTTCACTGCAAACATATCTTTCCAAATCACTTTGAGACAACGATTTGGTAGCTGGAGGCTCTGTCACAAAAGATGTTTGCCAGTCGATGAGCTCAGTATAGTCTGTAGCCTCAAAATTCAAAGGCGGAATTTGGAAAACTCGTATACGTACATTTCTTTGGTTACATGTTCGAGCTCTTAAGATACGTCTGAGTCCAAGCTCCCTTACATGCTGTCGGTCATCTGTAAGCATGGCAAGAATAAGGTTCTCCGGGTGAGCAAAATAACTATTGTGCTGAATGACTCGGTCAACAATAGCTCTCATTGGCTCGCTCAAGTATCTAGATTTATGAATTGTCAGCCACAAGTGTTTTGCTCCGTCTTTGCATGAAGGCTTTGATTTGATGGTAAACCACATGGGTGCATAAACTTTCATTATGAATTCTGCTACAATTTTAAGAGCATCACATGGTTCTTCAGTGCTGACATAGAGACGCAATACTCGGTTAGCGAGTGTAATCCAACGAGACATAACGAGCCTTCCTGGTTCACGATTTGACAGAGCTTCATCACAGTGGCCACTCTTAACAGCAAGGCAGATATCGTTCAAATATTGTTGATCGGTGCTCGAAGCCATATATCTCTGATCTTAGTTGACAGTGTAACGGATATTTCAGGAAAGGTTGGTTCCCTTTTGGATGTTGCATTAGACTTTAACTCGTGTCTAATCCACATGTACTCCATCAAGACATCCTCGACCATCGGCAAGAAGTTACATTTCAATCTTCTTGGAGCACCAAAGATTGGACAAACGGGAGGCAATCTTAATCTTGATGTCATTCTTTTCTGATTGGTTTTACTGTTATCAATAAACTGTCACTAGAAGTAAAGACATTAGAGCATGTTACACTAATATGAAATGAAGTTTGTAGGTACAATTCATTTCACATAGCCTACAGTGCATTAGGTGAGTTGTGGGCTGTAAGCGTCTAGCTTGAAATGGTACCTCTGTCGTTACATCCAAGTTATAAAACTCAATTGTGCTGGAGAATCTCCTAGATTTGTATTGACTAATAGCTGGGTACATCCAATTCAAACAAAATTAATTAACACACACAATGCCTGGAAATATTTCAAAAGCAGGAGACCATTAAATTCTGATTTGGATACGTATTTTATGAACTTACAACCTCTCGAAAATATTTATTTCAAGCAAAATAACTCAGAAAAATTGCCATTTTTTAACAGGAATTATGTATTACAAAGATGTTACCGCCGGTAGAGGGCAGAAGACGCAAAGTGAAATCATAATTTCTTTGAGAATTAGGCCTACTCTCCTTTGACATGCTGGCAGCTTTTGATCACTGTTTTAAAAAGATTCCTGGGGAAGAAATCTAATTTATATGATTGCTGAAATGTTTTCTAGTTATGTATCAAATGAGTCTTTAGCTAGCCTAGTTATGTATCAAATGAGTCAGTATGTTTTTAGCTAGCCTATGTAAATTCTGATCAAATGACACAAAAATCATAAAAATTGGTCAACGGATGCAAAAGTTATACTGTTTTTAGCTATTTCTATGATGTCGCGACATGTCGTAAACTCTAATTTTGTAAAAAATTAATAACTTCGTTACCATTTGGAATTTTTTAACAAATAATACCTCATTATATGCTGAATTGAAGAGGCTTTATAGACAAAATTGCAATCGATGCAGATAGTTGAAGGAATAAAAATTCTATGCAAAAAAATGTAAATTTTAGGAAAAATTATGAAATTTTGACATATTAAACTGCCGGTAGAGGGCAGAAGACGCAATGTAAAATTATAATTTCTTTGAGCATTATTAGTTCTCTGACATGTGGTCAGCTTTTGGTCACTATTACGAAAAGATTGGTGAGAAAAATGTTTTTTTTTGCTGTTTTCACTCCACCCTAATATGTATACATGCAGACACAGGGTCTACCGTAGCCTACTTCCACTACGAGAAGGCTACAATATTTCACATACATGTACTTAGCTTATAAACATAACAATTATTGTACCAGAGCAGCAGCCTATTTGTACGAGCAGGTATAAGGTTTATACCTTATAATATATAGACCTGCTCGCATGATTATATGTGGTAATAGTAATACAAACAAATAAAAATTATGAATATTTATGACTGCCATGCACTATGTCTCCAAAGCCACATAATGTGACTAAATATTTAATTACCATGAGATGATACCATGAGATGGTAATGAGCGGAGACTTAGGAGGGGGACGGGGAGACGGTCCCCCAAAGTTTGTGGTGGATGGGAACGGAGATGCTTATATCCCCCAATATTTAAGAAATTTTTATAAATATAATTATAAATTTCTACAGTGTTATCCACTGTTTATCCATAAAGAGCTATTTTTATGATAACAGCTTAGAATGCAACCATCACATGCGTAAATAAAAAATTCTTAAACAATGGAAGGGGACATTTATTGAAATCTTAAACCACGTCTCTGAGCACTGAAATCATGAGTAATTTTGCTAAGATGACAGCTTTAAAAGCTACGGTTACAGTGTGCAAATCCAAAAAATATAAGCAATTGGGTGACGACACTTTGAAGTCTTATACCATGTCTCTCAGAACTGACATAGGCTAATGAACAGTTTTGTTAAGACAACAGCTTAAAATTTCTATCATTACATTGTCGAAATTCAAAACATCTAAACAGTTGAAAGGGGACATTTATTGAAGTCCTAAACCATGTTCTTCAGCAATGAAATTATGGAAATTTTTTGAGATAACAGCTTAGAACGCTGCCCTTAAAGTGTGCAAATAAAAAATGTAAACAATAGGAGGGACATTTTTTGAAGTCCTATACCACGTCTATGAAAACTGACATGATGAGCAATTTAGCTGACAGCTATAAGATCTAACAATTACAGTATGGAAATTAAAACAATTTAAACAATGAGGAAAAGGGACATTTATTGAAGTCTTAAACTATGTTCTTCAGCAATGAATTTATGAGAAATTTTGTTTAAATGACAACCTAAAATGCTAACACTGCAGTGTGGAAATTTAAAAAATGTCGATGTTGTGGAGGGAGCACATCCCCTTCCCATACCCCTACCCCGCTCGGCGCTTCGGTCGCTCGTTCACTTCTCCCCCAAACTTCTGGACCAAGTCTCCGCCTGTGGTATTTACTCTAACCTGGCTGAATGCATTAGTTTGTAGCCTACGCGTCGTAAAATTCAGTGCCTCGTATAATAGCATGCATATGCGATACGAGTACGTCATGCGAGTATTATGCATACGTTATGTGTCAGATAACATTATGCTTACGTTATAATTACGACATGGTCTTTCGATTAGGCACGATTATTGCAACATAATACTGAGGGGTAGGCTATACCTTAGATACAGTTTAACTGAAGTCAAATGTCAACTGATTAACAGAAATCACAGCTTCATAAAAAAAATAGTTTCGTTGTCTCAGTTTACTCAATAATTACAAGAAACATAAAAGTCAACAATTTCGTGTCATGAGGCAATTTAAAAACCAACTTTTACTCCCAACACATTTGTCACTTGTCACAGTTATGATCCAAAATATCAAAACCTTATGTCCATAAAACATCAGCAGACCATATAATACATGCACGAACGCGCATGTTCACATTAGAACATCCTATAGGATAGGTCTATTCGGTAAGCATTGTTTTGTTTATATCTGGAATGAGCATAATTTTATCGACATTGTCCTTGTGAAAGTGAATTCCCATCACTTGTCAGATGCGGCATCCGCTGTTACGATGCTGAAGACAGACGTAGTGCAGTTGCTGTATCTCTCCTCGAAGACTGAACACCTGCTTCTGCAGATCCATGTTCAGATTCCGAAGGTCCGCCACTCTTTTCTCGAGGCGTCGGATCTGCTCCAACTTCTTTGCTCGGCACTTCATCGCCGCCACTCGATTCCGAGCCTTTCGTTCGTCTGGCAAGGGTCCGCTTGCAGTATCCCCTTGAAACGACGAATCTGAGGTTGATTGGCATTCAGGTGACCTGGCTACAAAATGGCGGTTGATTTCTGGGAAGGGAATTGATGGAGATAGGGCGGAAGTCGATGAAGGGATGTTGTTAGAAGGCTGCATCCTGTGATAGATCATCTGACCTTGAAACGAAGAGTCGCCCATGCTGTTGATCAAGGGCTCGGGATACATTGCGTAAGGGTTTCCAGTGGAGTATTGTTGTTTTGCATCGAAAGGTATGTGACTTTGGAAAAGATTAACGCAAGTATCAGCCTCTGTTTGATGGATGTAATTTGCAGAAGCTAAATGAAGATGGTCATGTGAAGCATAACTTCCTGAAGCAGGAGGAATTAACGTTTGACCAATGCTATATGGATTAGAGGTAGAGACAACAAGGTCTGGTGAAGCATGCATTCGAGCAGGGATGACGGATGGATGCATGTCTTGTTGGGGTCCGTCATTTCTTAGACGCACCTTCTTCAATACTTCCTCAAATTCCTGAATACCGTTTCCTCTACTGTCACTTTGAACTGATTTGGTCATCATGACGTCAGAGCAGGAGAAAAGGTCTGCTGTGAGACAACAACAAAAAACGGCTTCTAAATATCCTGCTAATCTGCAATTTTTCGCGTCCTAACTCACAATTATTACAAATCCTGATTTCCCTCATAGGTCAAAATTTATAGATACCGGTAATTTGAGGAACACGTGGTTATAGTAACTGGTGCCCTTCAACTGCTCCCTTCAGAAATGATTCCTTTGACCACAACGGATGAGCTCGTTAACTATGTAAATGAGTTGCTTGTAGAACCATTTGAACTAATATTAAAATTGTCATGGTAATATTGTAGGGCACGCAAAAGCTACACAGTTCGCAAAGTTTAATTTTTAGGACATGGATGCAAGTAGCACGTGACGTACGTCGCTATCCAATTTCAGTGAGAACGACCAATTTTGTCGTCAAAATTAGGACGACTTCACTTTCGCTGAAAAACTTGCTCAGGGTCCCTATAAGCGGCGGCTTGAGATAGATCCAAACCCGCAACCTTCAGGCTCCAAGCACCGAACATACCTTATATATACCACTGCGCCCCCCAGCGAGGATTTATAACTGCTAGCGAAGAGTGTGGAGTGCTCGAGGTTCAATGGTTCATCGGAGCTGCTCTGTGGGTTCACACATGTAGGGAATAATTATGTATAGGAACTCTAAAACTGTCATTCACGTGATACCATCGTTTTACATTTATAAATAAAACTGGCGGTACATAAGCTTATTTGCTCGATTAGACCGGACTTACATCATGCCGCTTGTTTAGTTTTCGTAGCATTGTGCAATGAGTTATTTTTAGACTGAATATGCCTCATCTAGGCGGATCTACTTTTACGATGTTCACTGGGTAGGGTACGGTTTCTGATGCTTGTTCCATATCCGATAAGCATCACTTATAAGCAAATGATTAGTTACGTGAAGCAACTCATGCTTCACATGACTTTTAAACGCTGCACTTAGATTAAATATAATTGTATCAAGACGATGGTCACCGAGTTTCGAAAACTACACCGCTGCTTAGCCTACTCCTTGACAGTGTCAGTCTCAACCCTGGTATAAAAAAGGAGGGCGACTACTACCTGCTGCTGCTAAGACTACTACTACTACTACTACTACTACTACTACTACTACTACTACTACTACTACTACTACTACTACTACTACTACTACTGCTGCTACTGCTACTGCTACTGCTACTGCTACTGCTACTGCTACTGCTACTGCTACTGCTACTGCTACTGCTACTGCTGCTGCTGCTGCTGCTGCTACTGATACTGCTACTGCTACTACTGCTACTACTGTATACTACTACTACTACTACTACTACTACTACTACTACTACTACTACTACTACTACTACTACTACTACTACTACTACTGCTGCCGCTGCTGCTGCTGCTATTACTACTACGGCTGCTACTACTACTACTACTACTACTACTACTACTACTACTACTACTACTACTACTACTACTACTACTACTAAGCTACAACAACTACCACCGAATTTCTGCACAACGCAATGACACTGAAGCTGCATGGACCATAATTGTGCAGCAGACGCAGTGGTGAAAGGTATAGGCCTACTTCATCAGGTTTCTGCATTAAATTCCTCCGGCCACTGCATCTGAGTCTTCGCGGATTTCTGTCTTGAGTTTCGATTAGAATTTTTACTTACTTAAGGAGTCCTACATATTGACCTTCCTTATCAACACCCATTTGTGGAACCCTAAGCATCATTACACTGACGCCTTTGGATCACTGCTTAGTGTTTGATCTAGTCCCCTCTGCCTGAGGTCTGGTTTCTGAACGGGGGGAATAGTTCATTTTTGGCGGACCTTTGGGTGGATGGCAATCGGGCGCTGAGCCACCTACGCCACCATGTGCTCGACCATTATTTCTGACGACCTTTTATTTGTTTAAATCATTCGGTCAAAATCTACGAACATTGTGTCATTTTCGCAACCGACAATACTGATGACTTTTTTGTCTTCACAACACTTGTCAATTTTTTTCTTAGCGGGGTCAATTCCTGCGCATTTACTTTTTGTGCGGAATATTATTGTAGACCTACGTAGGCTATTTACATGGATGCAACATGTGGGTGCGTCGCACGCTTACAACCAAAGGTCCAAAGCCGCCACTACTCTGATGCATGCATTAATATGCACGAGAGTTGACTATATGGCTGTGCTATCTATGCGGGCTTAATCCTTTTACGCTTTAATAAGTCACAATCTGTCCTTAATGCCGCGGTTCTTTGATTGTGGTTTGGTCTCAGGTCGGGAGCGCCTTTTGACTTTTGCCCGAAAATTTTTTTTCGTCCGGCCGAAATCTTAAGAAAAATGTTCGTTACGTTTGCCCGAAAATTCTGACGACCTTTTTCTAGTCATCCGGCCAAAATCTTCTGAAATTTCCCGTTACTTTTTGCCCGAAAGGTTTTTTGTTCGGGCAAGTTTGATTTTTTGGGCAAGAAGACCCGGAAAAATAAAAAAGTAAAATTTTTTAACAACCTTTTTTAATTTTCCGGGTCTGCTTGCCCGAAAAATCAGACTTGCCCGAAATTTGGGGGGGCATTTGCCCCCCTGGACCCCCGCCTCCTACGCCTATGGGGAACTTCCCCAAGAAACGTCTAGATGAAATTCTGGTATTTGCTTATTTTCTCTGTCAACATTGATTTTCGTCAGTTTAATTAAGCAAGGTCTGAGGATTCTGAATGTGGCCAGCGGGCCACTTGATTAGGCCTATTTAAATATTATGTCATAATTTCAAATAATATACCAAATAATACCAGTTGTTAAGAAGAATTGAAAAGCTTGCACTTACTGCTCCAATCCGGCGTCGACTTTTCGGAAGCCTATCCTTTTGCTGCTGCTGCGTTTTTAATTTAGTCCAACTTTAATCTATTAAGCCTAAGAGACAAAATAATACTAATCTGTTCCTGTGAGGATCGTTGGACACTTCAAACTGCGCGTTAACCAGACTAACTGGAAAGATAAAGTCCTATATATAAATAACGCACGTGATGATGACTATCCGCGCGTATACCCTGCAACAGAGGATTATATCTGATCATATATATTTATACATACTGTACAAAAGTGTACATACATACATAATATATACTTATATATACGCACATACATGTATGCAAAGTGCAGACTAAGTATCTCAACGTCTATTATGACGGAGTTGCAGACCAACGCCTTTGTCTTTGGATGTCTGTAACTAGATCTAGAGCCTATTAATAGTCCGGTGAATGTGAAGGCTATAACTACAGCTATATGCCTGCTGATAGGCTATGGCGTCGGTGTGTCAAAAAGCCTTATTATAGCTGAACATGTGTAGTTCCCGGAGATTAGGCAAATTCAGTGGCATGCACTGTGCGTCAGATTTAGGGTCTTTAAAAATAATGACGTGCGTAGCCTATAAGCTTACATTACTTGGGGTCACGCATTGATTGTATACGACATGTTTTTCTTGGTCATACATCAGTTAGTGAACCGTGCTGACTCAGATCCAGTACCGGCAGTATTAATTTTTGTGACATACATGCATATTTATGTGGGTCAATTGTAGGCTTGTAGTATAATTGTATAACTGCCTTGGCTTCTATCGCGTGTCATTTAGGTAATACCCTTAGCCTATACGTCTAGCCTAATCATTAGCTGGTAATTTAAACTATTAGCAGAAACAGCGTGAGTGAATTCTTCATCCAATCTGGCTCCATCTATCATAATTCTTGCTCACACATCTTCCTCATAAAATTCGTGTCTTCTGCTTAACCTATCGGTGTTGTTAGCTGCATGTGGAAGTCCTCTGGAAATGAATGGCCACAGGGCTGTTTTAAGAAAATTTTAAAACTCCACAACTCCTTTTTTCCTTTCCCATCATCCATGGTGAACTATACTTAAAATCGGAGAAGAATTACTAGTTTTTGCTAGTTTTAACTGTACAGAAGTGCTTCTACAACTGCACATTTTGTGTACAGTACAACTGCACGCTAAAAAAGTCCTGAATGACGATAATAGGGTTAGTTATTTTACCAGACTTAGATAAACAAAAAAAACTAACATATATAGAGTACGGCGTATAGCCTAGTTCCTGTAATATCTCATAGAAAAGATGGGAGGTCATACTTGACTGATTTTAGAGAAGATGGATAAAATCATCTCCGCAATCAAATACGAAATTAATAACAATTAGGCTACGCGGCCAGTCGCGCATGCACGTGTGATCTTATTTTGAAAGGAATGTTGTTGCTTCAGCGTTATTTTCTGAATGAGTTTTTTGACGCTGTCTGCTTAAAATGTCTTCTTATTCAAAATTTACTTTCAATGGCTTCCCAGATTTTTATTTCGTTTTTTGCAGCATGAAATAAATTTGATGTTGTGTTCCGAAATCGCTTGAGAGATATGGCGGTGGCAACGTGATGTGAAGTAGACAATAATTATAGAATGCACAATTTTAAGCTTATACGGCAAAAGGACAGACAGGATGAATAAATCTCCTTACTGACAAAGTAAATTGTCCTTGGTGCAGATTTTTTCTAATTTTCTTCCCAGTTTTCATTGGTTCCTCTCTGTTTCTGTGCCTCGCTTTTCTTGCCGTTATGCAAGTTTATCTAATACTTGTCTGATACTTAATTCCTATTCGACTTCCTATAGTAGTCATTCGAGCACTTAATCACTTGGCAACTTGGGTTCTAGGGCAATTACCCCTGGACAATTACCCCCGGACAATTACCCCCTCCCGACAATTACCCCCTGGACAATTACCCCCGTGCCAATTACCCCCCGGACCACTACCCCCGTGCCAATTACCCCCTGAACAACTACCCCCGTACCAATTACCCCCCGGACAATTACCCCCCGTGCCAATTACCGCCCGGGTCTCATCGCCGCGAACTTTAAGCTTAGCCTTACACGCCATTTTCGCACTCAAACGAAACGACATCGTTTGCTAAATTCTTCTGTTTCACATAAATAAAACCTTCGAAACTAAGTTTATCTTTCCCTGCCTCAGATTTATAAAATTTCATCATGACTAGATATAGATAATTCAGTAGACTGTGTGTAAGCTAATTTTGTGTTTCTTTGAATGATACAGCTAAATATTATGCAAGAGCGTACAGGTTTCGTATGCCTGAGAGCGATAGAAACAGATACATAAAGAAAGACAGAGAGAGGCACAGAGAGGCGTGGAGTGATAGGAGGAGGGTGTACGCAGATAGCTGAGAAATAATGGTAGCAGCGAGGAGTGTGTATAAGCATGTACAATAAGTAGCCTATTGTAGAGCGAGATAGTGAAAAAAGATTGCAATACCGCAGTAAAGTTAACTTAAGATAGGCTTAGGCAGAGCTGAACGTCTGTCAAATACGAAGAGACTGGTAAAGAGATTAACGCGTGAGGGAACAAGCTCACACTCTGGCAGGGGGGGGGGTAATTGTCCGGGGGTAATTGGTACGGGGGGGGTAGTTGTCCGGGGGTAATTGGCACGGGGGTAGTTTTCCGGGGGATAACTGTCCGGGGGGTAATTATCCAGGGGTAATTGTCCGGGGGGGGGGGGGGGTAATTGTCCGGGGGGTAATTGTCCAGGGGGTAATTGTCCTGTCACCGGCAACTTAATATACCGTATAGGCCTATATCATACCGGTACTGTTTTAAACTGGCTCCCGAACACCTAATCATATAACATTAGGCCTACTATAGTCAAAACTTACTCACCGACATTATTATTTTCACTATTATTATTTGTGCGCTTTGCCTTTTGGTAAAAAAAAGGCGCTATAGCAATGTTCACGTATAATTATGTAAGCTGCATTTAGCCTATAATATCATATATGAAAGTGCAGTTCTAAGTACCAATGCATATAATTATGTAGACGCTGTCACGCTGTTAACCCACGTGGACACACACACACACACACACACAGAAAATATAGACCTGGGTTATGCTGAAAGATGTGCAGCAGTATAGCTGCAGCAGCAATTCGGTCGTCTGACGGGGATTTTTCGGTGTAACAGACTTTTTCGTCCAGACTGCAGCTATAATTATATGTATGGCTGCACATGACTGTGTGGTGTTTCCCAATTTTCATTGTGATTTTATATATCGATATACACTGTTATACAGCTATGATTCAATGTATATAATTATGTCATTAGGGTGGTTACACCTTTCGCATGCAAACACATAATGAACTTGTAAACACATAGGCAAAATGGAGAGTTGGCAAAAGAAGAACAACTTGCAAAATATGTCTCGTAATAATATATACGAGTGTAACTTGGTATGTTTTACAACTTTGTATTAATGTACATGACAGGTCGACAGGGTTTGCATACACTTAATTGCTGCACTATTTTACTTAACCTGTACAATTTGATGGATAGGATGCAGTCCTATATTTCAAATCAACTGCAACACCCAGTGATGCCTATATGAAGTTTATAAGAAGCGTGATTGCTACAGACATTCTGTGCCGGAATCCCCTAAACACCCGTAAATTTTCGTATAGGCCTATGTCTCATACTCAATAAATAGAATGAAATAAATAAGTAAAAAAATAAATTAATAAAACTTAGCAAAGACTCTGGAGTAGGCTATCCCATAACCTTGGTGCATAATGCAAATGTACATGTATACAGCAGCAACAAAAAGCGTGAAAAGTACATGTAGGACCTAAATGGCCATCGAGCGGAGTTCCCAAAACATCCGGCCTTAAATGGTAAGGAACTTAGGAAGCTACCGGTTTTCATAAAGGTCAACGTTGAGTAAGCTATTGTATCTATATGTACTTAGGCAGTGGCTTAGCAGTTTGAGTAAATTATGCACGTGCGCTATAGTCAGATGCAAATAAAGGCTACTTACATACTCACTTACTTACATACTTGCTTGGAGTCAAATTATTTTATCAAGTCACATAATTTATTCCGCAAAAGGTAGGCTACGTCATTCTAGTGTATACATGCCTATACCTTCTGACATTGAGACTGTCAATGATATAGTTAAGGTTATCTGAGTAGCTGCGCTAGAAAGTGGAACGTCAGGCAGAGAGGCTGCATCAGGCATAATAATTGTCATGACCTGCTTCACATTAAACATCGAGAATTATTGTTAACCATTGAGTGGAATTCCCAAAACATCTGACCTTAAATGGTAAGGAAGCTGCCGGTTTTCATAAAGGTCAAAGCTGAGTAATCTATTGTAGGCTATCTATGAATCATTAGTAACTAAGCTTGTAACGCGCACCACAAGGTCACACAGAAATGGGAATCTGGGGTAGGCCCTACGAACATAAATTTATGTCCAACGCCGAAATGTGAATCTGGGGTATGAGTGTGAATGTCCAATCCCGAAATGGGAATCTGGGGTATAAGTGTGAATGTCCAACGCCGAAATGTGAATCTGGGGGAAATGAACGTATATGTCCAACCCCGAAA
This sequence comes from Lumbricus rubellus, assembly GCA_945859605.1. Taxonomy (NCBI): domain Eukaryota; kingdom Metazoa; phylum Annelida; class Clitellata; order Crassiclitellata; family Lumbricidae; genus Lumbricus; species Lumbricus rubellus. The sequence continues at coordinate 25,778,684 of OX243813.1, read as the reverse complement.
TGTGAATCTGGGGTATATGAGTGTGAATGTCCAACCCCGAAATGTGAATCTGGGGTATGAATGTGAATGTCCATGGCCGAAATGTGAATCTTGGGTATGAACATAAATTTCCAACGCAGAAATGTGAATCTGGGGCATGAATGTGAATGTCTGTTTATTCAGAGGGAGTATAGCGCAGAGTAAAGAATTGATTTAGATTTGGCAAGGTTAGGATGCAAGCACACTTTTTACATTTCCCACATCAACACTCTTCTCTGATTCCATATTTTTTCATCAAGACATGTGGCCGAGGTTGAAATGAGAAATATGCTTTATTAGGACTGTAGGCTACCGGTAAATGTTGAGGTGAGTACACGCTGACCGGGAGAAAAACTGACTTTTTGGTCCGAAATTTCTGACGACCTTTTTTAGTCATCCGGCCCAAATCTTGTGAAAAATAATGTCAACAATCTCCTATCCGAAATAACTTATGACCTATTTTTATTCGTTCGCTCCGAATTTCAGGAAACACACACCTAAGCTTAAATACTTTGCCTTGGAGTGAGTATACGCTGTATACCCGCGTGTACCCTGGTTTTCGGAGGTGAGTAGCCTATGCGATGCCGTTTTTTCCAGGGGGTGAGCATACACTATACAACCGCGCATACCCTTGATTACTGCCTTGCTCTATATGGATGCAAGCTCTAGTTTCCAGACCGTGGTGCAACATAATTATACAATAGCCTAATCGGCGACAGAGGATTGGTCAAGACGATCTTTTAGCTTCAAACCCACCTTTGAGTAATACGTACGCCTAAGTCACATGATGTTATTTGCGCTGCATTACGTCATGCTCGTACACAGAGAGAAATAAAGACGACGAGATAATAATTATTATGCAAACGAAGCTAAAAAATAAGCATACAACGCATAGCGCCAATATTGGTTCCTTGAATTTATTTCTTACTTATCAGCAAAAAGTCAAAAACCCAGTATAACCACGAAAATCACATAATCTATTGTCACTCACGCACATCCGTCTGAAATGATTGTCTATAATTAATCAAGGTCAATTTGATGGTTACAAATAATAACGAGGGTTACTAACAATGTCAGGATTGGAGCTCTCGTGGGCGCTGGTCTTGCACGTGCCTTTGTTTGTAAGCACGCCCACGACTTTCAAATATATAATGAGTGTGCTACAGTCCAAGTATTGGCTATAGACCGGACAGTGGACATCCTGGACTGTCACATCGTGTTCTATGAGATGATAAACGGGCACATGCCTAGATTTGCCAATTTCAAAAGGAATTGGTGACAGGGAAAGATTCTGCCCTACAGAAGGCACATCAATCCAACACACTCTGGCAGAGGGAGCACATTTGAAAGTTGAAAAATAATTTTAATATTAATGATGGGCATCTCTTAGCCATTTTCGTAGGTTTATTTTAAATAGGTTAATATCAATACTTATAATACTGTCGATAGCGGCATATAGTTTAATAGCTAACGACCACACATGCTTTGTGTGGCTTATTATAACAATAATATATAGTCTATTCACAAATAGATTAATATAGTATATGCAAAAAATTAATACTGATGATTTGACCAGAAATTGCAGCATTATACATGTAAAAGGTCTTTGCTAAACGCGCGCGCTCACACGCACGCACGCACGCACGCACACACAGAAATTAATGGTTATTTCTTTTGCCTAAGTGCTTTAATAATACAAAAAATTAGCTCCTCTCCTACTCTTATTTACTCCTTTCCAGAGGACCATGCTAACAATGCATGGAAGATTTTATACGAGGTCCCTAAGAAGAAAAATAGTGAGATCCATAAAAAAATATACCAATGACTATACATCTACGTATACAGGCAGATATGCCGACGGCCTACTTCCGTTATCAGTAGCCTATATTATAGGCTACAATATTTTACGTAATTAACCTATATACATACTAATTGACAAACCAGTCAAAAATTATAAATATCTATGACTGCGATTATAGGTCTCCAATGCCACATGCATAATTTGACTAGGCATTTACTCTAACCTGGCTGAATGTATAGGCCTATTAGTTTGCATGCGGCATAATTAGGTCAATATGCTTCTTATAGTTTGCATAAATATGCAATATATCATTCTAGCATTATGCATATATGTTATTTGTCAGATAACATTATGCACACGTTATAATAATCAAGATGTATGACTTAATAGGCACGATTATTACAACATCACCCAGGGAGAATACCTCAGGCATATATATTCACATATATTTATTTTTTATATAGGCTACCTGCAGTCAAATGTCAGTTGATCAATAACAGAAATCATATATAGGCCTATGCATATGTCTGAAACCCTAAATATTAACATTTTCTACATTTCTGTCGTTTCAGATGCATGCGACAATTAAAGAAAAAAATAGCCTAAAAGTCAACAATTTCCTGTCATGAGGCACTTTAAAAACAAACAAACTTCTACTCTTAACACATTTCTCACTTGTCACAGTTCTTCTCTAAACTTCAAAGATTATTATGTCCATTAAACATCAGCAGGCCGGTATAACACAGCGTCACAGCCTACGCGCACGCGCATGTTCACATCATGCAAATCATGCATCCATAAAATTATGGCTCTAAGCAATGTTGTTGAACTGGAAAGAGCATTAATCGACATCGTGAAAGAGATTCCAATCAATTGTGAGATGTGGCATGATGCATCCGCTGTTAAGATGCTGAAGATAGATGTGCTGTAGCCTCTGAACGTCTTCCCGAAGGTTGAGCGACTGCATCTGAAGATACCCGACTTTATTCCGAAGATCCGTCCTTCTATTCTCCAGTCGCTCTATCCTCTCCAACTTCCTTTCTCGGCACTTCCTCGCCGCCTCTCGATTTCGCGCCCTTTGATCGTCTGTCACGGGTCCGCTTGCGGTATCCCCTTGAAACGACGAGTCGAAGGTTGATTGGCATTCAGGTGGCCTTCCTTCTGTGCTGGTTACAAAATGGTGGTTGATTTCTCTGAACTGGAGGCTGCTATTGATCATGGGCTCGGGATACATTCCATAGGGGTTACCATTGGAGTATTGCGTTTGTTGTTTTGCATCAAAGGGTAGGTGACATTGGAAATGATTAAAGTAAGAGGCAGACTGTGTGAGATGGATGGAACGTGCAGAGACTGAACGAAGATGGTCTGGTTTGTTCACTGGTTGATTGCTTCCATAGTTTTCAGAAGCAGGAAGAATTAACGGTTGGCCAGTGCTATATGGATTATAGGTTGATTGGCATTCAGGTGACCTGGTTACAAAATGGTGGTTGATTTCTGGGAATGGAAGTGGTGGAGATAGGGCGGAAGTCGATGAATGGATGTTGTTAGAAGGTTGCATCATCCTGTGATAGATCATCTGACCTTGAAACGAAGAGTCCTCTGCAGTGAACTGGACGCTGCTATTGATCAAGGGCTCGGGATACATTCCATAAGGGTTACCAGTGGAGTATTGCGCTTGTTGTTTTGCATCAAAAGGTAGGTGACTTTGGAAAGGATTAACGCAAGTATCAGCCTCTGTTTGATGGATGGGATGTGCAGATGCTAAATGAAGATGGTCATGTGAAGCATAACTTCCGGTAGCAGGAGGAATTAACGGTTGACAGATGCTAGATGGATTAGAGGTAGAGACAACGAGCTCTGGTGATGTATGCAATAGAGGACGGATGACGGATGGATTCATGTCTTGTTGGGGCCCATCATTTCGAAGGCGCACCTCTTTCAAAACTTCCTCAAATTCACGGATACCATTTTCTGTATTGTTGCTTTGGATGGAAGGTGCAGAGGCTGAATGAAGTTGGTCAGGTATGATCACTGGTTGATTGCTTTCATAGTTTTCTGAAGTAGGAGGAATTATCAGTTGACCAATGCTAGATGTATTAAAGGTAGAGACAACAAGGTCTGGTGAGCCATGCATTGGAGGACGGATGACGGAAGGACTCAGGTGTTGCTGTGGTCCGTCATTTCGAAGGCGCACCTCTTCCAAAACTTCCTCAAATTCACGAATACCTTTTTCTGTATCGTTGCTTTGGTCTGAGCTGTTCATCATGACGTCAGAGGAGTAGAGAAGGTCTGTGAAACCAACAGAACAATCAAAACCAACTTCTAAATACCTCGTCCAACTGAACTTTCTGCGATTTTATCGCACGCTCAAAGCCTCAGCCATCATACAGATCCGGATAGTCCTTATCGGTCAAAATTTAGTATGGAAGTTGGAAGCGCGAGGTAGCTTACTGGTGTTCCTCCACTCCATTTCCGAATGACATCTTTGACCACATCGGAAAAGCTCATTAGCTATGTAAATGATTTACTTGTAGAATTTAGGTTGCAATTTGCACTAATGTAAAAGTGTAATTGTAATCAATCAATCGATCATCAATCGATCGATCGAAAAATTTAAACAATGTGGAGGGAACATTTATTGAATCTTAAGCCATGTCTTTCAGCAATGAAGTTATGAGAAATTTTGTTGAGATCACAGCCTAAAATGTTTCCATTGCAGTGGAAATTTCAAAAAATTTAACCAATGAGGGGGAAACTTTCGAAGTCTTAAACTAGGACCCTTAGCACTGAAATTATGAGCAATTGCTAAACCCCTCCCCCTGCTCGGCGCATCCAGTACACATGTTTTCGTGCAGATCGTATATGACTGGGAAGCTGAATGTTTGACATGCGGCATCGGAACTTATAGGCTATCTCTGCAGTTGCCAATAGGGCCTAAGAGTGCACTGGATTTAAAGGCGCATGTCGAAACGTCTAAGCATGTTAATAGCGTTTGGGGAACTTCAAATACCAAAGTAACCAAATTTTTCGTAACTTCGGGCTCGAAAAGCGACGAATCTGCTTCAGCAGCTGAAGGTACACTGCCATGGCGTGTCACAGCTTTAACTCAATGGACTGCAGTTGTCACTTGTTAAAAACAGTGTTTCCCGATACTGATTATTGCTCGCAAAATGTTATGCGCGCGAACTAAAACAGAAGCAATTGTCTTAACTCTGAGCTATTGTGTGTAGTTTAACGTTACTTTTATTTGTACAACACTTAACATTGGCGTTGCACTAGAAGGCTAGGAGCCGGCTACGAGATGGTAACCGGATGAACATTTTGTGTGTCCTCTTTTTCATCTGAGCACTTATGGTAACCCTAGTCCTAGACCACGACTGTCAACACTTAAATGATGAGCAATTTCGTAAGACGACAGCCTAAAATGCTACCACTGCAGTGTGGAAATTCAAGCGTTTTCGAGATTGGGAAGGGGCAGATTCCCAAATCAAACTCCTCCCTTGCTCGGCGCTTCGCGACTCGCGAACGTCCTTTTTCCGCTCCCCCGTGCCCCCCCCCAAAGCCAGTACCAAGTTTCCGCCCATGGTCTACACTGTCAGGATATGGAAATGAATACACGGGCCGAGTAGCGGCGCCAGAGGGGGGCTAGTAGCTAAGTCCTAAAACAAGGCCATCCATTTTTTTACATGTAAAAATTAAATATTTCCACGTCTAGCCCCCCCCCCTTCTAAAAAAGGTCACCGTTAGGGGCTTCTTGCCTTCGGCAATCGCGGCTTAGCGCGTTTCGCGCTCGTTATTGTTACTCCTACTCAGAATGTCCATTAGATCCTCGACATTTAGAACGTGGTTGCGTTCCCCTTCAAAGTTCGGACCAAATCTCCGCCTATATAATTATGGCGACGGTCACAGTGTGCAAATCCAAAAATCTTAAACAATTGGGAGGTGACAATCAGTCTGAGTAGCTTCCTTGAAGAGACGATGTGCAAATTTTTCGAAATGAATACATGAAAAATACTAGCCTACGCGTTAAGAAGAAAGTCTCTTAAGTCGCAACTTACTGCTCCCATCCGGCTGCAAATGTTTGAAAGTTTATCCTTTTACGGTTGTGTTATTTAGTTAGCCGAACTTGAGTTTGAGTCTTTAGAAGAGGCGATAACTGCTGTAACAGTTGCTTCTGTGACGACCCGTGGACACTTTAAACTGCGCGTGTGCAAGTTGTGAGTTCTATTGGAAACATCGAATGGTATATTTAATATACATAATATATATGTATATAAAGTACGCGACTAAGTAAGTAAGTAAGTAAGTAATATGTACTTTATTGAACCGTCTGCAAACGCACTGCATGTGATGATGACTGTCTTATATTGTCTGTACCTAGCAAAGGCTTATATATGTTAGTCCATACACTAGTATAATATTAGTCTATGCTCATAATATTATATACATATAATTATATACGTGTGCATATATATATAATTATATACTGTATATATATATATTTGTGCATATATTTGCGGAGAGAAGAAGATAAGATATTATGTCTTAAGTATGTGATGACAGCTGCTGAGACTCATTAGTCAACCGTCTCCCCAAAATGTGAGACTTGTTAATAAATTCATACAAAATTAAATATGCATTGAAGATGCAATTTAATATAATAGCCGTCATTTCAACATTCTGATAAAGTGATTCTGGTAAAAATGTGCACCTAAAAAAGTTATCGACTGAAAAATTGTGTTTTAGTCATCCCATTGACCTATTTATATAAGGACTTATGTAAGCATTGCAGACTTCCCGAGTCTTATTTTTTTACAAAAATGCGTTCGCATTTCTACAGATCTGTCTTGGTTTGACAAAGGTTGGTATATACTATCAGTCTATCACATAGAATATTAGATGAAATTCATTTATAAGATATGACTATATTATGCACTGAAGCACTGTCCCATTTTTGAGGATGCAAGGTACGCGTTCTATAGCCTACACGCAGTTTTGCATCTTCCATGGTAGTGAGATATTGTTTCAAGAGAAGTATAATAATAATAAATGGCGGTTTGTAGGCAGACGTAGGCCATCACTCGCAGTAAAAGTTAGCATTAGGCCTATGTGATGATAATTTATTTGACTCAACTTTTTTGACAGCTTCAACTGTAGGCTACATCAGGCCTATAGTCTATACATGTCTCAGGTTGTTCTTGCTGCCCGCGTGTATACGCTCTTTCTCAAGACTTACATCTTTGGATGTCTTCCAATCGGTTGTCTCTGAATCCAAATGAGACGCAGCTCATTTGGTTCGGCACTCGCCAACAGCTTCTTAAGCTTGATTTGCCTCTTCTTACAGAGAGATTCCCCTACTTTACTTTCCAGTCAAGCGTTCGAGACCTTGGTGTAGTCCTGGACAGCATGCTTACCTTTGCTCCACACATTGCCAGTCTCACTCGCTCTTCCTACTTTCATCTGAGGCGGCTTAGGGCAATCCGTCGCTCCGTCTCCTCCTCTGTCTTTACTTCAATTGTTCATGCCTTCGTCTGTTCCCGAATCGACTATTGCAACTCGCTATTCGTTGGCCTTCCAAAAGTTCGTCTCTCCCCTCTTCAGTCTGTTCTAAACTCTGCGGCCAGACTAATAGCCCGACTTCCTCGCTATTCACACATCTCTGCTTTTATGTTTGACCATCTTCATTGCATGGCTTCCCCTTACTGCTCGGATGCAACTCAAGGTTCTGACATTAATTTGCCGGTCCTATACTGGCCGAGCTCCCAAGTACCTTTGTGACCTCATCCATCTGCCGACCTCGGCCACTTCTCTTCGCCCGCTACGCTCCTTTAATCGGCATGATCTCTTCGTCCCGCGAGCTAGGACTGCCTTGGCTAAAATGCGTGCCTTTGCTCTCATTGGCCCGTCATTGTGGAACCAGCTTCCTCCTTCAACGCGTTCCTCCATATTAACTGGTGGGCCAAATGCCTCTTTTCGATGTCTCAAGACTATTTTTTTCTCTCTTGGTCTAACGTACTGGGAGCGCCTCTGATTGGTGTGCACTGTGAGAGGCGCTTTATAAATATATAGATACAATACAATACAATGTTCGCATGAATATCTCACTTGGATAGAAATCGCCCAGAACCTACTATATAGGCCTAAGCAATGTAGTGCAAAATAATAGTCAAAATGCACGCAATCTGCTGTATGCAGTTGCTAGAAAACTAAATTTAGTAATTTGATTTATTTTAATTTAGTTAAAATAAATAAGAAAAATCAGTCGTTATGTAATTTGTCAATCTTTTCTAAGGTGCTAACCAAACTCAAGAAATGCCATAGACGACCTCTTTTTTAGTCATCAGCAGATGCTTTTCCACCGATTTTTCGCCCAAAAATCATTGACCACGGAGTAAAACGATCTAATTTCATGGTTTGTCCTTTGAAAATCGCGATCTTGGCACGGGGGTGGGGGCAATTGCCCGGGGTATTTGTCCGGGGTAATTGTCCGGGGGTAATTGTCCTATTACCGTCAAAGCGGATTATTTCTGTGCGTCAAGTCAAGGCCATATAGGTCCATATACTTCTACAGATGCACAGTTATACATACATGTAGGTTAACTGTCTTGGCTAATCTCTGGAAACTGCTGTGAGTGATAGTAAGGCCTGATGCAGCGCACTGTGTCTGATGTCCCACTTTCTAAAGCAGATACTCAGATGACCTTATCTATCAATGTAGTAGTAGTAGTAGTAGTAGTAGTAGTAGTAGTAGTAGTAGTAGTAGTAGTAGTAGTAGTAGTAGTAGTAGTAGTAGTAGTAGTAGTAGTAGTAATAATAATAGTAGTAGTAGTAGTAGTAGTAATAATAATAGTAGTAGTAGTAGTAGTAGTAGTAGTAGTAGTAGTAGTAGTAGTAGTAGTAGTAGTAATAATAGTAGTAGTAGTAGTAGTAGTAATAGTAGTAGTAGTCGTAGTAGTAGTGGTAGTAGCAGTAGTAGTAGCAGTACTAGTAGCAGCAGCAGCAGCAGCAGCAGCAGTAGTAGTAGCAGCAGCAGCAGCAGCAGCAGTAGTAGTAGTAGTAGTAGTAGTAGTAGTAGTAGTAGTAGTAGTAGTAGTAGTAGTAGTAGTAGTAGTAGTAGAAGTAGCAGCAGCTGCAGTAGTAGTAGTATGTAGCAGTATGTAGCAGTAGTCGCCCGCCTTCTTTGTCCAGGCTTGAGACTAGCACTGCCAAGGAGTAAGCAACGGTGTAGTTTTGGAAATTTGGTAACCATCTGCTTGATATAATTAATTATATCTAAGTGCGGCGGTGTTAACTCGACAGTTTAAAAGTCATGTGAAGCATGAGTTTCTTCACGTAGCCTAAGTAATTATTTGCTGAAAAGCGATGTCTATGGAATATTGAGCAAACATGGCAATCAGAAACCGACACCCAACCTCGTGAAGTAGGATAGATCCGGCTAGAAAGCACACAAATTCCACATCTGGTTTTTTCCACTAGATCTGTCCTTTTGACCTTCGTCTGGCTATATGTGCTTTTGGGGTTTATTTAAGTTTTGTATTTACAACGCATGAATATTCTGTGCACTGAGTAAGTTAAGTTTTTTTATTATAGATTGCAGTTATAAATTTAATGTAAGCGGCTTGTGCCACTTTTCCACTCATTTTAATTTGAAACTGCACAATCATGATCTTGTATACGTTGTCAGTTCACGAACAACATATAACCACATATATTATATTAATATAATATATGTGATATAACCATGTGCGTCAGCTTAGGCCTATATATGTTCTTTAAAAATAATGACGCGTAACCTATACATCTTAATTGGGGCCATGCATTGGTCACGCTGAGGTCACGCATTGGTCACGCATAAGTCGTACATGTATTATATGACATGTTTCCTTGGTCGTAATGACATAATTATTAGCAGCTATTGAACCGTGTTGATTCAGACCCAGTAATTATTACTTTTTTGTAGAATACATGAATTAGGGTGTCCCACGATTGCACAGGAAAAATATTTTTTCCTAAAACTTTAGATGCAGTCCCTCCAAAAAGTTTCCGTATGGTCCTATAATAACACCTGCCAAATTTTATGACATTTTATAAATATTTAGAGGTCCCCCAAAGCTCATATAATAATTTTGTTTGATTTGTCACAAATAACGCATGACGTCTCTGAGTTTGAAAATTTCGACCGTTCACACTTTTGATCCCATACCAGCGTGCTTACTTGTTGGCTGTTGCTTAACACCATTATAATATAGCTCTGAAATACTAAAATCTGCGAACATGTGACCTTTATGTACACGTGAATTAAGTTTTTCAAGCATATATAACAACAGTTAAGCTCCTGAGCAAACAATAATGAAAATCTGTCGTGCACTAGAATGGAAAACTGCTGCCAGACTTCAAGGGCGGATCCAGAAGGTCAATCCGTCCATGGCCCCCTCGTCAGAAATTCCCCCATCAGGTTTCAAGAAGTTTTCGATCAATGGAGCGGACAAATGTGAAAGTAGGATATGACTAAAAAACAGATGATCATTGTAGCATTGACGTGTAAAAATGGTACATGTTCAAGGCAGTTGGTCGATTAAAAGACTAAAAAAGGTCATCAGCTATTCTGGCCGGTAAATTTTTTATATTTTCAAGACATTTCGACCAAGTTACTAAAAAGGTCATGAGTTTATTCGGCCAAAGATCAACGAAACTTTTTCCGACCCAAGGTAAATATTTTTGGGCCGCTCTTCGAAAAGTTCTGTATCCGCCCCTGCCTTACATAACTGGCGTGGATATAGCCTAGATAAAGGTGACAAATTGCTGTCCTTATTTTCTTCTCTTGTTGGCGGAAGTACGGAACTTTTTGGTGTGCCAAAGTTGACCTCTGGACAAGGACAGACATCAGCCGGATAGAACTTTGAAGTCGTCGCAGTGTGATGCATTTGCTATTTGCATATGCTTTGACACAACGACATTGAATAACTGACTATTAGATGGAGCTTGCATCCTTCTAGAGACAGCCAGCCATTAGTCGTGATCTGCTGTAGATGCCTTGTTGACCCCCCACCCCATAAGTTCTGTTGTTTTAGTGTCCTTGGTAAATAGATCTATTGGCCCGCAGGCAAGTTATCAGTACAGTGGAAAATTTCTTTCATTTGTCAATACTTCTAGGGCGACGCTATCCAAATTGTTTGTCAAAAAGGTTTGCTACGAACTTTTTTATTTCGCATATAAACCTTATTAGGAGGAGCAACGACTATTATATACACGCATCTATTATGTCTGTACTTTTAGTACGGCTATGTCAAGCGTTCGACTGCTGGAATAATATTGTAACGGTTGTGAACCGTCATTGTGTCACCATGGGCGTCCGCAGCGGGGCGCAAGGGGGCGCAAGTGCGCCCCTCTGAATTTTTCGAATAGTTGCACATAAATTTAGATTATTTGTTTGTGATTGTTACAACGGGATTTTCAATGTGATTATCGATTCGTTCTACAAGTTGAACCTATATATCTTTATTTGGGCGCATAACGTATAGGTAGGCTACAGGATTCTCTCGTGGCAATATGGAAATTCAAACTGTCACCAATTAAATTTAGACCATGACATTGTGACAATTGTTTAAAAGTTTGCGCCCCCCTATAAAAATTCCTGCGGACGCCAATGTGTGTCACAGGTTTTGCTTATTTTTAGTCCCACTTCAGATGTCTAGGGTCTAGATATATGATGGGTTGAGCTATATTTAGACCGACGCGTGATCAGTGCGTGGTGGGGCTGCCAACTCTTGATTTTGCCATTCCGGGACGCCCGCAATCACTAGATATACGGTTATAGGCCTAACATTTATACCAATTTGCAATGTCCATTGTCCAAGTAGGCCCTATATTGCATTGGCACAAAGTTGTGGAAATCAGCAAGCACATCATCTCTCAAAAAGCATTAGAACGGACTAGCAGTAGGCTACATGAGGCACAATATGCTACGGAATAACGGAGTGTCAATGGTTTGTAAAGTATATTCAAGACTTGAACCAAGCGCTGTTCAACATTCGATATTCAGTCAGCAACGTTATAGGGTTAATAGAGGGCAGAACGTAAAATTCACACAACTTATTACCCAGTTTAGTATGCAAAACAACAACATTTTGTCAAGTGCATCTCTACCACAAATTCCGGGACAATTTGAGATCAATCCGGAACACGGGACAAACAGGGCCTGGGCCAATTCCGGGACTGTCTAAGCGAATCCGGGACGGTTGGCAGCATAGTGCGTGGACACTGGACAGTGTATATTTTGTGTGTGATCGTCACCTGATTGAGCTTCTATTGGCTAAGAGGTATCGGGTGACGTGACCGCGTTACCACGTGAGCGGGAAGTGGGCTCTGATTGGTTGTTTAACGGGAAAAGGCGCAAAAGTGCGGCCGTACTTGCTAAGTTCTGGAAGAGGTGCTCCGTTGGATTGGAATTCGACGTGTTGAGTCTATAGATATCTGACGAATTAATTAATTTACCGGGAAAAGGTAATTTGTCTGCATGGGTTGTAGTATTAAAAGTATACGCTACTAATAGTCTATACTGCAGTCGGTTTATAGCAGTTACAGCAGCTGGTGGTATTAAGTGTAGGGCGATAGCGCTTGTCATAGGCTATGTGAATAGAAGTTGGCTTCTTATTAATCTTCCCGGTGAGACAAATCTTCGGTTTAAAGGGTCAAAAGTCTCCGGAGTACGTTTTATGTTCTTTTGCTGCAGCAGCGTCCGTTCTCCATCGGATGGCTTTATGTCTAATGCTGCATTTCGTCTGTAGTCTTTCTTTCGTTCAATTGAAGAGATGGATGGATGGACGGATGGTCGCATGCACGCTGTATACGTACGGAGTAGTGAGATAGCACTTGCTCTGGCGCTTCATATCGTCACAATTTCCCGACAAAGCCAAGAGACTTATCGGTGCCCGCCAAGACCTAAAGATTAGATATGGCGTATACCCGTCGGATCGTTCATGAACCCTTCCTCTTTCCACCCATCCAATTCCCTTCGGTGTGGCCGCGGATAATAACTGGAAGGCATTCCCAGGAACCGTTTCCGATAGCTGGAAGGCGATCAGATAGCCACGAACGTCGTCCTTAGGGAGGAAGTCTCGATGTCAAGCAAAACGGTCATTTTTCGTATAATTATGACGACTGCGACTCTCCATAGAATTCGACGACGACCTATCCATTGCTTATGGCTCGCCGCTTTCTCATAATATAATATCCACCGTACCGTTCCGCGTCGTCTTAATGGTCCAGTGCGGCATCAATTATATCTTCTGTATTCCCGATAAGCCTTTCTTGGTCCTTTCAGGCTCGTTTGTAAGCCGTTGAGGCTTCGCTTATAATAGGCTATATATGTATATATATATATATATATACTATATATGAAACGGTCAACTAAAGCGTATGCCGCATGCATTCGATCGTGAGACTTCGTTTCTTCCGCGGCTCGAACGAATTCGGCTTCAATCGCCTCAGATCCGGAAAAGTCTGTTCTTGTGAGCTTTGACGTATCCGGATCAAAGACACAAACACACGCACACACACAAACACAAACACACACACAAACAGCTGAAGTCCTGTTGCCTTTCATGACAGCGCGCTCTGGCGGCGGCCACGTCGCATGTACACATCCACCATCGTCACCGCTGCCACCGCCCTCCGTCCGTCACAACTCTTTCGTTCAACATCTATTCAGCTTTGAAAGCATCGAGGAATTAGGAACACGTCGAGTGAGGGATTTAGACGAAGAATTCCGGAGGATATTTCTAAGTTAATTTGGTAGACTGAGTACGAAGACTTTGCCCCGACAGGCGACAGCGATCGCTATATTTGATCAACTAAACGCGAAATATCGAGAGGAGGAATAGGCTTAAGGAGTCTAATGCCGCAATGGACGATTGAATGACTGTAGCGACATGATTGAGAAAACGTTTCTAATAAAATTAAAAGCACTGCAAAAGTCGATGTATGCATTCAACGTAAAGCATCAAAGTCCGCATTGACCGATTCTGAGCAGAAGATTTGACGATGACGCTGATCTAAGGGACTATACGAAATGCGAGACAAAGATATGCACAGTATATGACTATTGCAAATAACATTGCGTTATATTTTGTCTCGTGTTAGTGCTTAGACACTTAACAGTTAATTCGGTGACTTGCATAGCTCTGTATACAGGTCTCTTGCTGCGCAAAGTCTTTGCGTTCTGCTGGAACGATGAATGAAGTCAGAGGAAGAGAAGGAGGAGGAAGAGGAGGAGGAAGAGAAGGAGGAGGAGGAGGAGGAGGAGGAGGAAGAGGAGGAAGAGGAGGAGGAGGAGGAAGTACAATCTGGTGCAGACGAAGAAACTCCAAAGAAGATGACATGCAAAAGAGTGAGTTTTCGTTTATTAGAACTTATTTAGAAGTTAGATTTCTGTAACTTTTGTTCTAAGTACTTTTAACGATGAGTCCATTATGGTCGGTATTGAATTTCCAGTAAAGTCGTCGTATAGCCTAGTCTACAGTCTACACTCGATCATTTTCATCGTTAGTCACCGTTATCGTATATACATGTATGTTCTCATATCTTTCACCAGTCGTTGTAGTTAAAATAAGTGTCACTTTTAATTGTTTGTATTTGCAATCAAATGTTCCAGTGTTGTATACAGAGAACAGTTTGTGTGCTTGGTCGGCTAATCGTCCGCCTCGTTCTCAATCGAGTTGAAGTTGTCTTTCTCTTAGTTGAGTCTGCAGCGTTTCGATGACCGACTTCGATCTGGCTCCTCCATCGTCCACCACTTCCCTTATCAATCCAACCCTTTTATCCCCCTTCTCTGATCCTCATCAAAGCACAACACAGAAATAAAATAATAAAGTTAAAATTAATAATATTGGGCTTGCGGGATATTGGGCTGATCCGCGCCAGGGACCCTCCTGCCTTTGCGAGGAGCTTACGGGGTTTTACGCCACGCCAGAGGCCCGGCAGGTACTAATACAAATAAACTACAAACACATAACAACAAAAACAACAACAAAAACACAGAGCCACACACAACCGTCACTCATCGCATCCCCCTCAAGCCATTCCTCTCAGGCAGCAATGTAGCGATTCCTAAAGCAACACAGAAACCGCACAAAGCATATTAACAAATGTTATACGATGCATCATTATAGGACGAAAAAAGTGTCGCTAAAGATACAAGATCATCCTGCTGGGTGTGCCAATTGGCTAATTAATCCAACCGATAGAACGCTGACTGTGCAAGCCAGGGACCACGAGACAGCGCTTGTATTCGGAAGTAGGCTACAATGAAGGTCCGAGAGGTAGAATAATTATAATTATGGATTAAGGGTCGATCGTACATTTCCCTTTGTCCTTTCTGAATGGGTAACCCTATAGGTACATAGGCTTAATGCTGATTATTATCTAAGAACACGACAACCTATAATCTAGAGAATAACGAGGTTTAGTTCGCGAAACTTACCATGCATGCAGCAGATGCGCAGTGTTCTGTGGAGGAAATTTCCCCGTCTCCACAATGCCTGCAGAACGGGTTGTTGCTTCTCAGATTTGACACTTTCAGGCATCCTTCGATTGTTTCTGTTAGTTGGTCTTCAGTTTAGATTTCAATTGTTAATTCGGTGTTTTCTTTTTAGGAATCGACTTCAAAACTATATCGTTCGATGATCTTTGACTCGATCCTGCAGCAGAATTTCAATTTTTTTTAGATGGATGAATTAATCATGAGATGAATGGATGGATATGTGAAAAGATGGATGAAGAAGTAGATGAATTAATGAATCAAAGGATGAATGAACGGACAGATGAATGAACAAAAGAATAGGTTAGATCATAGGCGTAGGGGACATTTCAGAAGTGGGGGAGGGGCAAAAGTTTAACTTTTGCCCGAAAAATTTGACGACTTTTTATAGTCGGTCGTCCGCTCGAAATTCCAGTTACGTCTTTCGCCCGAAAAGCTGATTACCTTTTTTTTAAGTCGCCTGATCTAAATTTCCCGAAAATTGTTCACACAATTTTTTAATTTTCAGGGTCTGCTTGCCCGAAAACCAGACTTTCTCAAAATTTGGGGGCACTGGACCCCCGTCCCCTACGCCTATGGGTTAGATAAATGTGAATGGATGACAACTATATTGAAAACAACAAATGAATGAAGAGATGAGAGAGAGACACAGACAGACAGATAGACATAGCCTATAGTTAAACGGAGACCTTTCTGTTGTTTGCGTCTGTCTCTGTCTCTCTGTATCTGTATCTGTCTCTGTCTTTGTCTCTCTCTCTCTCTCTCTCTCTCTATCTCTGTCTCTCTCTCTCTTTCAAAAACTGTCTTAATGCGCTGTAATGTGAATATTTAACAAACCAAAATCGATGCGCCAAATAAAAGACGGAAATGGAAAAGTCCTACAAGTCACATTTATATGCAATGTTCCTATTTTTACTTTACTTTCATATTAACTTCTTAGTTCTTGCCTCAAATTAACTTTCGACGCATAATTTCATGTTTAACCATACTTTCTTACTTATTTTCGCAGAAATGACAGCAATAAAATTTATATCGTAACCTACGTTGCAATAAGTTTCTTTTTTCACGTCGATGGTCGATTTTTGCTCAGTTCGGAAACTTTTGGTCTGCATCGGTTTCTTCATCGCCTTCACTATCTTCATCGTTCTTCGTCGTAGACTCGTAGTTAATCTTTTTTCTTAGTTTTTACCGTTCTGTCGAAGTTTTAATCGCTTTGTCGTCGTTTTTATCGTTTAATTCGGCTTCTTCTTCTTCTACGGCCTTTGACAGAAATGAATAGGCCTAATAGAACAGGAAATCGCGTCAGTTTGTGATGACGTCATATTGAGTATTGGTGACGTCAATCGACTTTATTTCTTTACTTCATTCGTTCAATAATTTATATAGCGCCTATGCGGAGGACTATAGGCTACTCAGAAGCGTTTCCGACTCTATCACGGCAAAGCCGCTGTAGTCTGGAGCGCTTCTGAGTAGATATCTTGAAGCAGCGCTATAGCAATTATATATATATATATATATATATCTTGTTGAGTGTCCTTTACATGATGACGCCTGTGGTCCTATGAAACCGTCTACGAAACCGGAAGTATCTCGATATCTATGCGGAGGAATAGTATCTGGCGTGCATGCATTTACGATATACCGGATGTGACATGCATGCCTGGCATGCTGAAGAACTGAAGTCGTGTATAACTTCCGTCATTCATAAGAAGAGACTTCACGATGATTTGAGATCATGCATGCTCCTCTCATTAGATTCACTCCCTTCGACCAGACAACCATCGTCGTCGTCTTTGTCATGCCCTCGGATAATAAAGGCGTCGCATAAATATGCATAAGATTAGACGACGATCGGATTTAATTTCCTTTACAGTCTGTGGTCTCAACGCAGGATATTGGAGACTCGTCGGCCGGAACGATGACGACCCCAGACTGCGTGACGCAGTAGACTGACTTCGACGACGCCAACGACGTGACCTCGCTCTAGTCGGAAACTTCCGGGCGGATTCAACAGCTGCTAAGCCAACGATCAGCAAAGAGCAGAGAGTCCGTTGTATTCGCGTTGACTCTCGTTTGCTGGAATAGTCGCTAGAGGCGCCATAGTCACCGATATCACGCGAAGAATTGATGTCTCAGGTTCTGCGACGCACGAGCGTAGTCTTATACAGTATACCTATACATGTATAGGCTGATATTGTGGTAAAGGAATTCTGTTTCGGTTTATCATTTACTTTCTATTGCGCAGGGATGATACGCCTATAGTAAGTTAGTAACAGTTGTTGTGGAGTTGATCAGTGTGTATACAGCAGTCCCATGAATGCGTATACAGGCACAGCGTATATCCTTTTTACAGATAGCCTATAATTAATTTAAACTCTGGCAATGTCGTTGCGCAGTGTTTAATCTAGACTATCTGCATGGGGGAGTAGTCCCGGAGTACCCCCAGGAATGAGAATATACCTTCCCATAAAAGATCGAGAGTTGTTGTACACACACACACACGCACACATACACACACACACACACACACACACATATATATATATATATATATATAGGCACCTTTTCGCTTCCTGCAGTAGCCTGCTTATATATTAGCAATGTTTTGTTGAAGCGAGAATATGCCTTATGCAATCAAATTATAATAGTGCTGAGCGCGCCTTTAAATCACACGCAGGTGTAATGGCGATTCCTCATTATAATGACGACTTGTCAATTCAGCTTAATCATAATCCATGGGACAACAGTCACAACAGTGAACACCATGCATGTTGAGATATACATCAGCCATGAGCAAATCAAGCTATACTTCTTTCGTGCAGAATAATCGCCAGGCTATAACCAATGTAGGCCTAGGCCGACAATTTCGACATGTGGTGAGGTATAGAGTATAGGCTACCCTTTCGAGAGTTTTGGCATACCGGGTATAGGGCCTAGGCCTATATTTGGCTCATGCATGTGACAGGAGAGCACACACCTGACATTTGCTGTGTAAAACAGTGAAGACACTATTATATAGATATATATATATATATATATATAAGTATATTTAATTTCCTATTCGACTATTTCTATTGTTGCTTGCATCCTTGTTAAAATGATTTTCATATGTCTCATAACTAAGCGTGGTCACGTGTTCACACTTTGTTGTCACAACTAAGTCTTGTCTGGGTTGCAAAGCCTGTTGCATGCATGCAGATGTGTTTGTACGTATACATCAAACTTCAACACTTTCTTACCGACGCCGCTCCAGACTGCATGTATAAGCAGGCATTCGTCCACGGTAATGCAAAACGCATTAAGTTATAATGCATTGAGTATACAATGTTATGACATTATTGAGGGAATCCTTGCGATGGTCATAAAACTTAGCACTGCAGCATGCATAACTTGATGCATCGCAGCGTTGATGTATACTTTTCAGCGTTTTAAAATTGCTATTTGCTTAGCAAAGCTGATCAAACACTCAGATATAGGCCTATAGAAGGGTTTGTCGTGGTTGGCATCAAAATCATCGGCAAAGAGGAAGATGATAAAAGAATGATGTGTGTATAGATTCTTTGAACTAAATTTCTGTTGCTGTATATCTATATATATATATATATATATATATATATATATAAATCGTGTTATTCTCCATTGCAAATACAAGCTGACGATGTGCAGGCTTATTATGGAATTGAAAGTGTATATAGCCTATATGATACTCCTATGGAGAGGTACTAATGCATATTATAGGAGACGATGAATGCATGACAATATTCAATATACTATATAGTATATATAGACCAGGCAATCACATGCAGGTGATTGCATGTAGGCCTAAAGTGCCTGACTGTCAAGCGAAAGATCGGGATAGCAGAGCCGACTTATCCATATATATAGGCATGGAACTGTGCTAACCATTTAGTATTAGATTCAGGTAAAAACTGATCAATGGCAGAGTCTTTGGGAAACTGTTTTGTTTATATGTATTATATTCTAAACGTTGACATGTCACATATATCGGTTGCATCATCTCTTACTCCATCTTCGTTTTGTGTGAATGATGCATGATGGTTAGATTCGTCATCATCATCATCCTCACGATCGCTCTCCATCCGCAACGCCTTTAACAATTGCAGCCTCTTAATACCACCATCACCACCACCACCAGCAGCAGCAGCAACAGTCGAAGCATGCAGATGCTGCTGCTGCTGTTGCTGATGTTGCATCAGTATATCGGCGCCGGATGAATCCCTTTGACTGACTCTTCGTCTTCATCCGGGTCCATTGAACCTGCTGATCTGGCTCCGCCCATGGATAGTAGACTCCGCCCACCTTTTCTAAGCACCGCCCATTGCGCTCGCCTCATTACGTATTAACGGTCACGCCTATTAGGAGATCCATGCATGACGAAAGACCAATAGCCGTCGCGTCTCCGACTTTTATCCGCCGGATTGTTGGATTTCGGGACAAAATCCCTCGGGATTTAATCGACAGCATTAAGCCAACGCTGCAGTGGCTTCAGCCGCGGAGGACGGACGAAGGGAGGCACAACGGTATCGACGACCGTGGTGCTGCACTTGGGCTTAGCACTTAAGGCCTTCTCCGTGAAGCGCTTCGGACGAGACTTGGAAGAGTTGCGTCACTCTGCCTCAGCACCAGAGGGAGCAGGAGGAGTACGAGGGGAAGGAGGAGTAGAAGGAGTAAGAGAAGTAGGAGGAGTAGGAAAAGGAGCAGTAGTAGTAGCAGGAGGAGCAGGAGAAGCAGGAGGAGGAGGAGAAAGAGGCACTGTAGCAGCAGCAGCGCAACATGTAATCCAGTTTGCTAAGCTAGTGTCGATCGCGTGAAGATTAATTCCGTGACTGATATGGATGACGATCCAACGGGAGTCGTTCTCGATGATTCGGTCTACTGCAGCGGTCGACATCGGATATCTGCTGCTTCTGCTGCTGCGGTCCCCGATCGGTTCCTGCTCTGCAGAGGCACGGACTACGATGGACGCAGACCGGGTGGATCGGCGGTCACGGCGGCCACGGCGGCGGGGCACCTACTCGACGGTCTGGTCTCCGCTGCTGCTCAGGTGACCAGTCCACGGCTGCATGGTCATGATATGACGGCTGTTATGCAGAGGAATCCTTCGTCGTGTAGACCGCTGCTTATGACGTCGGATGTCGATATGTTGATGACGTCACGTCCGGTGGTCGTCACCGGTGGCGGCGACAGACTGTGGACGACTTCCGGTTCGGATGGTAGGCTGTTGTGCAGTAACGCTTCTTCCGGTTCAGGGATCATACAGAGTTCAAAGTTCACGAATAGTGGCATCTCAGGTCGAAAGATAACAACGACATTTGGTATGTCTGCATTCATGCATGCATGGTTCTATAGCTCATAAATGAAGAACATGTTGCTTTTATACAAGGACCCATGGGCATGATTGTAAGCAAACAGCTCATATAATTGTCTTCAGAGGCGGCGCCAGGATTTCAGTTTTGGGGGAGCTGAATTTGCGGCAAAATTTCCATTTTTATCCGACAAAATTTCTGACGGCCTTTTTTTAGTCATCCGGTCGAAATCTTGGAAAAATTCTCCATTTCACCGCCAAAATTTCTGATAACCTTTTTTAGTATCAGCTTCAAATTTTAGGGGGGGGGGGCTGAACGTCGAAATTTGACATTTTTACATTCCAAAAAATGGATCGCCTGTTTGGGGGGGGGGGCTTAGCCCCACTACCTCCCCCTGCCGCCGCTACTGATTGTCTTATGAAAAGCACTTTTACTCGGATTATCAACTTATACTAATTATAGTCCTCTTAATATACTGTCCTGTATGCTACACAGGTGGCAGTTGTTCATCGCCACGGGTTGCCATGGGAATGGCATCGACTGCAGCAGCAACGGTGCACGCTGTAGACGTTCGTAAGAAGCATGATGACGCAGACGATGACGTCGACGATGACAAGAGAGTGACGTTGCACACACGTCAGCGACGACAGAGAACGCACTTCACGAGTCAACAACTGCAGGAACTGGAAGCAACTTTCCAACGCAACCGATATCCAGACATGACGACGAGAGAAGAGATCGCTTCATGGACGAGTCTCACCGAAGGACGAGTCAGGGTCAGCTGCTCATCATGATCATGATTATATATCTGTGTAACTCATATACCCAACTGCTCACTTACTCACTTGTTTACATGTTCACTTCATGGCGATATGATGTGCTGGTGGGAAAGCATATACATTATCAGAATTTTTTATATATACAAAGGCCATCCGCTCGACAAAACATGAATTCCCTTCCTCCCAAGTCCCACAGCAGGGAGACTAGATTATGGTGGTGGATTTCGAAACCAGATGAACTGCGTCATTGGCCATTATAATAAATTAATATTATTATTATGTGGTGCATGGAGTGAGGGAAGCAAACGTTCTGGCTATCAATTGGTGATGCAAAATGTAAAGCCAAACAATGTAGGCTATAGACCGTTTTCTTCCAGAACTTAATTCTAATGGTCCGTTGTTCAAGAGATTGAGATATTATACTTATAGCATGCAGTGTCGGATCATGGTCAGATGGTCTCTGACTTTGAGGTCATTTAATGTCACAATCCGGGTTACGCGAAAGCTAAGCTTATAGTCTGCCAGCATTCATTCATCAGCGTTGGATGAATGCCTCCATTCAAACCCCATTATATTATTTATAAACCATATAGACGCGCGGCGGCGGTCACTGCAGCGTCTGCAGGCGAGTGACCGGAATGACCACCAGACTGACCGGACTGACCGCTGACGTCCAGATGTCGCCACTTGAGGCGTCAGGGTTATGACTGCGGCGAACACTGAAGGCATAAAGGGCGCCTGGAAGATCGTGGAGGGCGACTCCATTAAAACCAGGGTTTATACCGGAGGCTGCAGAGGGTATCTAGGCTACAGCTTAATCTAACCGGTCGCATAGAAATACTGGCCATGGAGAATACTGTATAGTAGGGTGGAGTGAAAACAGCAAAAAAAACATTTTTCTCACCAATCTTTTCGTAATAGTGACCAAAAGCTGACCACATGTCAGAGAACTAATAATGCTCAAAGAAATTATAATTTTACATTGCGTCTTCTGCCCTCTACCGGCAGTTTAATATGTCAAAATTTCATAATTTTTCCTAAAATTTACATTTTTTTGCATAGAATTTTTATTCCTTCAACTATCTGCATCGATTGCAATTTTGTCTATAAAGCCTCTTCAATTCAGCATATAATGAGGTATTATTTGTTAAAAAATTCCAAATGGTAACGAAGTTATTAATTTTTTACAAAATTAGAGTTTACGACATGTCGCGACATCATAGAAATAGCTAAAAACAGTATAACTTTTGCATCCGTTGACCAATTTTTATGATTTTTGTGTCATTTGATCAGAATTTACATAGGCTAGCTAAAAACATACTGACTCATTTGATACATAACTAGGCTAGCTAAAGACTCATTTGATACATAACTAGAAAACATTTCAGCAATCATATAAATTAGATTTCTTCCCCAGGAATCTTTTTAAAACAGTGATCAAAAGCTGCCAGCATGTCAAAGGAGAGTAGGCCTAATTCTCAAAGAAATTATGATTTCACTTTGCGTCTTCTGCCCTCTACCGGCGGTAACATCTTTGTAATACATAATTCCTGTTAAAAAATGGCAATTTTTCTGAGTTATTTTGCTTGAAATAAATATTTTCGAGAGGTTGTAAGTTCATAAAATACGTATCCAAATCAGAATTTAATGGTCTCCTGCTTTTGAAATATTTCCAGGCATTGTGTGTGTTAATTAATTTTGTTTGAATTGGATGTACCCAGCTATTAGTCAATACAAATCTAGGAGATTCTCCAGCACAATTGAGTTTTATAACTTGGATGTAACGACAGAGGTACCATTTCAAGCTAGACGCTTACAGCCCACAACTCACCTAATGCACTGTAGGCTATGTGAAATGAATTGTACCTACAAACTTCATTTCATATTAGTGTAACATGCTCTAATGTCTTTACTTCTAGTGACAGTTTATTGATAACAGTAAAACCAATCAGAAAAGAATGACATCAAGATTAAGATTGCCTCCCGTTTGTCCAATCTTTGGTGCTCCAAGAAGATTGAAATGTAACTTCTTGCCGATGGTCGAGGATGTCTTGATGGAGTACATGTGGATTAGACACGAGTTAAAGTCTAATGCAACATCCAAAAGGGAACCAACCTTTCCTGAAATATCCGTTACACTGTCAACTAAGATCAGAGATATATGGCTTCGAGCACCGATCAACAATATTTGAACGATATCTGCCTTGCTGTTAAGAGTGGCCACTGTGATGAAGCTCTGTCAAATCGTGAACCAGGAAGGCTCGTTATGTCTCGTTGGATTACACTCGCTAACCGAGTATTGCGTCTCTATGTCAGCACTGAAGAACCATGTGATGCTCTTAAAATTGTAGCAGAATTCATAATGAAAGTTTATGCACCCATGTGGTTTACCATCAAATCAAAGCCTTCATGCAAAGACGGAGCAAAACACTTGTGGCTGACAATTCATAAATCTAGATACTTGAGCGAGCCAATGAGAGCTATTGTTGACCGAGTCATTCAGCACAATAGTTATTTTGCTCACCCGGAGAACCTTATTCTTGCCATGCTTACAGATGACCGACAGCATGTAAGGGAGCTTGGACTCAGACGTATCTTAAGAGCTCGAACATGTAACCAAAGAAATGTACGTATACGAGTTTTCCAAATTCCGCCTTTGAATTTTGAGGCTACAGACTATACTGAGCTCATCGACTGGCAAACATCTTTTGTGACAGAGCCTCCAGCTACCAAATCGTTGTCTCAAAGTGATTTGGAAAGATATGTTTGCAGTGAAGAAGCACCTGTTATCGATTTCCCACGTTTTCCCTGCCACACTCAAGCAGTGGAAAGATGTGTGAAAGCCGTAACCGAAGCATCCCAGACTGTTGTCGGACAAAAATCCCGAGACGGCTTTATCAGAGCAAGAAACGCTGCCAGAATGATTATGCCAACGTTTAACACTAAAAGCGAATACCGCACAAAGTGACTCGCTTTAAATGATTACTGCAAATTCAGACTGAGAACTCTGTGGGCGTTAAAATAAGACAATTTAGTAAACAAAATCTGATTTCAATGCTTGCTGAAATGTTTTCTAGTTATGTATCAAATGAGTCAGTATGTTTTTAGCTAGCCTATGTAAATTCTGATAAAATGACGCCAAAATCATAAAAATTGGTCAACGGATACAAAAGTTATACTGTTTTTAGCTATTTCTATGATGTCGCGACATGTTGCAAACTCTAATTTCGTAAAAAATTTATAACTTCGTTACCGTCTGGAATTTTTTAACAAATAATACCTCATTATATGCTGAAATGAATGGGCTTTATAGACAAAATTGCAATCGATGCAGATAGTTGAAGGAATAAACATTCTATGTAAGAAAATGTAAATTTTTGGAAAAATTTTGAAATTTTGACATATTAAACTGCCGGTAGAGGGCAGAAGACGCAATGTAAAATTATAATTTCTTTGAGCATTATTAGTCCTCTGACATGTGGTCAACTTTTGGTCACTATTACGAAACGATTGGTGAGAAAAAAAAATTTCACTCCACCCTACTGTATAGTGTATACGAAGAGCCAATCCTCTGCAGGGAGGGAGTCGAGTTGAAGACAGTTCATGCTGTTAGCGCACATTTTACAGATTAAAATTTCCAACGCAGCAATTAGACCTAATTTAACTGATCAGCCTCTGTGCTGATTAACTGCATGGCTTTGGACTATATAATTTATATGCTTCATCATCAGCCTTCATGGACACTTAGCCTACTCTCGCATGCATCAAAACTATAATTATATATAGGCCTATTCTAGTTTTCGTTAATAAGGAAGAAGGAAATGGCAATTAACGAAAGCTGAACGCTTCGAAAACTAAAACTAAAATACCAAGACAACTTAAGCTAAAATCATAACGAAGTTTGTAACAGTCAAACCTTAAACGAAACGGAAGTATGTCAAACAAAAACTAAACGATTTTAGACAATAGAAAACTAAATTTTTAGCTTGTGTCTTTGAGTCTTTCCTCACTTAAGCTTACTGAATTTATCAATAACCACATCGCGTTTTTATTTCTACAACAATTTCTGAAATCTGTGTTCAGTTAATGCTTATGCATTGGCGTACGCCGTAGGCTATAGTCTAAGAGTGGAAAACGAGTACGGTAGAGAATAGAGATATTCCCATCTATACCCTAAATGGCATTGATATCCAATCAGTTGGGCCTAACCTGAGATGATCAAAACGTATTTTTCATTTCTATCCAATTGAACTGATCTCTGTATAATGGTCTACTCCATATGTCTTCGCCATTTTGAATCAGCCCTTGCTGAAATTCACGGCCAGATGGCGGTAGCGCACGACAAGCGCGTCAAATCATTTGGAGTACCTCTATAAATGATCCATTGTTTAGGGTTTGCAATGGATAAGCGCCTTCTGCAGATACGGTGCGGGATTGAGCTGTTAAGCCTACGCTGATGAAATTCGACAATTAGGACGTCAGCGGATTTCGATGGCCAATCATTCCAGAAGAGAACAAATTAGAGATGCCTGTCGCGGTGTCTTCTCCACACCCGTTATCCTTCCCGACAAATAATAGCAGCTATTATACAATTAATAAGCTTTATCGTGCTGTTTTGCATTAAATAAGAACTAGCCTCACTATAGTATAGGCCTATGCAGTATAGGGCTGAGTAGGCCATAATTATCAGTCTTCAGGGACAGAAGTTGACCGCAGTGAATCAGCGACTAAACTAATTTTTCAGACTCCATTTTTGTCTTGGAGTTTTCTAACTCATCGAGCGACGGTCGACGGTGCGAGCGCCGCGAGTGATTAAAACCCTTTAATGCCGAGATGGTAGTAAATGGTATGGGAGATCCTATACCCTCCGGCATTAAAGGGTTAAGCGCTAAGCTTGTTACTTTTTGACGACACTGCCATATCAATGATGATTTGTGCCTCCGACCTCCTTTGTCCAGTCTTGGGAGTCGGGACTGGAACTGGCAGAGTGCAACCAGTGGCGGAGTTCGATTAAGCGCTAACGCCGACCTTTGTTATAATTTATAATAAAAAAAATTATAGGCGAGCGGCCAAGGGGACCCGATCGCCTGCATGCCTCAAAGGGAAGTTCTTACAGTGACAACATTCTTCCACTTTGTCGATATTAGCGCGGCATATCATTGCTCTCTCATATCTTTGCTCTTGCTATCCGTGCGCTATAGGCCTACAGGTTACATTGTCAATCACTCGAACGTCGTCTGTAGGCTTTTGTGTTTCGTATGCATTGGCATAATTAATTAAGCGAGGGTTTCCGGGTTCAACCATGGCCGTCTCATTACTTCCGATGTATTTAAAACTAATTCTGTGTAGCCTATTGTTGCGCCATTTTATCGAAAACTCGCAAATGGACCGTCGAATTTTTTCTGGGTAGGCCTATATGTTACGTTGCTGGTCGCATGACGTAGAGGCATATAGGCACTCCAAGCCTATGGGCGTCCGCAGCGGGGGGCAAGGGGGCCCAAGTGCGCCCCTGGATTTTTCGCATAGTTGCACATAAATTTAGATATTTTGGTTGTGATTGTTACAACGCGGTTTTCAATGTGATTGTCGATTCGTTCTACAAGTTATATATATATATATATATATATATTTCTTTGGGCGCATTACGTATAAGTAGGCTATTATTACCACGAGAGAATCCTATAATAGGATTCTCTCGTGGTAATATGGAAATTCAAACTGTCACCCATTAAATTTAGACCATGTGACAATTATTTAAAAGTTTGCGCCCCCCTATAGAAAAATTCCTGCGGACGCCCATGGGCCTACATTGCCATTCACAAGCAGACGCAACAGTCTATTCAATCGATTGGGAGAGCGCAAATTAGGCCTAATGCCTTTCTTTGTCTGTTTGTCTGTCTGTCAGTGACAGTCAGTCTTTATTTCTGTTTCTCTAGCGCTGTATTGGCCTACTTGCATCTCTGCCCGTGCATCTAAGGCCTATATTTCATCCTGCCTTTCTCCTTCTTCGCAATACAACAGTTAGCCTAATGGTCATGGTATATAGGCCTACTGCAGGCGGACATCGAAAGGAGCAATCGCTGACTGCGCATGCGTCGGTGGTAGCGACCGACGACCATGGATCGTTTTGTACATTTCGTCGATCGACAGCTGTGGCTATTATATATTACCGCGTTGATAACTGGCTGTCGGATCGTCTAATCCCTTGCTGGACCGACCAACGACCGTAAATATGACGTCCAGATTAGGCCGCAATCATGGCCGGATTAAACTGCACGCTGCAGCCGGCTTTGCGCTTCTCCGATTCGACGATTTATTAACGTCGAACCGAATGCAAATGGCCGCCGCTGTGTCCTGCCAGACTGCAGCCTGGTCTGCAGACGGGGGTCCATGGCAGGGTGCGTTCCTTCTATTTCACTGCAGGGACGACGAGTGAGGGCATCCAGCCGCCCTCCCTCTCCTCCGTGACCCTTCTCAGTGACAGACTATCGCTGCGCCGGGTTTAATACAGGAAGTCGCCGTCTCTGAATGTCGCGTGGGCGGCGGCGCTCGTCTAAATACGATTTCGATGATTCGCTAATTATTCCGGTGAATATAGGCGGAGAAAGGGAATCGATTGGAATTCTGGAATAATGAAGTGGTTCCTGGAAAAGGTCTAATCGACCTGATCGACCTCACACCCTTCCTCATTCCGTCCCAGATCCTCTTCTTCACTCCTTCTTCCTTTAGTTTCAACTTTTCAGGTCTTCGCGTAAAGCAGATTTGACTCGGACATAAAAAGTCCTTAGCTGCTTAGATCGATGTTGGGACAATCAGGTCTTGCGACTAAACCAAAGTCCTTGTCCGGTCTGCAAAAGAATTGTCTGGAAAATTATGTTGCCCTTCCACACATAAGCTAGGCCTATAGGCAGGGTGAGAATTTACAGAAAGGAGTTGACGGGATTCAACCCCTCTAGTCTTTCTCAGGAGCCAATAGGCCTATGTATAGATGTAGCCTACATTCCATGTTTTGTTACTCGCACGTTAGCAAATTTTAAACTGTCATAATATCATGTGTTAAAAGCTGTCAAATACATGTAGGTATAAAATTGCGAGTTTTGGTGACTATACGTTCATGGGGGGAAGCACTCTGGATTAGGCCTATAGGCCAATTTGTGTTTTTAGTAGCACACATGTCGATTCGATGTAGGCCTAGGCCTAATTGAGAAGTGATTTTTCAATAGGTCTATCAATCAATTACATTTATTGAAACATCAGCTTGGCAGAACGCAGCTTGCTAGCCTACATTAAAAAATTAAATCTAAGCTGTGTAAACAGTCTATACAGAAGAATCTGTACAATGCACATGTACATTGCGCGTGTTCATTTGGATATCCCGAGCAACATATAGGATGATCAACATGCGTTGCAGAGTCTGAATGTGTTGCTGATATTATTTTCAGGTCTGGTTCAAGAACCGTCGAGCGAAGTGGCGAAAGAAGGAACGCAACTTCGAGTCCTTCAAGACGGGGTTCGGCGCCGCAGCAGCAGCAGCCGCAGCCGCCCATCACCACCACCATCACCACCATCAGTTCAACGGTCTAATGCAACCCTTCGACGGGGCGCTCTACGCCACTGGATACCCGTCCTACGGTGGTGGATGGGAGGCCGCTGCCGCCGCTGCCAAGATCCCACCACCCCCTCCGCTCACCTCGAAAAGCTTTCCGTGGGCGTTGAGTCCAGTTAACCATCTATCCACCCCACCTCAAGCCATGCATCACTTCGCCCCTCATCAGCCTGGGGCGCCCAACGGATTCACGGGAACCGGGACGATGGGACACGGTGTGCATGGCGTTCCAGGCTTCGTGACCGGGGGAGGCGGCACCCCGTCGCCTAGTCCGTGTCCCTTTGCCGGAGGACCGACGCCCTATCTCTACGGACGGGACCAGTACTGCACCAG
Source organism: Lumbricus rubellus (assembly GCA_945859605.1). Taxonomy (NCBI): domain Eukaryota; kingdom Metazoa; phylum Annelida; class Clitellata; order Crassiclitellata; family Lumbricidae; genus Lumbricus; species Lumbricus rubellus. The sequence goes on along the minus strand of OX243813.1, from coordinate 25,749,283 downwards.
CATCGCCTCGCTACGATTGAAGGCTAAGCATCATACGACGTCGTTCGCTTCCTATCCAGGGACGATGTGTCCCTCACGCCAGCCGCCAGTCAATGCCCCATGCCAGTACGCCGATCCAACGACCGCTACGTCCTAACCAAGCATGCATCTACCCAACTTTGTCTGTCTCTGTCTGTCTGAATGTCTGTCTCTGTCTGTCCATTTTTGTTTTTGATTCTGCATGTCTCTATCTGTCTGTCTGGCTCTGTCTGTCTATGTCTGTTTTTGTGTCTGTCTGTCTGTCTGTCTGTCGCTCTGTCGGTCTGTCTCTGTCCGTCTGTCTCTCTCATGCTGTTCACACACGGTCGAAAGCTACGCAATGATGACTTCATACACAATGTCATGTTGACTGTTGTAGACGAAAGCGACAGGACGGGCTTCGCTCAATTTGACCGATCGATCATTCACTGACTGACAGAATTAAGACTTTTGCCTGTTACATATAGAATCCACCTCAGATGACTATAAACCACATTCATTAGAGTATAGGCCTACGTTCTGTGGATGTATTCCGTCTGCAGGCCATGCAGGTTGTACGTCCTATAGACGTGTGCTGTACGATTCATATACCCAGGGCCGGCCTTAGCCCAAATGGCGCCCTAGGCAAGGCATGCATTTGGCGCCCTTAGATTCCCACTCAATTGTTCAGCCCACGTAAGAATCTAAAGATGAATTAGCCAGAGCCGGTTTACGCTCACAAGGTCGTAGCCAGGATTTTGTTTCAGGGGATGTTTTTTGACCGTGAATTTTGAGCTGCGGTCGACTTTTTTGGGCGACATTTTCTGATGACTTTTCTGTTAGTCGTCGAATTTTCTGACGTCCAAAAACATTATTTTCCGCGATTTTCGACTATTTTCTGCTCCAAATTAGGCCTACATTACGCACTGTCATGTGCTAGCAAATGCATAATTATTTCATTTTTGCATTATTTCATTTCGGGGGTGTTCAAACACCCAAAACATCCCCCTAACTACGGCCTTGTACGCTCAACTGAGTAATTCATTCTATAGCTAATTTCTTTATTAGTACACTGAAGGCTGGATAATATTCAATTTTGTGTAGAATGGTATAACCTAAGTTTTAAAAAATATTAAAATAAACTATTGTTGAAATGGCGCCCTCTTTAATGGAAATGGCCCCCTAGAACTTGGCGCCTCATGCAACTGCCTACTTTTCCTATGTCTGAGGTCGGCCCTGTCTCAGTTACTGCCCCTTTCTTGAAGACATTGTTTTAAATTCTTTCCATTAGCGAAAGTCTTGAGTTTAAAACAATATAGTGTAAAAAATAAACACGCCGGTGCCGCGGCGCCCCCCAAAGGCTGCGGCGCCCTAGGCAACTGCCTACTTTACCTATAGCTAGGGCCGGTGTCATGAAAAGGATTATCCCCCCTGAAAGCTATCCGGGGGGATGAATTAATCTATCCCCCCGGATGGAATTAACCGGTCTAGACTATCCGGGGGGATAAACCATTCTAACCCATTTTTTGAAAAATGGGTATAATTAAAAAAATTGTACTTTAATCAAAATTTAAAGTCACTCTAATTGTTTTAAGTGACCTAAGCAATGTTCAGAGAAAGGCAACTCGAAATTATTTAGTGTCTCCGAGTGTTTTTAAGTGTTTTAAATGTTTTAAGTGCTATAAAGCCAAAGCAAAACAAATTATCTAGTAGTAATAAACATACCTGTTAGTGTCAATGTTCAAAACAAAGCAGATGAAAATTAATTTGCAAAAATAAATGCACGCGGAAGTGTTATTTTTGACTTTTCCTCATTTGGGGGGATACTATTAATATGGGGGATACTCTATTTCGTGACACCGGCCCTGCATATACCAAACGATTCCGAATGAAGTCAATGACAGACGGTAAACGGAAAGCTATACACGAGACACCATACAGCAACCAACTTTTTAATGGTCAGCTTCTATGCATCACTAAATTTGTAGTCGGTCGAATTTTTGAATCAGCAGAATGCTATCTGTTTTCGAAGGAACCTGTGACCGGCGCTAAACGTACATGCTCTATGTCTCTATGAGGCACACAGCCTTGTCGTATAATACACAAATTTCTAAAGCGCCACTCGAAAGCCAAGCGCAGGGCACCAGCTTATTCAAGAGCGCTGTTTAGTCAGAGGGTCGGGTAGTCAAAAAGAGTTGTCCGAGATCACTCGCCTAACATGGACGCATGTCTATAGGCCTATGCTTAACCAAATGGCGGCAAAACGATGCCGTTGTCTCTTATCCCTATTCAATCCAATTCAATTTGTTTATAGCCTACTTTAATTTCCCCCGTACCGTAGGTCTACATTAAAACCAATTTCCGCCCAAGGACGAGGCCTCATATATACCTATCTAGGCCTACATCAATGGACGAAACACATTTCCAAGGGCAATTTACCTAATGCTGGAAGGACGATCATGAACAAGTGCATCCATTAGGTCTACTACTGAAATGCTACAATAATGGCCCTTCCTAGGCCTTCCATCAACATCAGTAGGGCCAAAGAGCAAAGGCCTGTCTGCAGTGAATCTAGGACTAAATTAACAGTCCACGGAAAGTTTTGGAGCTCATATAGCCTATCTTTATAAGCTAATTGTTAAAAAAATTAAGGATCGTGACAAGACGGATATCTGAAAACAAGAATATGTGACTAGCCTATGACTATTTTTACAGGCCACCCATGCAAGTAACAAAGGAAGCTATTATAATTATAATCAGTCATCTATAATTGTCATATTAATATCAATATGTCCGACTGCGTGACGCAATTTAATGAAAAGATACCGTCCCACACGGAACTATTATCATCACCTGCCGTCTGAATCATACGACTATTATAATTAATAGCCAAGGAATTGAGATAGGGGCCGTCCATAAAGTACGTCACGCTATTTTCGACCATTTTTAACCCCCTCCCCTGTCACAAACCGTCACAAGTCTCGGACCCCCCTAAAGTACGTCACACTTTCTCGGACCCACCCCCCTCCCCTAAAGTACATCACACTTTCGAATTTTTTTTAATTAACACCTTATTCAAATTTAATCTAAAACACACTTCACTATTAAACTGTAAAGTTTCCACTTAAAAGAACTATCACATTATTAAAACGACTTTAATAGTAGAATAGTTAATTGTCAATAGTAAATTGTCACAGTTATTCGTTGAAGCAGTAACTCAATGTAGATTGAATTTGAAAACAAAAATTGCAAAAATTAGACTAGACAATTATATAATGCACATCATTTTAAAAAAAATAAATGTGTGACGTCACACATGGCCTGACCCCCTCCCCCTGTCACAAACTGTCACATTTTCTTACACCCCCTCCCCCTGGAGCGTGACGTAGGCCTACTTTATGGACGGCCCCATAGGCCTACAGTTCGTTGTAGGCGCTCGAACTGTCGAACAAAACGTAGGCTAGACCTACGACGCTAGAACACCATCACAGATAAGATAGACACTAGTGATGGTAATTCAAGCAGACAATCAATGATAATGATAACTATAGGCCTACATGTGGTGTAAAACAATGTTCACATGAAACAAACACGCGACGGAAGTCACATGTGGCCCATGCATTATCTCTACACTTCTGCTGTTCTGTTATCATTAATTAATTTTATGATCTCTCTAGTCGTGCATTAATTTAAAGGTTCTTGAACCAAATGGGGGGGGGTGTGGGCCACGTGCCATGCAATTTATAAATGGGGGCCATGGCCGGATTGCCCCCCTCCCCTGGATCCGCCCCTGCCAGATATGATAGGCCTATAATAAAAATCCAAGTAGGTAAATGAACAGACAAGACAAAACAAACACATGATTGACGTGTAGGCTACATGTAGGCCTATACATATTAATGGAAAGTTTTTTAAAACTTTTTCTGCTTCCTGCTCTCAACCAATTCAGATAAAGAAAAATAGACTCAGATAAACACAGAAAATAGACGCAACACTCAATGTTGCATAGCCATTTAAGAAATCACCAATTACAGTATGCCTGGGATTAGGCTATTACAGTTACCGAAATCGAAAAGTAACTAGCTACACGGGGCGCAGTGCGGCAGTGGTGTACCTAGCAGCCGGAGGGTTGCAGGTTTGAATCCAACTCAAGCCAGAGATAGTTCTTTTAAACGTCATGTATGTATGTATATGAACATTTATAGGCCTATAGCACCTTACAATAACCTCACGAGGGCGCCTAGTTATATTCGTTGTGCTTCTACATTGGGTTATGCTTTGAACGGGGCCCGAGGAGTTGACGCTGGACGTAGGCCTAAACGACCAATAGACCTAATTCTTGCCAAGATTCGAAGTGCTATACTATCAATATTATTCTATTTCACGCATCTGGGATTGACGGCCAGCGGAATATTCGACGCCATAGACTGAACGAACGACGTCCTAATCCCAGTTGATCCTTACTTGCCACCAGCGATAGAGTCGCACGTACGTAGGCTACAGAGCAATAGAAGCTGGACAGGGATTTCAGAAGATTTAGACGGATATAGCGTTGCTGCCATTGACAAATATTACTTTCACCAAGCTGACAAGAATTGTTCAACGTATACTTTATTAGAAACAGTCAAATCATTGCCTATAGAGTCAATTGAGCACTATTTCATGAAAAACGCCAAAAATTAAAAATGATGCTTGGCAAAAATCAGTGTTGTCACAAAGTAAAAAAACACTAATATCACAAGCTTAATTGAACTTTGAATATCGCCATTTTAAAGACGCTGAATAATTATATGTGCAGACAAAAAGAATAAAAATCAGTTTCAGACAGAAAACTCCATCACACTGCATGGTGTGTATTAGTTCAATATTTAGTATTAGGCCAATCACTGGGGATACTGAGCATTCCTATCCTTATGGGTAATTTCTTTGGGCTTATTATTCCGCACATTGTGCAAACAATTGGTGTTATCCAAAGGTAATTATCACTGCTGCACAATGTGAGGAAGATCAGATCTCATTTCTCTTTTCTTAGAGTCTGCCGAGTCATATTAAAGAACTAAATTAATATTCCATATTTCTGTCAATATCAAAGCAAGTCCATTAAATGCCTGGAAAATTATTGGTACAATTGTAAGACATTTTTACTTTTCTCTGCATCCTGCTCTCACCAATTCAGACAAACAAAAATAGACTCAGATAAACATAGAAAATAGACTCAACACTCAGTGTTGCATGGCCATTTAAATAAATCACCAATTACAGTATTACTAGTTACCGAAATCGAAAAGTAACTAGTTACACGGGGCGCAGTGGTGTACCTTGCAGCCTGAGGGATGCAGGTTTGAATTCAACTCAAGCTGCCGTGTAGGGACCTTGAACAAGCCCTTCACTCGCAATTGCTCATGCGCTTCAGTGTAAAACTCTGATGCAGTGTCCGTGCTGCAGTCGGGAGCGCCTCTGAGTAAGGAGCTTGAGGGGTGCTATAGAGATGGAGAAATAAAGATAAAACATAAATAGTTACTTAAAAATAGTTATTCAGAAAAAGGTACTACTTTGAAAAAAAGAACTACTTTGAAAAGTAACCCAGCATTTTTAGTTACTCAAATGGGAATGTTAACTGGCATTTTCAGCTCCCTAGCTACAGTAACACAATGCATAACAATGTCAATAGTTTATTTATATATAGTTCATAATAGCCCATGTGCAAACAAAGACTTTGCATTAACCTGATTACTGTGACATTGAGTATATATATATATATACTGGATATATATAGGATATATATATATATCCCAATGAAGATGCTTGGATTCGGCATTTCTAACAAAAAATAAAACCATTCATTACAACAAGGCACCATTTTCAGTTTTAAGTTCAGAGATCAGAATAAATCCTGCTGGAATATTATATATACTTTACACCTATTACTCATAATATCGTTAAATAGTGATAGATCCAAAATAAATCACAAGGAATTGAAACAATGTACACAGTTGAAACATAAATATAGGTAGACATAAATAGACAGGGCAAACATTACGCGCATTATAACTGCTTCACTGCTGTTATGACAATAACTGCTTCACAGCTGTTATGACATCTCATTCTCCATGTGATATGGACTGTGCTTAACTGCCTCAAGATAATACTGCTCATCGTCGAGAAATTCTTTGTCCTGAAACAAAGAAAAATAATGCAACAATAGGCTTCAGCATTAGTTATAATATTGTCTATAATGTGTTTGAACGCGATTGGACACATAATAGAGAGGTGCACTTCTGAAGGCAGTGCCCAAAAGAGGAGGAGACTGCCCAAAAGAGGAGGAGACTGCCCAAAAGAGGGGAAGACTGCTCAAAGGAGGGGGAGACTGCCCAAAGGAGGAGGAGACTGCCCAAAGGAGGGGAGACTGGACCGCCTAAGCAAGACTGAAGAAGAAGAAGAAGAAGAAGAGAGCATCTGAAAAAGTTGTCTTCTCTTTATCTTACTCATTTAAGAAATAAATAAAAAATGGAGTGTTTAAAATTGTTTGCAATCATTACCATATCATATTGGATCAACAGTAATTAAACAACAAAGTCAAATACAACAGTAGACAAATGAAACGGTGGCCAATGCGGAAATAAATTGTCGAATGTTTGGTTTTATCGAAACAATCACATTTTAATCATCATTTTAAATCAGTTAACCTTATCTGCAGCGATCTTCCACATTCTAATCGATCGATCCATTTGAATGGCTGTGTAGATCTTCTGAAGCGGTTCGTAATGGTACTGTGGCCCATTATGGTACTGTGGTCCGTTATGGTACTGTGGACCTTGCGACAAAACAAGACGACGTTCTGGTGACAACGGTCCAAGACCTCTTGCACTCTCTAGAAGAAAATGCATTGATGAACGTAGTTTATATTTTTTGCACAGTTTCATACACATGTTCACTTGCGTTTATAAGTGAGTGGTCAGGCAACTAAATGGTTTAAATATAATTATTAGCAGTCGCAGAAAATCAGAAAATCACAAAACTCTGTTGTTTGTGTCTCCTTGACAGGTCAGTTTTCTAGCCATAGACTTCACATTAAGAGCATATAAGCAGACACATTGGATCAACGTTTTGGATGGTATTTATGTCTATGCAACTTGCATGAGGAGATTTCATAAGGGATTTCCAAACACCAAGTCATCTACCAACAATGAGGAAAGCTAGTTGATGGTATTATTGTTTATCAAAGATGCTGCCATGATTGTGCTGCAGCAGAATGCTTGGTCCAAGAACTCTAAATACGATGTTAGCTACATGTATGAACTCTGGCTAGGAATCCACTGGGCCCTACATGTGCCTGTGAGACTGTACCAGTTGGTTACCTATACATTTAAATAATTTAGGAAAGGAAATAAAGTGCTTTTGCAAGGTATTTAAAACATTAAAACCCTGATATTAATAAACTTTACGATATAGTGCAAAATTAATAAAGATATTGCTTGGTCTTTGAAATTTTTTAAACTTTAACACTCTAATGATGAGCATTTACCCAAAGTAACTAGGAGACTAATGCAGTTTACAGTTTGTTGTAAAAGAGTCAAGTACTTAGCAAAAGTTACATCTGACCTGCTGCCTGAATTGGAGTTTGAAGAAATTGACTGTTTACTGGGTTCCTACAGAAACTACACAGTCCAGCTTCCTTTGCATTTTCTAAAGCAGCTCGCTCCTTGGCCAGAGACAACCTCTCCTAGAAAAACATCAGCATGTTGCTATTAATGAAAAAAATTAGGAATAACCAACTTTTGATAATTTAAATAATTATCTTTATTTATTCTGACACCAGTAAGACGACCAATACTTTCTTAGATAGAATTGGCTCCACAGATAACTGGGCGTCTTTGCCAGTTTAGTTTGCAATCAACTGGTTATTTCCACAGAGGTCTGAACATGCTATACACTTTGTCTTTTAGATGTACCTGCACATCATCATTTTTATTATGAGAATTTATATAGCACCTCTTCAAAGCAGTGATTAAAGTAGTTTGGGTGAGCATTGGAAATGCAGACTGGGTAAGCATTGGAAATACAGACTGGGTGAACAATGGGAATGCCGACTGGGTGAGCAGTGGGAATGTCAAACAAGAGTTCTGTTGGAATGCACGAGTTTACAGAGTTCCATGCATGGTGAGCAGTGGGAATGGAAACAAAGAATTTCGAGAGCAGTGGGTGGAGAGCAGTGTTCCCGTCCACTTTAAACTCTGCTTCAGGGGACTACTCGGAGGCACTCCCATGTAATATTAAAGCACACAACGCTGAAAAGATTCATGCATTACACCCACTCTGCATACAATTCAATGTCCAACACAAACAACTGACTTGCCCATAATGTCTCTGCATTTTTATGTAAAATAGTGATAAAGTATGAAAAGCCAAACCTCAGCAATCTGCTTTTCTCTGCCATGAAGCGTCTGTAGATTCGTCTGAATTTTGCTCAGTCGCTGGTTCTGTTCCTGTTCAGCTTGTTTTGCCAGCGTATATAACCTCTGGCTCTCCTGTTTGTCCCTTGCACCCTCCTACATTGCAAGTTGACAAAATTGATTCGCGATAACCCATATAATCAGTTCAACATGCAACATATTTTTATATCTTTAGTCAAAGTCTATATATATTGTATTATGAAACCAATGTTTAATCACTGATTATACATAGCATTACAATGGTATTTCTCATACATTAACTCTTGAATCAAAAATTGCACAACATGTTAAAGCACACACTTGATGAGTGAGCGTAGTGCTCCAATAGTTCCACTTACCGATATGAACTCCTCAATTTCTCTTGATTTCTCTTGAACGCAAAGAGCAACTTGCTCCAGTCTTTCCTTTTCAACGACGATTTGTCGTCTCTGTGATTCCAGTTCACTTCGTTCTTTCCTCAGTTGTTCTTCGAGTGTTTCCAATTCACGGCTCTTCAAATTCATCCTTGATTTCTCCTCGGACAATGTTCTCAGGCTGCTCGCAACTTCAGCTTCACTCTAATTATTAAATAAAAATAATTAAATTAAAAAACATCAAGGCAATAAATTTTTGCCAGATATATGTACTCAATATCAATTAATTAAAGTCGTGATTATAGGGCCTAGAATACTGTGTTACACAGAGTTTTGGTCAATATCATCTTATCGTCTTTTCTTTCAGCTTCTTACTTTCAACATTTGAAATCTATTTAACAATTTTTTCGTGTTGCTCAGATTTTTCAAATAAATTGTGGTAGCAAATTACCACACATATATAAATCTCAAGTATACAAGTCGAGCGTTAGTCATAAAATTTTGGACAATTTATTACATCTAAAGTTGGAAAATGATATATATGTTCAAGAATTTATAGTGCCCTTTCAAGAAGTATACTCAGAGGCATCAAACAAGGTAACAGATGAACGTGTTCACTAATAAATGTTACTTTACCTAGAAGTTAAAGAAGTCAAAGTGGCGTAAAAACTACAGAAAGCAACTGCTGAACAAAACAACCCACAACATGTAACAGTGTTTAATCTAGTCCCCGCCCACTGGGGGGGAATTCAGGTTTCTGGGGGGGAGACAATCGAGCGTCCGAAGGGGGAGGGGTATGGGGAGGGGGATGTGCTTTTTGAATTTCCACATTGCAATGGTAGCATTTTAAGGTACCATCTTAACAAAATACCTATACTTTTTCAGAGCCCCATCAGAAACTTTTTGAATTTCCACATTGCAATGGTAGCATTTTAAGGTACCATCTTAACAAAATACCTGCACTTTTTCAGAGCCCCATCAGAAACTTTTTGAATTTCCACATTGCAATGGTAGCATTTTAAGGTACCATCTTAACAAAATACCTGCACTTTTTCAGAGCCCCATCAGAAACTTTTTGAATTTCCACATTGCAATGGTAGCATTTTAAGGTACCATCTTAACAAAATACCTATACTTTTTCAGAGCCCCATCAGAAACTTTTTGAATTTCCACATTGCAATGGTAGCATTTTAAGGTACCATCTTAACAAAATACCTGCACTTTTTCAGAGCCCCATCAGAAACTTTTTGAATTTCCACATTGCAATGGTAGCATTTTAAGGTACCATCTTAACAAAATACCTGTACTTTTTCAGAGCCCCATCAGAAACGTTTTGAATTTCCACATTGCAATGGTAGCATTTTAAGGTACCATCTTAACAAAATACCTGTACTTTTTCAGAGCTCCATCAGAAACTTTTTGAATTTCCACATTGCAATGGTAGCATTTTAAGGTACCATCTTAACAAAATACCTGTACTTTTTCAGAGCCCCATCAGAAACTTTTTGAATTTCCACATTGCAATGGCAGCATTTTAAGGTGTCATCTTAAAAAAATGCCTGTACACTTTTCAGTGCTTATAAGAGTGGACTTCAATAAATATAAGCAACACTTAACAAATATTTTTTGGGGGGAGGGGGGTTATTTCCACACTGTAATGGTAGGCCTCCTTTTTTAAAGTGCCATTTTAGCAAAATAACTCCATTAGACTATTCAGTACTGATAAAAAAAGTGTTTTATGATCTAATATAATATATGATTATAATTACAATAAAAATATCTTTATGTATCGAGTTCAGCAGCTCAGTTCTCCTGTTGCTGAGTTATTCTAATGAATAAATGCAGACATGAATATAATAGTAGCCTATATAAGCTGACTTTTCAGCACTTTATCAGTTTATCCCTGTTCCCAAGATGGTCCTGAATTGCTGACCAGGACATACTTTCTGAAATCATATTTAATGGTACACAAACCAACCAAGAACTAATAAACTGCCGGTGCCAAATTCAAGAAGCCATGTGTAGTAATGATGTTGTTTTTAGGTTTCACTATATATATGTGTTCAAATAATAGGACCAAACATTTTGAGATTTTAGGCCTACAGTTTAAAATTTGAAGATACCACTTTTGAGAAGCCATTCAGTTGTATAAAAGTAGTATTTGTACAAATATTAGCAGTAAGTTATTCTCATTTTAGCAGGATTGTGTCATATAGTATAATAGTAAATAATAACTAAAACTATAAGCATTTTGTCAAATTTTCTGGTGTGGACATCATATCTGTTTTTAGCTGTGCAAAAATAGTGTTTATACAAATATATACAGTAAGTTATACTAATTGCAACCAGGCCCGGCCTTAGGGCAAGGCGAGCGAGGCAACCGCCTTGGGCCCCGCGCTTCCAGGGGCCCCGCGCTGCTGGCTATAATTTTTTCTTTGTCGATATTTACATTGGCTACGTCGTATAACAACTATTCTTGTGCACAGTCAATTTGTCATGCGAATGGGACATGGTGATTTTGAAAGAACGAAACTTCGCTAAACTTTAAGGCGCGTCACAGCTAGCCTGCTTTTTTAGCGTAGGCCTGCATGTAAAATTCCCTCCAGAAAACACTCATTAGGGCCTATCTTTTACATGTGGGAAACTTAAAATTTTCTTTGCCCGAATTTGAATGTGACTAACTTCGGACTCTATTCGTAGAATTGGATATAATTTTCAGGCAACATTGATAATTAATTTATCCCTCTTACATTCTGACATTTTATAGAGTTTCATTTTTCAATGACAATAATATCGCCAAACCAAAAATGGTATCAGTTCAATTGGAACACCGTGTAGTTGCTTAAGATGGGATATAATATTATGTCCCATTGAAAAATTACTAATAATTATTATTAGTAATTGTTTTCAATGACAATAATATCGTATTCTTGGAAACTTGCTAATCTTTTAGCCTACATGCGTGCCTCATTTGAAAGTATCCTGTATATGTCACATCAATGTGGTTTGTTTTCAAATAGTGCTCCTAGCTCTAAAGAAATTTGGGGAACAACGTTAAGTGTCGCATCTTAGGTGACTCTCCCCCACCATTACCGTATTGACAGGAAATAAACTGCGTAAATTTATGCTTGAGAACCCGTTGCTGCCTTGGGCCCCGCAAGCCCTAGGGCCGGGCCTGATTGCAACATGATAGTATCATATATAATAATAGTAAATAATAAATAATCATATAATAGTAAATAACATCACGGTATATTATAACACTTCATATAAAACAACGATGAAAATAGTAACTAAAAACCAATATCATTTTGTCAAATTTTTCTGGGGGGGGGAAATGTCAATCCTGGGGGGGGAACTTTCCCCCCCCAGAGACGTCTAGATTAAACACTGAACATGTAACAGCAAAAGCTGAGAAAATAATTATTTACACCAGACAAAGCTAACTGTTTTCACTGGACACAAGGTATCATCATCACTCTCATGTTGGTACCTTCTTTAGTACTAGAAATGGTAGAACACTACAAGAAATGTAGCATATAGGTTAGATTAAAGTAGACAAATTTCAGATGCATTAGTGCAAAAAGTTTCTAATACCCGTGCAATTTTCGCCAATGTTCTGTCTTCATCTTCTTGTTTAAGTTTCGTCATGATGTTGAACTGCGCCTTCTCCTCAGCCAACTGAATCCTCTCCTTGTTCTGCTCGGTAAGATTTGTCTGCTGATTATCCAGAAACTTTGTCTACGAATCAATATGACAAAGATCAGCATACATCATGGATTATAGCAATGCAAATACATGACAATGACTGCATTAAAAACAAAATGCAAAGACAACACAAGTGTTTACACGAGTCAAAACAGACTCACCCAAGAGTGATCCAAGGGTTTGAAGGATCATTTGTCAGAACTCAGAAGTACCAAAAATACACCCAACAATCAAACAACAGGACATAATTTAAACCTTCAAACTTGTGTTGGTGCTCATAATTATATTTAAGCCAGAAACAATCAAGGGTTCAATTCACTCAGCTTTGGTATTCTATGAACGATTGCCCATTAAGTCAGCACCTATAAATTTACAGAAGATCATGAAGCATATAAATAGCCATTCTAGGTGATGCTCATAATCTCCAGATGTTTTCTAATCAACTAAATTTCATACGAATACAAAGTAATACCTTTGTTCTTTCGATCTCCATACGGTCTCGTTGTATAACTTCCATTAGACGAATTCGATCCTGCTCCATCGATTGCTGAGCCGTCTTCAGACTGTTGCCTTCCTGCTGCACCTTCCACTTCTCCTGCCAAAGAATGTCACAAAAGTATGGCAGCCATGACTAAAGCATTTATTTTAAGTTAACACTTTGTCCAACTGGCCAATAGGCGTGTGATGTGGCAAATTGTATTGCGTTGTATTGTATTGATCTATACACTTACACATCTATACACTTAAAGAGCATGTCAAAGGAGGATGCTGGTTAATCTAGAACAGAAGAATAGACTCCACCCAATTATGATTACTGCCGTAGTGAAGTAATATCATAGTCTAATTATAATCTAATGATATTTATACAGCAACTGTTGAGAAGAGAATCATCAGTAGTAAGGTTGGAATAAGGTATTTACCTCTTCCAGTTCACGTGCCTGGCTCGTCAGCTGCATCTCCAGTCTGGTGATGAGTCCCTGAAGCCGTGCTCTCTCAACCTCATTCTCATGCTGCTGACGTTCAAGACGGTCTTGTAAAACTGTTCGTGAACAACCAGAAAAAGAACAACACACATAAAAGAGCTTATAAAAAGCAATCAGTTAACCAATTTTCCAGAACGATTTTTGACTAGTGCTATCAGGTTGAATTTTTTTAACAGCAGACTCATGTGAAAATACATATTTTTTCAAACACTTAATTGCCAGTCAACAACTTAAGACTCTCACAACGTACAATCAGTTAGTGACACAATGGCAACATTGTTGATAATGTCAATATTGATGACTGCATCAAATGAAATATTACTTTTTAAGCTTTCATCTCTGCTTCTGGCGGCCATTTCTCGTTCACTCAGAGAATTTGAATGACGAAATTCCACTTTAGTCTGCAGCTCCTGCAAACCAAAGGCATTCTCTTCCATCTTATGTATTGCAGTTTCCAGAGTCCTACAGAAGACACAAAAATAAATCATCAAACACATATTCATACGCATGAACACACATTTGTCTGCTGGAATCTCACTCTTCATGTTTGTCTATTTCCATTCATTCGTTCACCGCACTTCATTAGTGGCTGTGATATTCTTCTGCCTGTAACTTAAAGGACATGCCACTCTGCTCACATAGCACACCTCACGGGCCATGCAACAAATTCTGCTTACATCTCTTGAACAATGCAACAGATACAATGCCACACATAATATGAATAAGATGAATTATATGTTTATTGCTTACATGTTTCTATATTATAGAAACATGTAAACAATAAACATATAATTCATCTTAATAATCAAAATGATCACAGATAACAATATTTTCTTGTAATTGACTGACAACTAATTCTAACACCTCACCAGTCAGTCAATGTGCAGCCACTAAGCAATCATACATTGTCGATAAAACAATTTAAATGAAGTACATTTAAACATTGTCAAAGGCTTAAGACTAAGAACGTAAAATGCCTTGCACAGTACTCCTATTTATTTTCTGCATTATTTATTGTGCAATCATTTCAATAGAACATGCAGTATTATGTCAAACTAAAGACATTTTGTGTTCAACATACTACACCTTGCATGATCACGAGTGTTTGTCACTGCATCCAACTCAAGGTTCTTTGTCTTTAGAACGCGTTCGATTGCCACTTGGTGTTCATTTCTTATGTCCTCTATTGCAGTTCTAAAATTTAACATGATCATACTCATTACTCAACTCACATGAATTGAATTCAAGCCACATCACAATGGCAGATGTTAAACACATGCACATGATTAAGGCCTGATGCTTAATAAACCAAATCCTCAAGTGGACACAAAAAATTACTTTTGAACTATAACTTCCTGAAACTTCTAAAACTTTATAACTATAGATACAGTAACAGGTGGCACTTTGGGACACTGAACTCTCAAGGTTGCACGCGTGCATGCACCCAGTATGTAAGTCAGAATGTGAAAAACAACCCTATCTATAATAGATACGATACACCAGTGGTTCTCAAAGTGGTGGTCCGCGGACCGGTGCCGGTCCGCGGAGTCCTGATCGCCGGTCCGTGAAGAAGTCTGACAGTGAAAAATAAATTATAATTATTAATTTATATATTTAAAATTGTGAAATTATTCGAATTGTTGTTAAAAATTTATTCAAAATTCTGTCTCAAACTTCAAAAATACATCACCGGTGCCTTATTTTAACTTGCCAAATGGCTGTATAAGCAATTTTCATTAATTAAAAAATCCCTAATTATAAATAACCCTATAATTAGCTTTTTATACTATAGTTCGCTTTTGTTTGTGCTTGCTATTAAAGTTAGCGGTCCTCGAGCTTCCCAAATAAATTATTGCCGGTTCGCGGTCTGCAGAAGTTTGAGAACCACTGCGATACACGACTACACTTAATAAAGCACATTCTTGTACTCACAAAAGCACTGCACTTACGCATAACAGATTAGAATAGAAGAATGTAATATAAGCCAAAGAACCTGTGAGTCTCTCTTAAGTGATCAATTTCACGTTTCTTTTCCAGTTCCCAATCCATCTGCTTCTTCAGTTGCATGGAAAACAGTTCAGACTTTTCCTTCTCCAGCAACTTCATCTTCTCAAGGATCTCACTAGACATCAACTCATTCTCTTGCTTTAGTCTAGAACAATGGACCGAAAGGTCATTACTTAAAGGCCAGCAATTCGGCTCAAGTTTCTTTAAGATGAAAAGCATAACTAAGGTATAGTATTCTTTAATAAACCAACTGCCTAGCTATCTGCACTTTGGTTTACATTCATAAGATATAATATAAAATTACAATAATATAACATTCTAATTAAAGCAAACAGTGGCAATAAAGGATATATATCAAAAATGTAGAATCGTTTAATCAGCTCACCATACTGATCTAAAGAAAATCATTTGGATTTGTAACTTAATTTTTTAAAATTATTAGCTGATGCCTTGAGACATTAATACTAGTGTCATAAGCAATAAATATGTTCACTAATGCTTTGAGGTATAAACACTAGTGTTATAAAAAAATATATATTAGTCCACACCTTGAAGCAAAAAACTACATACGGTAGTTTCATTAATAAACAATAAGATAAAATTATAAGCGTACCTGTCTAATCGCTTTGTATACGTGTCTTCGTTTAGTTCCAATCTTTTTCTGTTGAAATCAATGTCAACATCATTAAATAACAGCATCATTTTTAATTAAAATGCTTCTTATGCACAATTTCATGCTAAAGCATTCTGCTGAAAACGCCTAAATTAAAATACCTACTTCTCCAGTTCTTTGATTTATTTCAAAAGACGAAATCAGACGACCGGATTGGTGATATAAAGAAAGGAAATATAAAAAACCTGTAAGAATCCTCCAGCAGATTCTTTTCCTCTTGATGTTGCTTTTTAATCGTCACCATCATGTTCTCCAGGAATTCTTTTTCTGATTCTAAATGCTTAACCTAAAACCAGACAATCATCAGAGTACTTGCTGTGCCTTGGTAGATGAAACAATTCACAAACTTAGCCTTATTCACTGATTTTTGGGTTAAATCAACAACACATTTATATAAAAAACTAGTATCTCATTATCTCAATCTACTCAATGTCACCCTGATAGTCTCAAACCTACAATACTTCTTAAGACTTAAGAGTAGATGGTAAGTAACGCAATCAACACAACCACCTAGTCAACAGACATTTTTGGTTTTAACAAGACGCTTTTCTAACACCGCCCATTTTCATAATCAGGCAGTCTCATCGAAATCATATTCGCTGCCCTTCTGTTATAAAAACCTGACCCTATACCACCTGATCTGAGACCAGTATGCATTAAAATTACCATTTCTAAAACTAAACTTTGGTGCCCGTGAAACAAAGCACAACCCAGGTCATCAGTCTAGTTTAAAATAATTCAGATTGTATAATACTTTTAACCAGAATGTCCGCTTTCCTGCAATGTAATTGAATCCGAAAAGTTAACAACAATGAAAACACAGCAAATGGTTTCCGTTTTCTGTCCTGCATAATAATGCCTATTTATATACATGTTCCTATTTGTCAAGAAAAAGCTGCACTTCAAAATCAGTGTGCTAACTATTTCATAGTGGAAAATGTTCTACCTTTGTTTCGAGATCGTCACCAAATGAACCTCCCATTGCAAATGGTAAACGAGGAGGCATGACTGACTAAAACACAAGACAACCAACTCATTTCACTGCTACATATAAATGGTCAACTATACCACAGGCTAACTATTGCATTTGTGTGTATCAGTCATGACAAATTGCTTTTTAATGTTGAACAACATGCAACAAGGGTAAATTCACATTTTTATGTAAATCAATGTTTTACGATACAAAAATGTTTTCATTTCGATACCAGACTCCACATATTTCAAATCAGCTACCAAAGAAAATTAAATTTAAAAATACATGCAATGCTCAGTCAGAATTTAAACCAAAAGTTAAAACACGTATCCAGTCCTTCCGTTGATTTACTTATGTACCTGTTTTTAACTTTATATAGCATGAGTGAAGCATACGAGCAAAGTACTCTCTGCACTTTCTGGGCAAACAACGAATAAATGAACTAAATTGAACTGAACATTGTTTGTGAATCACCCTGAAGTCAAATAAACTGATGCCCATCATAACCTGTGACATGAGTAACTGCTGCTGATGTTGCAATGCCTTCAATTGTTCTTCCCGCTGCTTCTGCATCCTCTCCTGTTCCACTTGAAAACGTCTCTGAAGTTCCACCTAAATCAAAACAACTAAACTCCAGCTTCAAGTCTTACACTACAGACAAGTAATATAGACAATAATATTAATAATAGCACAAGTAATATAGACAATAATATTAATAACAGCACAAGTAATATAGACAATAATATTAATAACAGCACAAGTAATATAGACCAGTGGTTCCCAAAGTGGTGGTCCGCGAACCGGCTCCGGTCCGCGGAGGTATGATCGCCGGTCCGCGGAGAAGAGTTCAAAATAAATAAAAATTAACCGTAAGCCTAATTATTAGTTTATTTGTTTGAAATTGTGAAATTATTCGAATTGTTGTCCAAAGTTTATTCAAATTTCTGTCTTAAAATTTAATTTTCTTTAAACTAAATCAACGCGCCTTATACTTTTAGTCTTCTTTATAATTTAGGTCGCTTTTTTGCCATCGCCATTTAGGACTAAGTTAGCTTTTTTGCCATCGCCATTTAAGTTAGCGGTCCGCGAGCTTCACCCAAAATATTTGCCGGTCCGCGGCCTCCTGAAGTTTGGGAACCACTGATATAGACAATAATATTAATAATAGCACTTGAAAGTAATATAGACAATAATATTAATAATAGCATAAGTAATATAGACAATAATATTAATAACAGCAAAAGTAATATAGACAATAATATTAATAATAGCACAAGTAATATAGACAATAATATTAATAATAGCACAAGTAATATAGACAATAATATCAATAATAGCAATCCTACCACTATTAGTACTGCTACTGCTGCTATAGCAACTACTAAACAGACATATAAATGGACATACAGGTTTCAACCTGTACGTATTCTACTTGTAATATTCTAATATAATATAATCGAAGTCAAAGAAACTACCTAATCATAGTGAGAAACTGATTAGCAAATATTAGATCAGATCATGTTGGACTAAACATATAAATCAGTCAAGCACAAATTCCACTAAGATGACACTTAGGTTAAACAAGACTTTTTGGTACTTCCACTGATCTAATGATTATAATTGATTACACCTGTGCAGAACACACCTGCTGTTGTTGCTGCTGCTGCATGAAAAGCATCTGCTGGTCTCGTAGCATTTGATTCTGCGATTCCAAGTCTGCACTGTTCACTCGTGGTAGATGTTCAGTTCCGAGCGTCAATGCATTGCTTCCACCATCACCTTCAAATGATCTACTGGTGGTTATATCATGTTCTAACAAAAGATATGTGTTTCAGCTTTAAAAAGTAATCCATCAAGAACATGATTACTATAAGAATGACCATTATAATGATAACGATGAAAAAGAAGCAGCCCATATAGCCCTTAGGGACAGCTTCATATCTAGCGTTTCACATCTAGCGTTTCACATCTAGCATTTCACATCTAGCATTTCATATAGATCTATAGTTTCATATCATTACCATTCATGTTAATATTTGCCGACGAAAAAAGAACACTGGATAAAATGATGATTATAATACCAAAATTTAAAAAGTTACATACCTGATGTAAATATTCCTTTTTCTTTCTTTGTCTTTGGTTCATCTAATTCCCATGGAAGAGGTGAGCTTAAAGCATTTAAAAGTAAAACAAGTCAAAATCATAAACTAGAAAAGGGATTCTCTTCCAAAGAAATATTAATGAGAACAGTTACATCAAAAAGTAAAGTGCAGTTTGTCTCCTTTCCTTCCCATCAACAAGACAGTGTTAGAATTCATATAACATCTATTACATTACAAGTGCACACAGCAAGTCCATCAGCAAGACATGAGCATGTCCTACTTAACCCCTTTACCGTGATCCCCGAGTTAACTCGTCCAATTTTTACTAAGAAAATTTTTATTACACGGTAAACGGGTTAAGACAGGAGGTTGCAACACTGCTGTTTCTAACAACCATTTGAGCATGAACAGGTTGAAGAGCTTTCACAACTATTGGCCATCCATCACAAATGCCCTATGGCAGGGGTGTCAAAGAGCTGGCCCGCGGGCCATTTCTGGCCCGCCGACGATTTTTTTTCTGGCCCGCGTAGCCTTCCCTAAAGATTAAAAAATTATTTAAAATGTTGTCAAAATTTAATTTAAAAAAGCGAAAAGTGAACATTGAATCAAGATTTTTCGCACTTTTCTGGGAATTGGCTGACCAAGCCCGGAGCTCCCTCTCAGATCACTACCCAATTTTGTTCAGGAGCTTCGACACCCTGGCCCGCCACTTGCTAGAAAATGTTCACACAGGCCCGCCACTTGTTAGAAGATTTTCAAATTGGCCTGCCACTAAAAAAGGTTTGACACCCCTGCCCTATGGCATATGCTGCACCACGAAAATAAATTTCATCCAATAGGAATTGCAAGTAGCAACATACTTTCGTTTCTTTGGTGATAAACCAAACAACTCATTGTCTACGTTTGGGGCTGACTTTGCGCTCTGACTTCCTGGCCTGAAAAAGAAATATAAAAATAATTATTCAAATACTATTAGTCTATTGCACAGATTCTACTCTGACGTCTGTTTGCTAACTAAATTGAAGTTACTGAGAGAATATTGAACTTCAAAAATATACCATAATTGCCTAAACATCAAAAAAGACAAAGACAGTTTATTGCCCTTAGACAGTAATTTCACAGCTGTAAGTAAGAAATTATTACATGCTATTTACGAGACATAGAGTACGTGTTGTTTAATGAAATGGAATGGATCATAGTGAATAGATTGGCTCATTGGTATTAGACCCTGCATTAGATTTAAATATAAGCAACTAGCATTACCTTCCAGCAGTTGACAAGACACCTGCTCCAGCGAAGTTCGTCGTTTGGCCATCAACCGACGCTGACTTTGTGTCCAACCAGTTCGGCAGGTTTCTCTCCCTTGTTTTAATTTCTGCCCCAAGATCAAGATAATCATCCTCTGATTTGTCCAGCCTTCCTTTGCTAGCTATAAAATCACTGGTAGGTCTCTTATCCTTCGCATCAACAGAGTTCTCCTTTGTCTTCTTGTCCTTATCATCCTTGTCGTCAGCCAACAGCCAGTCAAGCGGATCCTTTGCCTTGCCGCTGCTCACTTGACTGGGTTTCTTAATTCCAAGCCAGTCACTATCAGCATCAGCATCATGAGACAATCGGTCGTCGATTGTACTCGACAGAGATTTCTGCTTTCCCTGCATTTCAATCTCAGCCTTTGGAAGATCAGCAATTGTGTTTCCAAGAACTCCGAGTTCCTTAGCAATGCCTCCTTGTCTGCCATTCAGCGCATCTCCTCTTGGTGTTGTGTCAGGCGAACCAATCCGAGAAAAGCCCAGCCAATCAAGAGGCTCAGATGGCTTCTGAGGAACTTTATCTGAAGTCAAAACAAATATCAGCGATTTAATAACAAAAGTAATCAGTGTAATTAAACACACGAATGTCAGTTACAAAAGGATCATCAATACAAAAAATAATAATATTCTTAGAAATATTAACATGATAAATATCAAAATAAATGCACAAATTCACTCCGACAGCTCATTATTATCATACACCCAATTACAAGAGCAGTTTTCTAAATAACCCAGTAACTATCAGCTTCAGTTTGTTCATAAGAATGTTAAAAATGTTCCAAATCTGTCAAATGGTTGTCTTACAACCATCAATATTAACGGAATACTGAATGATAAATGTTTGATAACAGTCAGTCCAAAATGTCAAGCAAAGCAGACATCTTGGTAAATATAACATAGGTAAGTAAGTATGTTCTTTATTAGACAATGCCTGGAAACCTTTACCTGATTTTGGCGTAGGTTTATCTCTCATCTGCCCCTCAGAGCTCGGTCGGTTGTCAGTTTTGGGCTTGTTGGTAGAAGATGGCGGCACTCCAGTAGCTATGTCTAACCAGTTTCTGTCGTCCCTTTCAACAACACTTTCCAAGAAGGAGGCTGGAGCCGTGCTACGAAGTTTATCACTGCTGGATGGACGATTACCAATATCTGACGAGTCTTCAAATCTACAATCCAACAAAACATCTTCTCCGATCACTATCAGTGACACCAGCAGTGGCATGGCAGGATAAATTTTGCAGAAATTAAGAAAACAAAGAAGAATGAAATATATATATTTCATCTTATCCACATAGCAGTTTAATTATAAAGCAATTTAAACAGTTTCTTTGTCTATACCTTCTGATTAAAACAAAAATAACAGCAAGTTTTCAATTGAAGCGACATGATCTAATAATACCTCACAGCTCGCTTTGAGGATGGTCGTGAATTACTGGCTGAGGGCACGTAGCTGCCAAATGCTAAACTTTCGTCCTTTGCCTCTGGTTCCTTTTCTGACAATGAAAATCAGCACAAAATATAGAATAGCATCAGCTCTGGATATTGTTTGCTCCAAGCAAAAGTCCATTTGAAAACAATCTCCAAACATACAAAGTCCAGGCACGGAAAAAATTATTTGAAAGGACAAAACAGTTATGATGTCGTTTTTGATTGTGATGATGATAATAACACTGATGATGACGATGATAACATTAGAAGGATAAAAATGAATTAAATTAATCAAAAGCTATGCTAATTCAATGTAAACTTAAATAAATTGATATTAGATTTGTCACTTACTGTAAGTTAAAGAATCAAAACTAAGTTTCTGTTCTCCACTCGATGGTCGAGATTTGCTATCGAGATTGCGACCAAGAAGATCATCGAGAACCGATTTAGCACTTCCAGGCCTTCCTCCTCCTCCTCCATCACCTCTGTCATCTGATGACTTTGAGCCTTTCTTTTGTCTGCTGCCTGGACTCTCTAAGCTCAGCAACAGATCATCGTCGTCGTCATCAAAATTAATGTCGTCGCCTCCCTTCTTCTTGACAGCTAAGCAGAAAAAATAATAACCAAAATCTAAGCATATTTAAAAAAAATGAAGACAAAGAAGATGATATGCCACTAAGAGAACTACAAACTATAACAGCAGCAGAACAATATGTTGAAAATGAAATTTGGTAATGCTAGTTATGGTACAGTAGCTCAGAAGTCTATAGTAGCAAGGTTGTGGCGATTACTTTGACTTTCCATTGATGCTGCAGAAATCAGATTGGATTGATCTGATTAGGATAGAGATAATGATTTGTTCACCTGAGGGGCTAGTATCAGACTGCTTTTGACCACCGCTTCGTGTAGGCGGACGATCAACTTCAAGTCGCCGACTATTATCTGCAATGATGAAAACGACATCATGCCTATTTTTTAGCTTTTTTTTAGCAAAACATGGTATTCCGTTTCAGCAAATCAATAATGCTTAATAAACAGCAGATCCATGTACAGCAAGTTCAAGTCTGTCTGTCTGCCTGACTCTTCGGATCTCAGCAGAATAAAATGCGCAAACTGGGAGAGAATTCAAAATTTAAGTTCAGCAATCGAAAAGGACTTTCACCAATCACAGTCTAGTTTTAAGTATGGCAAAAGAAAGGCAGTCAGACGATCTTGAAGAATAGACTGCAGAAACAAGTTTAGCGTTTCTAAACCACCATCTCCAATCCGAAAATGATTCTTGACTGAACAGAAAAACCAATGCAATGATTTAAGTACACGCATCAATTGCATCATATACCCTCAATCATTAGTCAAGACTCCAGCCAAACAATTCTAAAACAATAAGAAGTGAGTTACAATACTCCATGCACTGCAAGAACAATATATTCATCAAGACATCCTGGCATACAAAGAAACATTATGTCTAATTCTGTAGAAGTCATGAATATGCATCAATGATGGTTCACAAAAACCATAGACTTCCTAATATATCAAGAAATTGAAAGAGAAATGTGAATTCAGACTGAGTGAGCTTTTCAGTGCACAATGAATTCCATAAATTGCATAGTTATAAAACCAACAAAAACAAGAAATAAATGAATAAAACTTATCTTGTAGCATCAGAATAATATAGAAGTAACCAACTTAGATAGAGGTAGTATCGAGCTTCACATTCCTGGGATCTATGATAGAGAAGGAGGGAAGAAGTGATATGGAAATAAGGAGGAGGGTAATAATGGGGAAAACGGCAATGAACGGTCTGGAAAAGATTTGGAAGGATAAATACGTGAGCATGGAAACAAAGAAAAGACTGGTAAGAGCACTGATCTTCCCAGTGGTCCTATATGGATGCGAGACATGGACAAAGACACGGGATATGGAAAAGAAAATCAACGCGTGTGAGATGTGGATTTGGAGAAAGATGCTAAGGATTTCATGGACGGAGAAGAGAACTAACGAATCGGTGCGCGTGGAGCTCGGAATAGAGAGGGAGGAGACACTGCAGCAAACAGCAACTTGGAGGCAATTGAGCTACTTCGGCCATGTGATGAGATCTAACGGTCTGGAAAAGGAGCTGATGACGGCATGCGGTGAGGGAAGGAGAAGATGTGGAAGACCAAGGAAGAAATGTTTGGATGAGGTACAGGAAAAGTCTGGCATGAAACTGGAGGAGCTACGAGAGGCGACTAGGGAGAGGAGACAGTGGAGAGGATACATCAGGACATTCGCCAGAGCTCCAGAAGCTGACGGCACCAGGTGACCAGGTGAACCAACTTAGAAACCTTTATTTCAGAATTAATAATAACCGGATAAAATATACAAAATCAACAGCCTGTGAAACAGATAGCCTGCAATTTACAAAATATAATTTAGTCAAAATATTTATTTCACAATACTAAGCAACAGAATTCAGTGAGACAATGAATCAAGACGCAGAACTCCATGCCACAACAATTTTACACTGTGTGCAAAGTGTGCATACTAACTGTGTCTGGTGATAAACTACAACTTCACAAATAAGAGAAATAACTTAAAAACAAAGGGATGTTAAAAACTATGAAGCATAACAGCAAGGGAATAATAAACAATGAAGGCCAGGTCTTTCTCTTGGACCTGGGACAAAAATTCAGTATGGTCACGGAGTCTCACAAGAACTTCTTTCCATTACCAACGAATTTCGTTAACAAAACAATGTT
Source organism: Lumbricus rubellus (assembly GCA_945859605.1). Taxonomy (NCBI): domain Eukaryota; kingdom Metazoa; phylum Annelida; class Clitellata; order Crassiclitellata; family Lumbricidae; genus Lumbricus; species Lumbricus rubellus. The sequence continues at coordinate 25,724,561 of OX243813.1, read as the reverse complement.
TTAGCATGATCGCATTTCAAGGCACTTTCGTCAACTAAGACAAGTGTGAGTAGGATCATCTCAAGAATAGCTAGTAATATTCAAGTCCGTGAGGGATCCTGTTTACTTCCGGGCATTGAAAAAAGAAGAAAAAAGAAACATAATTTATGTGAGATATGAAATGAACAAGTCAGACTGATTTGAAAGTACACATACACATAGACATACAGTAATTTAGAAATACCATTAGTCAAAGGATCAACATCCTCCATGGGTGTCTTTTTAATTTTTCCTTCATCTGATTTTATTCCTGACCCATCAACTAGATCAGCCAGTGGGTCAGAATACTCTTCTATTTCTTCTGAGGTCGCTAACGCCAAAACCAGCCAGAAAGCAGTTTTACATATAAACAGTTTCACAAAGCTGCTAAGCAAAGCTGTAAATTGTCTGCCAGTCAGTTTCACCAGGCTGCAACACTCTGCACCCCCACTTTTACTTTAGCATTACCCAGATTAGTATGGTCCCATCTTTTCAGTTGATCATTCTAAGAGCACCACAACCTCTCCTAACCTGAATCAACTTCTATCACCCTTTTTGTGACATATTTACCCATCTCAATTCTAATCTGGAGTTAGTAACAGCACTGACATGGATTGGGAGCACCTCTGAGTGGCGCTTATAAATGCTCAGATACAACACATTATCTTTATCATTATCTTGCATCACAAACAACTTAAATTCCATCTGTATTATTTCAAAACTCTTAGTAATTGCAAGAGCAATTAATACTATAAAGCACCCATGAAGTAGCTTGGTACTGAACGTGCTGTATAAAAATTGTCATCATACATTCACCAAAGGTTGTAATTATGGCCATGGGAGTTTCAGCTGGGAGAAATCATTTTGGTCTGAGATGATAGCAAGTAAACATACAAACATATACAGTATACACAATCGCACATACATACATACATACATACATACATACATACATACATACATACATGATACATGTGGGACGCTGTGGTGTAGTTAGTATGTTCGTTGCCTTGCAGTCAGAGGGCTGCAGGTATGAATCCACCCTAAGCCACCTTGTAGGGACATTGGGCAAGTCCTTCCCTCGCAGTTGCTCAGTGCTTCAGCGTGAAACTCTGATTCAGTGTCCGCGCTGTAGTTGGGAGCGCTTCTGAGTAGATTTCTTGAAGGGGCGCACAAAAACATCCACTCATACATACATACATACATACATACATACATACATACATACATACATACATACATACATACATACACACATACATACATACATAAATTCATACATACACACATTACACAGATTATAATACATATTTACATATATTCATCCCCATCATCCACTGAACATATGATAATGAAGGGAAGTAAAAGCCATCTCAGCTATATATGGTACCAGGTAATAAGTAATAATTATATCAATTTAATTTTACTCTGATCATGCACATATTTTGTGTTTCTGCGTTAATTTTAATGTCAAACAACAACAACAAAACAAATTAATTTTAGATCTAATCAACAATCGGACTCCAATACCTTTGGCAGAAGTTGTAGGAGGTTTTTGAGACACTGATCCTCCGACTTTAGAGGCACTGCCAACCTCCGGTTTTTTACTTCCAAAAAGACTCGCATCCAGTGCATCAACATTCTGTAAAAAAATTCTAATCTTAAAAAAATCTGATGCATTTCAAACAATAAATGAAATGAGAGCCCAACATTTAAAACACAATTTCGTAAAAGAATTAAGTACCATTACACTTAGTCCATCTACCTGTTGAAATCATGATTACATCTCTGCACAACACTGCCGACAATGATACAGCATACGTGAACAAGACGGTGCCATGCAGGATTTATTCAATTTACTCCGTGTGACGAACCGTCCGTGGACGAATTGTCCGTTGACAAAACGTCCGCATATGACAGTTTTAAACCACTGTACAAAAAGTACAGACAGATAATCTTAAACTGAATTTCAGTTTCATTCAGCATGGAATTCTCAACGATGAAGGTTTACATCACTTTGTTCCAGCCGGACCATTCAGTAGCTTAAGCCTAATTGAAGTCCTCTGCCAGATTAATCCAAACCGAAATGCTTTTATTGAAAGTTTCTTACGATGTCTTGCAACAATTCCTTTGGATCTGCATCAGAGACATCAGAAAGGTTATCAGAAGCACCCGCAGTCTTTGCCTTGGCTGCTAAGGAAGCATAGAAGTCATCTCCCTTTCTGAAACAAAGTCATTCAATCAATCATTCAGAGATCTGCGATGTACAGATTAACATGTATGATATTTAAATCGCTCCTATATATTGAAGAGTGTTAACAAATAAGAATGCAACTCCTGTTATCTCTGATAACCAAATGTGTGTTAGAAATAAGTATATGATATTAACTGCTAATCTGATGATGCTACAAATGCAATGAATAACGATTCTGAATTCTTATTCAGCCAAACAATGAAATATTTAGAAACTATATTCAAGAGAAATGCTAATAATTCAAATCAAATACTGGTAATTTTGTCCAGACCCATGGCATATTTAACCCATTCCTATGTGACCATTGCTCATAATTATCACTCATTAATTAAATAGTAAAATTCACAGTCGAGCGAGACAGTAGACTTTGATGTGCTGGACAATTGATAAGAAGTGGAGGAAGCTTATCTGGAAGTATAGATATGATAAGTAAAAATCATTGAGTAAACAGTTAGATGCATTGAAACTGTACAGTTATAGACCAACCATAGACTCCTGTCGAGCTTTACGCTCTTCGGCCAATGGGGAGCTGCTGGTCCCTCGAACCCGCTTTGCTACCAGACAGCGTCGAGTCTTCTCGGTTGTTGGCCCGTCCACATGGAATGGGCTCCCACTTGCACTACACTTACTACCTCGGAATAATTTGCCTGCTTTCTACCAGTTGCTTAAGACCTATCTTTTTAGCCGTGGCTGGGCTGGGAGCGCCTCTGAGTAGACTTCTTGAAGGGGAGCTATATAAGTTTTCGGAATGAATGGTGACAATGTAACAGTAGCTTTAGTTCAGGATTACTGGAAATTGTCATAGACCACTTTATCTGCAACTCATGCAAAATTAGCAATTTGTTGCTAAGCAATTTTTCTTACAATATTAGCAAATCAACAGCTTGTCAGTCAAGCAGGTTACAATTATTATTTCTACAGTAAAAAAGGTTTTAAAAATCAGTAAAAACTTACTCTGTTTTCTTTGCTGCAGCAGTACCGCTAGTTTTTTGGCTCGAACTAGCAGGAACTTTTTTCTTAACGGTGGTATCTCCTTAAAACAACAAATAAACCAGACAGAGCACACTGCAAATAAATAAGGTATAGATCTGTATCCCTAAAACTTGTGATCATGAAACAAATGACATGCTACACAGCAATCTCAAAATCTCTAAAGCGTAATTTAATAGTTAACCAGCGCTCGTGAATAAGCTGGTGCCTGTGCTTGGCTTTCGAGCAGCGCCTTAGAAATTTGGAGATTAGAATTACGACTATGAGGCACCACCATATTCAAGAGTATCGAGCCATTTTAGAGGGTTTGCCCAGGGAAATCTGTTACCTGCCTGTCACGCTAAAAGGGATAGAAGAGACAGAGAAGTTGCTACAGACAGTTCCATCTATGATGAAAAAGAAATCTCACTATTGTAAATTCCTTCAAACATAAGTGAATCGTTTGCAACACAACTGAAATTTGACCATAGCTGATGACAACATTGTGGGAGTCATAACAACATTGTCGTTGTCGTCGTCGTCATCATCATCATCATCATCATCATCATCAAGGCCTGTAGGTGTCCATTGCATCGATTATCACGTTTTTCATTGATAATCACCTTTTGTCATAACATGGAGTCACAATATTACTGAATAAATACTGTTTGTTTTTTAATTCATAGAAATACTTTTGTCCCATGAGATCGATCCATTCATTGTGATCTATGATCAACTCAGTTCTTTCTAGCTGATAAATTGCTCTGCCATTTGCACGCTATGAATTATTATGCTATCTGAATTTAATGCTAGCAGAATAACTGTCAAATAAAGTCTAAGTGACTGAGTCATTATATCAAAAATAACCGGCATTAAAGGGTTAAATCAAAAATAACCCACATTAAAGGGTTAAATCAAAAATAACCCACATTAAAGGGTTAAATCAAAAATAACTTGCCTTCACTCTTGAGAAGTTCATCTAAGTCTGAATCTAGATCGTCATCATCAGCTGAAAAAATAATTAGAATATCATAAGTATTCATAAATTAAACATATCTTCAGTAACTAACAGAGCTAAGCTATGAGAATCCTATTTTTCACTAGAATTAAATCGAAATAAAATCGATCAAGCATGTTGGATCACATATGATTTTGTGTTAAACTTTTCAGAGATATATGCTCAGACACAGCATGAATACTCAGATAAATTATATTCACACAGCTAAACAGCTTATCATGCAATGTACGGTAAATAATCTGTGTAATGCTATTGTTAATACAGAATTTTCATTAACAGCCCTGAATGAATGCCCATCAGAAAAATGTGGAACCACGAGAGGCAATAAAAAACTGTTGTCTAGTCAACAATCGAAACCATGTTCCTGATTTTACAGCAGCCAGCTGGATTGAGTGCAGATATCACAGTAACACTCTAACAAAGAAGCAATCCTTTTAAGATCAATTGACTGCTTCTGGAGTATCATTGGTACCAACTAATTGATGTTGCAACATCAAGACTAGTTAACATATAACCACATAATGTTAAGCAGCACATAGTTCTATGTTTGCAGTATAACTTTGATAAAAAACAATGAGTGATGATGTCAACAAATGTTGTGTTCAGATGTGATGTATCATTTATGGAAAAGTGTCATTAATTATATTGATAACTGATTATCCTCAAGAGATATTTTATTGTCAATGAGATTAAGGATGAAAAATTAACTCACGTTTTGGCGTTTTCTAAAATTGAAATGACAAAGACAAAAGTTGTACTATCTTGAACAGTTTATACGATACAACAGACATCACAACAGATGGGTATAATGAAGGTTCAAAGCAGGTTATTGAAATTGGCCAAAATAAAATAAAATAAAAACTGCTAACATCCCAGCTCTTATTCTTGTTCCTTATAAATTAAAGATATTATTATATGCCAATTTGTATGCTGATTATAAATAAGCCCAAGATGATGATGTAGCACTAAACAAGTACAGTTTAAATTGTGTATGCAGAGTAGTAGTAATTTAATAACGTCAAGTTAGCCGTCAAAATCAAGAAATGCCAGATTCTTCTTGGATTGTGAGACTGACGGTCAACATTTTGACCAAACAAAACAGATGGACATCAATGAAAAGTCACCTATTTTCATCATCCAATGATTCATTGATCGACAACTGTGACGCATCATGAAAAAACGACCTCAACCACCCATATTATGAGGTAAGTGGTCTATTGTAAAAGTTTCCAATGACATCATAGAGTTAACCCTTCAGTTGTTTCGAATGTAATTACATGCGACCATTTTTGCATTTACAAGATATTATCGAGTAATTACAGCATTGTATTGTGCTGTATTGTATTAAAACATTTATAACTTCATAGATTAGCATTGGGCTAGAACTATGACTGTCGTCTGGATAATAATCTGCCCAAAAAGATGGTTGTCACAGTCAAACTCATAATTATTGTATTGTGAGTGGACAAAAAATTGTAATAGCTCGATACCAAAATCATTGAAAAAAGCAAACTTTGTCTATGGAATGGACTTCCCATCAGTCCACTCCACCACCCTCTACATGATAGTCTTCAGTATCATGGAAATAAATGATAAATGATAGTCTTCAGTATTGTGGAAATAAATGAACTTGAACTTGATCATAAACTAGATTTTCCAACTGTTAGATAATTACAGATCCTAATTTAAAATACATACTTTATACAAAAAAATAGTAGCTACGAGAAAAGGTAACATGGGTAAACACGCACACTGAGTGCCCGTACTCCAAACAATATGGCTGCCAAGGAATACGATAAAATTAGAGCGCGACCTATAGACGACAATGTTCATCAATTCAGCTTCAATTTCAGCAGAATGACTGCACTAACCCTAAAACTAACCCTAACCGACCCTCACGACGCCTAACCTGAGCCCTAACCGACCCTCACGCTTTGCATGTTGAGATGCATGTTGCGATGTCGTCGATCGGTCGCGTTCTAATTTTACTGCATTCGTTGGCAGCCATATTGTTTGGAGTACGGGTACTCAGTGTGCGTGTTTACCGTAACATGATGGATATTGTTCGGATTATTTTGTATAAATATTGATTTTAAATTTTGTGCAATAGCACCAAAATAAAGCCATTTTACCGGTCATGCAGATGGATCACCTATATAAATCCTGCCTTTTCTCTCAGGGTCACTCGCCCTGCTGAAATGCTCTTGCAATTAAGAAAAGCCCTATAGGTTAAATTCTATAACGCCGCGGTAGCAATTCTATAACGACGCGGTAGCAAGTAAACATCATGGATTTTACGCGTAAGGGTCGGTTAGGGCTCAGGTTAGGCGACGTGAGGGTCGGTTAGGGTTAGTTTTAGGGTTAGTGCAGTCATTCGGCTGAAATTGAAGCTGGATTGACGAACAATAATTTTTAATGACAAATTGAATAAAAATATTTGCGGACGACATAGAAGCGAAATTTATCGAACAAATTCTTGCCTAAACAGAAGCTGGATCGATTAAAAGAATTCTCGGCAAACTAGAAGTTGGATTTATGGGCTCTATTATGCGCGGATCTTTTGCCGACATGATGTTTACTTGCTACCGCGTCGTTATAGAATTGCTACCGCGGCGTTATAGAATTTTACCGCCCTATATACATGGTCAAAATTGATGGGGGGCAAGAGAAAAGTGCACACACCGCAACAGCATTTTAAAACGAACACGCATTCATAGAACCAATTTAATATCACTGCCTGGAGTTCGTTCGAACTTCGTACAGGTGGATACATTAATAGATGAATGTATAAGGACGCCGTAACACTATCCATGATGCATACTTGCCTTGCTCATATTTCAAGTTTAAAATAGCAAAACAGTCTGCCACGGTAGCAGAAATTAAAATATATTGTTTTAAATCAGAATTATAAGACCGAGTCCGAGCACGTCAGTTTTATATTTGCTAGTTTAGTTGCTCTGGCGTCAACAGCGACCGCACGTTGCAAACAGTCGGTGCCTTGGTACTTAATATTCATTAAAAATGTCAACAGTAGGGGAGACCCGGGAGATCAGACCACAGTGGAATAGTCGGTAAGAGAGGAAATGGTCACCTCTGTAAAACTTTTACCTTGCGCTTCAATCAACCTGTCTAGATTTGTGTGCTAAAATTAGGGTCCACCGTAATTCTGTTTTCATGTTCAGATTTCTTAAAAGTTTGAACGGTCGCTGTGGAAAGCCCATATCGAGAGTATGGTGAGCCATAGCTTAGTTGTTCGTGTCGGACCTTATCATCGGCCTCAGTAAATGAAATAACGCAGTATAGGCCTATTGTAACAGTTGATTCATTTCCTTTCCATTCATCCATTGAAAGATTATAAGACTGATCTAAACAAAAATTAATGTGTACCCTGTTTCACCAAAGTGACGCCATTATGTTGATCCCGCGCGATCTGCACTCTGCAGGTTCTCGTTATAATATATCGTTTATGTAAGCAAAATGTCCACAGGACCTTCGGTATGATTTCTAGATTTATACGTTAATTTACATCCTTTGTATAGTTTAATTTGTAATATAAGTAAAAGCTGTCTATCGGTAATATCTTGCTCTTGTGGCAAAATTCAGATCAGAGTTTTTAAATAGAGCATTTGTTTAGATCTCAGCGGCGTGTTTGATTACTATTAAGGCAAGCGCCTTTGCCAGCGTAGGGCGATGCTTTCGTTTTTAGACTCACAGATATTAATCTGATTGCGTATTTTACTTTGCCTAGCTGTGGTGTGGGTAACAGTATATTAAGTTTTCAAAACTTGGTGTATTTTTGTCTTTATTTAATTTAGCAGCGTGATTGTCATATTTGTTGATGCTGGGATGCTCGTGGGTGATAAATGAGCCTTAACCGTATTCAAATTGCTGTTCATAGATACCTCCTGAGCCGATGCAGGTCGACCTTGGACCTGATGAGTCTGAGAGTGCTAGTTCCGCCGTCAGAGGGATGGTGGAAACTTCTACTCTGGTAAATAAATGTGTTAAACTCTCAGGCCAACAACATTAAGTATATAAATCAACAATGTACAATGCAATGATTTGCTTTCATTTTATCAGTGACTGATTTCTGATAAAAGGAGTTTGAATATTATACTTAAATAATCAATGCTTACTAGGTTGCTTTGAGTTTACTTTTGATTTTCACTCAGTTTTGTGCTTGAATTGCCATCAAATGGTTCAAACAGCTGCAGAACTTCATTAATCAGTGTCATTTGATATTTATATAGGCATGTATATAGAAAGCTTTTTAATAGTAGACCCCCTAAATCAGATTTGGAAATCAGTGTCCTTAACGAAGTAACTGTTAAGTGGGCTGAGCAGAGCTTGAAGACTTGCTAAAGCATGAGTTATCAAGAAGTTATTTTGTGACTCGAAAGTTTAAATTTGAATATGCATTTTTAGGATCTTGAGGCATATGCTGCAAACTACAAGGGCCTAGCGAAACTTTACAGACTTACACACATTGCCGATCATTGCCAGTCGCTGAAAGTCGAGGCTCTGCGAATGGCCTTGGCTGTGGTAATGACAACATTTAACACCAATCTTTATCAGCAGATACACAAAAAGCTACAAGAAGCCATTAACAGGTAAAGTATGGCTATGATGGCTGAATGCAGCCAAATGCTTGGTGCTATTCATCTTGGTTTCTTAATTCTTAATGGTGATATTTGCATGGTGGTGGATTCTTCTGCCATATTCCATGTCCCTCTGGTGACTAAATGTCCAGAATTAGCACCTATGTATCTGTGATCCTTATAAAAAAAATAGAAACAAGGCATACAACTTCACCGGTATCTCTCACACATGGCGATATGAAAGAAGTTGTGGTTAGATGCGTGACTTAATTGCACAGAGCGATGATGATTTTCTGCTGTTGACATTGTATTTATTTCTGTGAAGAAATTTGATAAAGTAAGTACTGGTATATTCTTTATTTCTTAACCAGCTGCCAAACAGCACTCTGGGGAACAAGTACCACATATAAATTTAACGTTTAAGACAGAAATTATTAAGACTAAACAATTCTGGATATTTTACATTGTGTGACAATGCTGAAATATAAAAAATATATGTTAGCAGTGTACATTTTAGCACTTGCGATTTTCACAGTTTACTTTAGTTATTTATACGGTGTTTGTTGCAAAATTTCATACTTGCAGCCAGTCAAGACTACCGGATGCTGTATCAGGTGCAGTACACAGCATGCCTGCGCTTGATACGCAATGGATTGAAACAACTTCAAAGAAGATGGCACTTCGATTGGAAAAGTTAGACATGGATCTTAAAAACTACAAGAGCAACTCGATTAAAGAAAGTATCAGGTTGGGGCTGGCTAAGTTTTGCTTTTGTTTTGTCTTAAAGGTACAATAGCATATATATTATATAGTTAAAGGCAGAAGTCAATTGTTTCAGCAAATGTGAAGAGATGTATACAACTTTTGATGACGTCATTTGTGAGGGTAGACACATGAAAGTAGTATTTCTGTTCGAAAGCTATAACAAAAGCAGCTCTGGCTGTTGTTTGAAGTCGAACTACCAAGCACATGCTGTGCTGCTTGCGCTCGCTGTAGCAAAATGGTAGGTGAGTGTACTGGTGGTTGTCAAACACTATATAGCATAACTTGGTTAATTTTTGGTAAAAGTTTTTGGCATCCACTTTAATTATCATGTATTCTATTTTGCTTTTGAAAGGCGAGGCCATGATGATCTTGGTGACCATTACCTTGAGTGTGGTGATCTGAGTAATGCGCTTAAGTGCTACTCACGAGCACGTGACTACTGTACAAGCTCAAAACACTTAGTGAACATGTGTTTAAATGTGATCAAGGTAATTATATTTTAACCTCTCATCTGAGTATATACTGAAATGCAGTGATAGGTAGAGTAATTGTTATTGTTTGTTATTTGGTTATTAACTGTCTACAGCATGTCATAGTTAACCATAGTTAACACATATCGTAATGTTACAAAGGGTCTTGATGGATATAAATTATTAGAACAAGATGAATGTAATATTAAGATATTTGTTAAATATTCCAAGTGTTACACAGCCATTAAATTTTATGCAGGGTGTTATAGTGCTTTCCCGGACACTACTGCATGTCGTTACTCCATACTATCAGAACAGCTTGGTGCAGAGTTTCTGGCCATAAATTTTAAACGTTGGATTGGAATTAATCCTTTGCTTGTACTCCATGTTTGTTCGTGAATCTGTATGAGGAATTTTTTTTGTTTTCTCTGCACAGTTTTGCTTTCTGTCAAAATTTAAGTCTTTTTGAAATTTAAAATCATGTGGGCTGGCTTAGAGAGTACCTGCAAGTACTTTTTCTTAAATGGTGTTATATCAATTTCTTATTGGGAGTACAATTGCAACACAAACTCAGAGGCATGCTGTATATGTTTAATTTGTTTATATTATATGTTTGTTAGTGAATACCCTTAATAACCATGCTAGCGTAAGAATATGGTATACTTGAGGTAATTGTGAATTAACAGGTTAGCGTCTATCTTCAAAACTGGTCTCACGTTGTTTCTTACGTAAACAAAGCAGAAACAACTCCATTTCTGTTGGAGGTAAATGTGATCTTATATTTTGTAGCTTTGATCAAATTACTGATAAGATTTTAAAAATTATTATCAACATTTATATCGGTACTTAAAATGTACTAATCAATTGCAATGTTTTTATGGGTGTGGAACTGGTAGAATAAATATACTTGCTTACTATGTGACTGTCTTATTCGGTGCTTGGAAAACAAGTTTTGCATTTTAAAACTTCAGAATGTTTCAACCAAAACAGTGAAGTGATGATATATAATTATGTCTAAACTATTGACAAACCTTTTTCTTCCTTATTTTCAGCCGACCAAAGACCAAAATCAACAAGTGATAACCAAGTTACGTGTTGCTTCTGGTCTTGCTGATCTTCAATGCCATAGGTACAAAAATGCTGCCAAGCAGTTCCTTATGGCTAACATTGACAGCGTCGATTTTCCTGAGGTAATTGTTTTAGACCATTATCCTCTCAAGCTAGAAGTCTTATCTATAGATAATAATGAATTGACAGTCATAAAAGGCAGGACTATAGTTCATCTTTGTCTTTGTGATGATTTGATCGTAATTATTTGTGATTGTGGTTAAGAAAATGCGGCTAGATTTAACCTTTTACTACTGGACTGGATGATGACAAAGGACGGTTACAGAGGGCTAAAGATGGATGCACAGAACAGATATGCGTGGCGTCATTGGACATATGAACCTGCCTGACGGCAGAGAACCAAAGAAGAAGAAGACGAGAGTGTACTAAAAGGGACTGAGAAATTAATCCATTTTCTCTTTAATGGGTTAATAAATTAATTACCGTAATGTTCCAAAAGATACTGGGAAAGCAATGTGGCTCATCATTAAAAGTGTTAAGCCCGATTCCAAACTGAATTGAGTGAAGTCTGTTTATGTGTGGATATAACTAAATAATAAACATTGACCCAAGAATTTGACACAGGTCTGTTGTGTTGTAAGAATCCATTTTTAGATTGCAATTAGCATTGTAGCATACACTTTCAGTAACTGCAAACAGAACTTTCTATGACATACCATAAACACTGTAGACTTGCATTTTTTATTTAAATGGCTGTCTTTCTGGAATCACTGCTAATGTTATCTGAAATTTGTATAACAATCATTTGTGACTCTCTCTGACAAAGTGTAACGAAATATATGAAGAAAAAAAGAGACATTATCATTTTTCCATTGCAACTAATGTGATCTGCTTTGAATGTTGTTTGGCAGCTGCTTTCTGCGAACAACATAGCCATGTATGGATCGTTATGCGCCCTCGCTACGTTTGATCGGCCGGAACTTCAACGCCTCGTTATATCCAGTAGGTCAGTATACAATTACTATTGGAGATTACGATTATAATTACGATTACTATGCTAATTTGATATTATTTATTAGTTATTAGTATTATTGTTGTTGTGATGGAGGAAAGTGATGACTTTATCTATCATAAAGCTGCAGCAAATATTATTCCTACCACAATGTGTCAGGCCAAGTTGCACAGAAAGGTACCAGTCTGCCAAAGGGTTGAATGCATTCCCATGTTCAACAGTCACTGAGATTTTGAAATATGTAGAAGTAGCTGTATCGTGACAAGAGCAATACATTTACTATACTTTTTAACAACATTTTCTTAAAGGTAGCTGGTTAACATTTTCTACCTTCATGTTATCCCAGTCAACTTCTTGCATGTCATATAATAAAAACGGTAGTAACAATATGTGCAATGAGTTTTGTGTTATAAATTAATACTATTTTTTGTCCTTCTGCAGTTCGTTTAAGCTCTTTCTAGAGCTGGAACCTCAGCTACGCGACATTATCCATCAGTTTTATGCATCTAAATACGCCTCCTGCCTCAAACTGCTTAGTGACTTGAAGGTAAGCAATAATGCAATCAAACAGCAATATGATGCAATGACAATTTGTAATTACATTGTATTGAAGATGCTCTCTAGTCTTTTGACATAGAGGCATGTTTAATATAAAGAAGTAAGTATATTCGTTATTAACCTTTTGCAAGCAAACAATGGGACTTAGAACAGTCCTGAAGTATTCTAATAAATCAAACCAATATAATTAGTAAGTAAAGATGTAAATTAAAGAAGAAGTTGAGAGTGCAGATTCGATCTTCCACTCAGGGTGTTCTGTGTAAGCACCCTGATCTATTCCTTTGTGTGCAATGGCCCAGTAATGGCCAGCAATGTTTTGACATATGGTTGTCTGTGCACTTCTCAATTTGTAAGGAGGCAATATCAAATGTAGAGCTATCGTATGATATTTTTGAATGGTGCTATTGTTGTATTTGTATAAATATGAACATCCATATACAATATTTTATTATACGTGAGTTAGTAATATCCAAATGTCTTTTATCTTTAGGATAGTCTTCTTCTTGATATGTATCTTGCTGCACACGTTGACAGTCTATACACGCAGATCAGGAATCGAGCCCTCTGTCAGGTCTGTACGAAATTTCTTGACAACTCTGACCTTTTACTGGGTTTCTTGTGCTATGTAAATATTTAATTAATAAATTTGACAGCATTTTTTATGAATAATTCTATTTTACCAAGTGGCTCCTATATGCAACTCAACGTAAGTAAACTGTTAAAACAGTTGTCTGTACTTGCTTGCATTGATTGATAGAGTTTCTAAGCAGACAAATTATGCCAACAAATGGAAGATAAATTTGACGAAAAGGCCGATCGTGTACTTCCAAGTCTTCCCTGTGACAAATCCATAGCCCTACCGTAGTTCACTGCGCATGAATCTTGTTTAAAATTCATAACAGAAACTTGAATGGTTTATGTAAGTCAGTTTTTCACACCTTTTCCATAAATTTTATTGCAAGTAACCAGCAAATACCTGTTGCACACTTTAAAACAGAGGTGTCAAACCTTTTTGAGTGGCGGGCCAGAGTGAACATCTTCCAACAAGTGGCGGGCCAGGATGTCGAAGCTCCTGAGCAAAATTGGGTATAGTGATCTGAAAGGGAGCTCCGGGATTGGTCAGCCAATTTCCAGAAATTTTTTGTATAAGTAGGACCTAAATCTCAAATGGCGCAATTTTTAGCATACAAAGCAGCCAAATAGAGAGGCTTATAAAATCTTAATTTTGATTTTCATTATCAGTCGTGGACATGACATAGAACTCGTTACGCTATGGCCTAAGCCTAAGGTAGGCCTAATTGTATTCGAGTTTCTAGAATCTAGGCATTGTCATAAAATAAATGACTCACATTCTACCGGTAAGCTCGCAATAAAAAATTATCACCTTAAGTTTACGTCTTGTAGGCCTATCTTTTCACAACGCTAACGTTTTTCTGACAAATTAAACATAGGGCCTACTGGATAACTGTTGTATTCAACAAAGAAATACATAGCCTATCCATCCAAATATCGCGAAAAAGTCTTGATTCAATGTGCACTTTCGTTTCTTATTAAATTTTGACAACATTTTAAATATTATAAGGGTTTCGTAACTTCCATAATAATTTTATAATAATTTTGTTAATAGACAACCAACTGGAAACCATAGATACACAGTCTACACAGAGCTGTGGGTCTGAGCAAAAGTGACGTCAGTAAGAAAAAACCTCCGTGTGTTTGGCGCTGACTGTAAAATATCAAAATTTGAACTTTCATCCTCTAATTTTGTAATCTTCAGGGAAGGCTCCGCGGGCCAGAAATAAATCGTCGGCGGGCCAGAAATGGCCCGCGGGCCAGCTCTTTGACATCCCTGCTTTAAAACCTATTGACGTACAATGGTACTCTCAAACTTGTATGACATCCAATTTTTCTTCTAATTACTTGGAATGCAAACAATAATTCATTGAGACCACTTTACATAATCATGGACAGTACTGATCAATTTTATTTACATTCATTTTTGTTAAAAAGCTTGGTATTGAATTTTAGAAAAGTGAATGTACCTCGAAAGGATAATTTCACGATGTACAATGAATTGATCACTAGGGCTTTTGATCGTTTGATTATTTTTTTAGATCCAGCAGCTATGTTTACTTATGTAACAAATTGTAATGCATGCTTTGGTTTTTCATTTTTCTAGTATTTCAGTCCTTATCAGTCAGCGGACATGTCTAAGATGGCGACTGCATTCAACACAACAGTATCGCAGTTGGAGAATGAATTGACGCAGTTAATACTCGACGGAAAAATCAGTGCACGCATTGACTCACACAACAAGGTCGGGTTATTATTGACTTCAGAAATTGTTAAATACAATAATTAATTAGCAAATACATAGTTGCAAATATAAACATCTTTATCATTTAAATGCTCTTAACGAAATCAGATGAATTCAGTTTGATTATGATTCAGAATATTTAATTTATTCATTGCTAGTTTTCGGCCATCTCAGTGGACTGTTTTAAATCTATGCTAAAATCATACTTGTTCTCTAGGGCTTGTCCCGCCTGTTAGCTGCCTTGTAAGGCACCCTTGTAACTACATGGCTGTGTTACAGCACCATTTAAATTGTCAATTATTATTTTTGACAGGTTCTTTATGCAAAGGATACTGATCAGAGGAGCTCCACGTTTGAGAAGTCTAGGGTGATGGCGAAAGAATACCAGAAAAAAACTAAGGTAGTTCATTATTGTGTGCTATATCATGTATCATGGTTACAACTCCCAAACTGATTTAATAAATTTTAATACCTATATTTTTCACATGGTTGCCTGCAAACCTGAAATAGTTGTGGGATATACTTCATCATTTATGTGCCAACTGAAATCCGTTTTTGTAAGTAATAATTTGTAAGTATCCATTCATGGCAACATAAACATCTTGAATTTTCCCACTTCGTAGAATGAGAATATATGATAGTATGCAGCTGCAGCAAACTTTCTAGCTCTCAATGCGTTTCTCTTATTATATTCACTTTACGTTTTATTGATTCCAGGCTCTGATTCTGCGGGCAGCTGTTGTGAGGAATCACATCCAAGTCCAGGTTGGATATATGTTCTGTTGAACTCTACAATAAAATTATTTGTTCTGGAAAAAAACACCACAGTTCTTTGGCCATTGCTGTCCAAATCATTTGTGTGCAAGATGGTTTTTTTGGTCATTTTCACTCTGCAACTGTAAACATTTTTTGCACTTGCAAGCAGCCTTTTCTTGTGCGATGGTCCTTTGAACAACAGTGCAATTAAAGTGGTCTTATTGCATTGTAACACTACTGATTTTGCACACAAAATAAACATACATACATCTAATGCTAGCACCAAAACATCTTACTATCATATCATCAGACTCACTAATGATTTAGCAAAGTAATTACTGTATACAAAAATATAACCTGGCTTGAAGTTATGCCTGTAATAAGATACCACCACATGTACATAAAGCATATAAATCTACATCAATTCAGGGATTGGAATACTATTTTGAGGGGAATGTTAAGGACATTACCCAAGCAAGGTTGAGATTCACAGTTCAGAAAGTAACTAGTTTTCAAGATTAGTTACATGAATTGACATCTTTGTGAATAAATTTTTTGATGCTGAGTGATTTTAACACATCAATAAAATTATATAGATTTTGTCTGTGAATGTTTTTCGTTTTTAGAGTCCACCAAGAGATGGCAATCAATGCACAGAGATGACACTGGTTCCAGGCAACGCTGCATCTGCACGAAACTGATTTTGCTGGGAAACATTGTTTGACGTATACTTGTATTTGCGCCTTTTAAGCAAACCAAGAGAATCTATAGAGATGCTATCCCTCAGACAGAATTCATCTAGCCAAAGATGTGTATGCACAGTGATACTGATATCTGGAAATGGCTGTATGTTTGCTTTGCCTTGGAAATTCAACTCCGTTGGTGTAGATAGCTGTTTGCAAAGCCTTATGCGTGACAGGTAGCTAACAGAACCTGGTCTTGTGGTGCCTGTAGCAAATATTCTGTGGTCAATTTGGAGGCATCATTTTACTTCGGTCGTGCTTCTTTTAAGGGTTCCTTACACTGTTCCAAGCCATTTAAAACAAAAATGCAAGGTCTAGTCTGAAGACTAGAAACGAACAGATTTCTATTATTTGGATCTGTGTGAGATACAACGTCTTTTATATGTAGACATTGATCTGTGAAAGGTTTCATGTCAAACAAGTTAAAACTCTGTAAGGTGTGGGAATTATAAAATAATAGCTTGCTGAATGAAGTCCAAGCAAACTTGTTCAATGAACCCTTGCATTTTAATACACAATCAATAGGATCAATATTATGCATACCAACAATACTGTTAATTTTAGGATTGCTGTGTTCAGTGTCAGTAGTGTCTGGGTTTTATGGTGTTATGGATCTGATTTAGTCTGAAGACTAATGTAGTGACCTTCAATCTTGATTAAGTTTTATTTCTAGACAGATTTGCATATATAATATTATCAGTGGCCATAACCCAGCCTCTGGTGGTGCACTTGACAGGTGTGACACAACTTATATGGATAATACATCATGCTATCAGCCTGAAGTTTGCTGATTGTAATAAGAACAAGCTGAACAGACAAATACTTGATTTAAGTACCGTAATTGTTGGGATCTTGTATCTGGAATGGCACTATGAAAAAGTGACTGTGTTGTGTTTACAGCTATGGACAGAAATACTGTTTGCAAAGTTAGTATGCAGCAGTAAAGAATCATGTAAATATGCTCAACTGTCAATTTTCCTACATATATGTTTCATTACCAATGTCTTCTGGTTCTTCCCTTCTTCATATTAAAAATGATGATTCTTACATGCAGGTTGAGAAGCATGTCATCATAGTACAAACCACTTGCTGATTAACTCTTTTTGTCTGTGTGGACAATGAATTTTGAAAAAGAAGCTCTTTTGGGTGCTAATTAAGAAAAGTTTTACGCTATGTTATCATATTTAGCAAAACATTGTTTCATAATTAATTATATGCTTAATATATATATATTCCAATATATTCTGAAGATTATTGATTTTACTGTTTTTATTGGACTGTATTCAGAATTTCTGTTTTTCCTTTGTAAATAGAAGTTTTGTCCTAATCACTTTTCTCCTCCTCAGACTTTACTTTAGTTTTTGGTCCTACAGTTTGTTGTGGTTCTCTAATAGCACAACAAATCAGAAAATAGTTAGGTCACTTGGATCTTGCATTTAATTCATACCTGATGCAAGCTTTCCATTACCAAGATTTGACAACTTGGCACAGTCTTTGAGCAGCACAGCTTTTATAACTGTAGTATGTCTCTTCAATTGGCAAGGATGGACTGCGTTTGAAACTAAACTCAGCCTGTACACATCGTTTAACAGCAGCATGCAAAGTTACAAAATAATAATTATTATTAAATGATTATGAGTTTACCACTGTGCATGATTTATTATAGTTCCTTTTTGGTAATAATGTACAGCTTGTTGAAATTATATGCCTCAATTGTTAGTACAATTCATGCATTTTAAAAATATTTTGTGGCTATTATATGAAAGTATAAATTTGTCTAACCACTTGTTATATTAAAGTCTTCACATTCCACCAGTGCAGAATTTGATTGGCTGTGTTAATAGATCACACGTTTCATGTTCCAAAGTGATGCTCAATGTCAGTAAGAGAAAAACTCAGTCAACTTTAATTGTAGTCATTGTCATTTAATTGTATATAATTGTATATAAGTAAAGTAAAGTAAAATAATTGTATATAAGTTTTCGGAATGAATGAATGAATGTAGTCACATATTTATATAATGCCACTTCAAGAGAAACTTGTTTCGTCAGAGGCACTACTTACTACCAGCCTGACAACACAAAACCACAAATTAATAGAATGGTTTTAAAGCACAAGTTTTCATTGCAGATCCCCACTCCATATAAATCAACGTCTGAGCCTCTCCCCATTTATTTTTCAACGTATACTGGGTAGCTCGGAGCTCCTCTGAACGGATCACCCTACTAGAGGTGCTTTATTGATGTTTGAATTATAATATAAATCCTGGGTATTTGATATGGTAAGGCCAGTTTTTATCTCTTGTTATGCTCAAGGAAAGGTAAGTTGCACTTGTTTTGTTTGATATGTGGCTTTGACTTTCAAGGTGGCTTAGGGGTCATTGCATAATTACGTAACGCTGAAAATGACCGTTTTTCACCCACCCACCCACCCTGTAACGCTTCATAACGCTTCCCTTGACCCACCCACCCACCCTCCCCAGCGTTACGTAACGATTTTTACGAAAAATCAGTTATGCTTTAGGCCTACCAGACCTATGTGCGAATTCGTATTTATAATTCATATTTTCATGGCGAATTTAATATAGGGCCTAGTAAGTGAATTAAAATTTGACAGTGGACTAGGCTTAAAATATACAGCATGTTTTATTTATATAAATGACAATATGCCTGAACTGCAATTTTCTTAAATTTTATCTCAAGAATATAATTTTACACACTGCTGAAATGTTTCACTGACTAAATTACTCATTTAATCAAAACTAAGATGAACTAGGCTAATTATCTGCTTCGTCTTGACACTTCGATAATTGTTACGGTAATAGAGATATTGATGAGTTTTGTTGAGCATGAATTTAAAATGTTTGAGATTTGTGTCCACTAGGCCTAAGTGAAACATGCTTCAAAATTAACGTGGTTTGAATCTTCGATGCCAGGAATCAATCCGTTGGTAAAACTATCATAGATCCAAACAATTCGAACAGCGGTTTTCCGTTTGCGCACACGGAAGCACAGATCGATATGTTGACCTGGCATGGTGTCTGCTGCCGTATCTTCTTCAGATAATAGGCCTATGTAGACCTACTTCGTTTATGTTTTAAATCAATGCCGCGAAGTTTAAACTTCGATCACATCATTTGTCTAAAGTGTCAGTTGATGGTAATTCAATATTCATTAATAATTTTTTTCAAGGCGTTACGTAACGTTAAGCTCCCCCACCCACCCACCCCCGTAACGTTTCGTAACGGTTTCAATTACCCCACCCACCCACCCTCGAGCGTTACGTAATTATGCAATGACCCCTTATGCATTAGGCAGAGTAAGTCATTAATATATTCATAATATATGTACACTTTTGTACAGGCTGATTTGTGGTAAGAAACGACTATGTACATTGTACAATATAATTTATTACACTTGTATGCTTTCAAGTGTTCACAAAACATTCTTCAAAACATGATAAATTTACAAGTAATTCTAAATACCAATACTGTGATTAAATACAGATATTTACAGTGCTTGAAACTAACTGATTCCAAAATGAAAAGAAAACTAGAGCTACGGATACCTTAAGGTTAAAATTATGACTAGTTTTCCAAGTTTACAATATTGCAATCACTGTAACAGTAACATGAAAAGTAAAGTACTTCGTGAACTGCAAAGAATTACTGTGCTAAGTACACAATGTGATGTACTGCACGTGTTTAATATTCGTATGCATGCTTATAGCAATGAATATATTATATATAGATATATACACGTATATACACACACATATACATATAATGCAAACCGGGTTGTCACCTGCACAAGAGTTATAGTAGTTTTACAGTTAATACAATTTTTATTTTACATACTGCATAAATTAAAGAAAATGCTGTAACCATAAGTTTTAAAGCTGGCCATTCCTTCAAGAGACATCTATTTTCTGAATCGTCCAGCACAGTTAAGTGTTTCTAGAAAAAAATCACACCTGTTGGCTGTCTAGTATTTTGTCCATTTACCACATTGCTTGTACACCCTTGAACATGTTGGATGGTTGATTGTTGAATGCCGAAAATCACCTAGAAACAAGTTTAACATTAGCAAAGTGATTGTGCTGCAAGGATTAAGCAAACAGAAGCACTACTTATTTGACAATGCAACATTTGAACTGGAGTTCAACCTACTAAGACTTGGGCTTTCTCAAAGTATCACAAGTTTTCTTCATCCCATTTAGCTTCATGCTAGACTACACAACCATCTCAGCCAAGATGACAACAGCTGCACAGTGCACACTCATAGGCCTACAATTGACAGTACAATTCAGGTAATTCCACACTTTGGAATAATGTCTGGAAACAAACACATGTCCTTATGTGGCCATATGGTATTAAATCACAATCACGTTTGAGCAATACGTCCTTTCAAAGAAATTGGACAAAACTGTCTTAAAAAGCTGGCCACTGTGCAAATAATTTCAATAGATAACCTGTGTTTGAGCTTCCTAGCAACAGTAAAGCTTATGAAAATTATACACTACTGATGAACTGAATCTGCTGTCCATTAACACATGATCACTTAGACGAAGATCCAATGAACCATGTAAATGGGTCGGCACTGTATATTGATAGACAAGGATTAGTCAACTGGATACATTAAACTTCAATAGTTAGTTTATTTTTCCTAAAGTTTTGAACAGGATCCAAAGTACTATGAAAGAATGTGCAATTCATTACAATTTAATAGTGCAAAGCTAATTCAATTAATTCACCAGAGAACTTGCACACACCAATAACTTAAATCAACCTACCCTAACTGTGTCACATAGTTGCTAGGGAATGTTCCGACTCGCTTCGTACGGTCTGACTGTCCAACACACCATCCATCGTCACATCTTTCCAAGAGGTATATTAGGTCGCCTTCACGTAAGTCAAGTTCATCGTCGTGCTGGGGTGTGTAATTGTATAGAACCTGATACCTGCGCCCAAATAATAGTTATAATAAAACATATTTGTATGTGCACTTGTTATAGCGCCCCTTCAAGCTCTCTCTCTATACTCAGAGGCGCTCCCGAATGCAGAGCGAACACTGCATCGAAGTTTCACGCCGAAGCGCTGAGCAATTGTGAGTGAAGGACTTGACCAAGGTCCTTACGCGGCGAGGTGGATTCGAACCTCGAACCTTCCGGCTCCAAGGCAACGACGCCACCACTACACCACCGTGCCCCACAAATGTTACAAATGGACAAATAGTACTTATGTTCTAGGTAGATGGGAAAACAATCACTGTCTTCGCTGATACTAAACAATTATACTTTACTCAAAACTGCATAACTTCGTCATGAAGAAAATAAGCTAGAAGTAAATAATGCACTGTTCTCAAAACAATAGTACACGCTAAATATTGGACACTGAACCAGACAGGTTCAGGGAAAAAAATAAATTACATCAGGTTGGGCATTTTGAATTCAGCAAAACGACAAGCAAATTATGGAAATATACATGCATCCCTCAAAGGATATGTGAAAGTTTAATATTTGGGTACTTTTCTAATTAGTGGCTTTTCCTGTCCAAAGGTGATAGTATTTCAAATTTTATAAGAATTAACTGAAAACATGGATTTATATAAACTATATAAATTACAGGATTAACAGCATCATCTCTAACATTCATACATTTTATTTAGTGATTGGCATAGCAAACCAAATGCATCCATCTGATGTAATTAAGCAATAAAAGGAATCACTTATTTATGAACCATCGTATGAAGTTCAACATATCTTACCAAGGTTCTTCGTACAAGAGGTGAAGACTTGGAGTCGAACTTCTTACACCTTCCACCTTTGAAACTGAATTCTTCAACTGTTCACGTTGGATTGTTTGGTCATTTGATTCTTGCATTTGATGCATACCTGAAGTAATCTTTCCATCACTAACCACCAAATCGCATATTGTTTTCATACTGCACTGCGGATTTCCTGTTGCTTTACCCTGAGGATTGAAGTTTACATCATGAGACACCGACAATTTATCAACAATACCTTCACTAAAGAACCTCTTCAATGACTCATCTTTCATGGCTATATCTAAATTCTGAAAATTTTTAAACTGCTTGTCAATTTCAAAGATACTCTTCTCTAAATCTGAAGGATTGTAATCTGAAGTGAAAGTGTCATATGGTGACGTTGGACCAGAAGGTACAGCAGCAGCCGACAGCACAGAGCTTCTTGGAGAAACTGATACTGGTGAATCCAATCCTGCAAAAGACAAAACAGTAACTGCTGAGTTATATATATATATATATATATATATATATATATATAATAAATATTATATATTATACAAAATACTGTACAAAAGATAGATTTTAACTGCTGAGTTATATACCCGGTTATACAAATATATACCGGTATATAAAATACTGAATAAAAGATAGATTTTAGGACCGCTGTCCAGTAAATATGTAAAAACATAATTCAGAAACAGTTAAATATTCTTTAATGTATATGATGTCATGGCATGGTGGCATAACTTTAGGCATGCACTGCTCAAAACTGAGGTCCAAATGTTGAAAGCTGCAAACAAGTCAGTACAAGTAAGCTTACAGACATCTGGAATATGAAATTATGCGACATCGCTCCTATAGGTATGGTAACAACCTGCTTAGGTTGTTCACGTGCATGAGAATAAGAAATGACTGTGGAAAGAGTAATATACATCAGATTCAATATTACTCGATCAGAAGAAACTGATGAATTGCAATTTGCCGACATAATTGAAGAGAATATCCACTGGGTTTTTTTAACAGAAAGGGTAAACTCTGATTTAATTGAAACAAGACAAAAAGAGACAAAGCACCTGCAGCAGGATTCATGCGGCTTAAAGAAGCCACTGGCACCGAGGAGACTGGTTGAACATAGCTGATAGGAAATATTCCAGTGCGCTGACCCAACTTTCCTTCAAACCAGTTGCCATCAACACGTCGCAGAATGGTCAATATGTCACCCTACAAAAACCCACACAAACACCTGTTACTGATTCCAAGCATTGACAGACTTGTAATCGTTTAACATCCAATCATTCAACAGCAGCAACGAAAATATGTTCCGGAACTCACCTACGTACAGTGTTGTGTGCATGAATCGGGGTATTTTAGTAGTGCCTCACAAAGTCGTTAGAGCTCTGAATTCAACCAATGGCTATGAGAAATGACAAGGAAATTTGAATGATGTACAGATCACAAAAAGTATGGAAGGATATTATTTCCTTTTTATCTTAGTTTAGGACATATATTAATGAGATGCCTGTCTATGAAAAACCTCAATAAAGTTGTCGCTCAGAGTTCACCTGAAGTGAAGTCAAACATCAACATTCTTTATATGAATGAAAAAGTAGTGAAACGAGAACTTGTGAACTCTGAACCGACAAAACTGACCTTTTCAAAGGAAAGCTCTGCAGGAAACTTGGCTGTGAAACAATGCTTAGCAACAGCCTTTCCGAAGTTCTTTTCTTCTACTTCTTCCGAACCTGCTATAACCTGAACATCAAGACATATTGAGGTCAGATTTTTACATACATTTATTAGGTATTAGTACCACGTCCACTGGGCGTTTGAACCTGCCCCTGGGCAGATAACTTGAAGTAGCACGTGTAAGTTTTGAACTTAATTACACTGCATTAAAAAAATTCTAAAAATTCAAAGTGTTGCCAGTATTCATTTTCTATGTCCGAATGACAAGTAGAGGCAGAGAAGAAGGCAAAGCAAAATTCGTCCAAGCAACAAGTGCAGTGATTGACAGTGACCAAGATGAAGGGGTCCAGAGACCGGTGTCACAGAAACTATAATAATTTTTATTTCATTCTGAAAATGCAAACTGATATTAAAGCAACGCGGCCTGTAAGGAAAGGCATAACCACATTAACCAGTAATCCAAACGATTCTCAAACCATTGGATCAAACTTCTGAACAGTGAGTTACCTGCATCATAAACCAAAAAAGTAAAAAGAAGAGAAGCAACAAAGCAAAAAAATAATAAATCTTCTCAGGACAGATTTTAAAAAGGACTTTTCAAAACAGCATTTTAATCCAATCTGCCTCCCTGTCTTCATTCTCTTCTAAACAATTGCCCTTTGTATTTTTTTTTGAAACCTTTTCAACTGACATCTTACTTGCAAATTATATGAATATGATAACAGATAAGAAGAAATGTATGCTTGCCTTGATGTAATTAGATGGCACAAAGCCTACACCTCCTTTATGCATGGCCTCAAACCAATTCTTGTCTATGGGTCGAATGAGATCAATTATGTCACCTTGATCGAAAGACAGCTCCCTAAAAGAAATCCAATTAGCAAAATATCACTGACAAACAAGCAGCAATGTATTGTAATGAACCAGTGCCGGCAAACTGCAATAAGAGAATACAACGAACCTATGACAAACCTATGTCATCTAAAACTGTTAGCTGAACTGAAACTGTCACCATCGACCCAAATTGACAAATCAAATTTCACTGTATTTCACCTAAAAAATTCAGTATTTGAAAGAAAAAAAGCTGCGTTTATGGGCCTAGAATTTCTCTCAAGTAATCACAATTCCAGACAAAAACTTAATACGGAATCTTTAACAACTGACATGAACACGATTACACATAGCAGTGGAAAAGTTTAAAAATAGTAACCAACTTTTCTGACGTTGCTTTGAATGAATAGAGTGCCAAAGCTTTTGTGGATAATGACTTGGTTGATGAATTCGCTGCCACTTTATCCACTACTGACGGTTGATTGATCACAGCTGGATCTCTGCAAAAAATATACTTGCTATATACAAATTACATATTCAAAATATTCCACAGAACAAAATAAAACTTAAATTTTCCATCAATTATGTCTAAATTTCAGAATAATAACAGGAGAGAACACACAAGCAGAGTGCAACCATCAGCATAATTTTATATTTATGTGGTAATTTTACAGGTTCAACCCAAAAATAAGTATTGTTCCAAAAACCTTAAAATGGGGTAAATATGATCATGCCCAATGGACACTCCAAAACAACTAAAAAACTCTTGAAATTGTTTCTTGTGTGCAACTGCTTGTCCCCAAAACCTTTTTGCAAAAAGGTCTGCAGTGATCACTGCTCCAATATGTGTACATTGGCGCACGCATGCACACATGCATGCACACGTGGAACGTGGACTTATTTATGTGCTCCTGGTTCATGCGCCATTCTACCTAACATGAAGTGGTGACACACCTCTCAAAACTATAGACTTAACACACCATATTGGTAAATATGCCTTACAACAACTGCAGTGTATGGTTAAATTTTGACTCTTTCAGCATTATTCCTCTAAATATGTGGCTGGATCGTAAGCCATGTTCTCTATTTACTTTCTATTAATGACTCCATTCTGTGCATATAACATATAAAAATTGCCACATCAAACACAACATATAATGTATAAGAAATAACTTATTAAACAACTGTAAAGAGTTTTTAAAAATTTACTGATTCAAAAAATTTACTTAAATTTGAAAAAGATCATAAAAAATGTAATAAATTTATTTATCTAAAAGAAAATCTTAAATTTATAAGCAGATTACTTGGAAAACCTTTCAAACTTACCGGGTATCGTCTGCATTTGCTAATCCTGCCAGTTCAAGCCAGTATTTATCTGAATATAAAAGACTTTCACCATCTTTCTTCCTGTAAAAAATACAAAGAAAACTAAATTTAAAAATTCCTTAAAATCATATTCTGAAGAGTACCTGAACACTCAATATTGTCAAGAAGTTACTCATAGCAGGTCAATGGAATCTCTAATGAAACGCACCTTGTATCATCAGGAGGTCTTGGTGATAATAGTCGCTTATCATCCGAAATCTGAGACATTTTCCCTCTCTTCATGTCCTGAAATAATAAAAATCAATGCTTAGTCAGTAAGTAGCCAACAGGTTCAATTCACTGAAAAAAAGACTTACACAAAATTGTCAAAAAAATTAATGCAGAGAGTAGAAGTTACTATACAAAAATCTTTTTGAGTTCAGTTACACTAGTGTCATTAGAACTAAGGACTTTGTCCAATCAAAACCAAGAGAGACTTATGCAAATTGTTCGAGTCTATTATCCAAGTTACACAACTGTAATACACAGCTGTTGAAACGTGCTTAAAGAAGGATTGCATTTCTTCGATGTTCAATTGTATCCATCAATGCACATCTTAAAATCCAAAATATGTGAAATTACTCGATATGTGAAAGAGACACAGATAAAGACAGGCAGAGATGACAGAGACATAGACAGAATCAGAGAACAAATGGATGGTGTTATGCACAAGTGGACCAACCCTGTTTTTCATTATTGTCCAGAAAACGATCTTTTCTAAAGTACTCTTTCAATTCGAATGGATAAATCTGGATTTAAATCATGTAAGTGTAGAAATGTACTATTGGTATACGGGTAATATTGGTTTCAATAATTCGTTAGAGATTTCGAAAATAAAAAGGAATTTGTTGGTTGGTCCATTTGTGTCCTGGGAATTTTTGTGGGTATTGCGAGTTGGTCCATTTGAATCCCAAAGAAATTGTGAGTAATTTTTCATTCTGATGATGCTAAATGGATCCAATGATTAGTAGTAGCATTGGTAGTGGTAGTAGTAATCGTGTTGGTGGTGGTAATAATAGTAGCAATAGTAATAGTTGTAATAGTAGAGTGTTTGTCACGTCCGTATGATTTGCTTGCACGCGTGAAAAAGCCACGTGTATCTGTGGTAACGGCCCACTATTCCGAGGGTCCACTATTCCGAAGGTCCACTATTCCGAAGGTCCACTATTCCGAAGGTCCACTATTCCGAAGGTCCACTATTCCGAAGATTGTTATATATTCCTCCCTCCCTTTCTCACTCCGTCTCTCCCTCCGTCTCTCCGTCCCTCCCTCCCTCCTTCCTTCCTTCCCTCTCTCCCTTCCTCCCTCCCTCCCTACCTACCTCCGTCCGTCCGTCCCTCTCTTTCTTCCCTTTCTCTCCTCCCTCCCTCCTTCCTTCACCCTCGGTGTGAGGGAGGAAAGTAGGGGGAGGAAGCGGGACGAAGAGGGAGGGGAGAGAGCGGAGGGGAGGGATGGAGGAGGGAGGGATGCAAGGAGGCAGAGGAATGGACGGAGGGATGGATGGATTAATGGATGGAGGGAGGGAGGGAGGGAGGAAGGGAGATGGGTCTGGGAGGGGGAGATGGGTAGGGTGGAGTGGGAGGTGGAGGGGAAGGGAGGGGATAGGGACGGGAGGAGGCAGAGGAGGATGGGATGAGGTAAGGGGAAGAGGGGGTAAGGAGGGGGAGAGGGAGGAGATGGGACGGGGATGGGTGGGAAGGGAAGGGAGGGGAAGAGGAGGGGGAAAGGGGAGGGGATGGGAAGGGAAAGAGGAAGAGAAAGGATAGGGGAGGGGAAGGGAGAGGAGAGGGGAGGATAATCGGGATGGTGCGGGGAAGGGAAGTGGAATGGAGGTAGGAAGGGATTGTTGGACGCTCTTTTCAGCCACAACAACGCGTGGCCGGGTTCAGCTAGTATATAAATAAAAATGTAACAAGTTTGTATTTAATCAAGGATCTCGGAAAGCTTTTGACCGATTCCTTTCAAAATTTACCAAAATGTTCCGTTCAAATACGATCGGGTTTGTAAAATGTTTCTTGAAAAAAGCGCAAACTTTTCGACAATTCAAAACAACTTTGCATTCGATTCGAGCAATTTCGATATCAACAACGTGCATTTTAACGCGGCCGCGTTTTTATTTCGCATATCCGCACGTCTTTTTATAGCGCATATACCTATGTAGCTGTCGATTGTACAAAATCAAGGATCTCGGAAAGTTATTCACCGTTCTTGACCGATTCCTTTCAAAATTTTACCAATTTCGAATACGATCGCTTTTGTAAATGCTTTTTTTAAAGCGCAATTTTTCGCACAATTTTGCATTCGATTCTAGCGATTTCGATTTCAATTTTCACACAGCCTTGCCTTCGCGAATGCGGCCGAGTGGAGGGGGCAGAGGAGGAGGAAGGGGGACAGGGAGGTGGTAGGGGAGGGTAGGGGACGGGAGGGAAAGGGACGAGAGGGGAGGGGAGGGGAGGAGACGGAGGGGAGGGGACGGAGGGAGGGAGAGGGGGAGTGAGGGAAGCTTGGTAAGGGAGGTAGAAAGGGAGGGTTGAACGGTCTTTTCAGCCACAGCAACGCGTGGCCGGGCACAGCTTGTAATATATAAGATTGATGAATAATAATTCTTGCTCAAAGCACGACTACTGCAATTCTCTTTTTCTCAACCTCGAATCCAAAAACCTCAAACGTCTGTAACTAACCCACAGCTTACTAGCCCGTGGTGTCATCAGGACGGGAAACCCAAGCACAATCATAATTATCACTCCCATTCTCAAATTACTCCGTTGACTAAAAATCCCCGAGCGTCATAAGTTCGGAGATTACTGTAACGGCCCGCTATTCCGAGGGTCCACTATTCCGAATATCCACTGTATTTTGTTCTGTATCCTAGGTGGTTATAGGTTTACGGTGAGTTAGGGTTAGGTTTAGGGTTCGGAATAGTGGACCTTCGGAATAATGGACCCAAACCTGACTGATTTATCATAATAGGCGTGTAACAGTACAATCTTCGAAATAGCGGACCTTCGGAATAGCGGACCTTTGGAATAGTGGACCTTCGGAATAGTGGACCCTCGGAATACTGGACCCTCGGAATAGCGGACCCAAACCGTATCTGTGGCTTGAACGTGACGTGGTCCACTTGTGCATGACAGAATCGCAAAGTTGGTCCAAAAGTGTTTTGATATTAATTAACTAATTAATCAATTAATTAATCATTCTGATGGACTAGAAAGTTGGTTCCACTGTCAAACTCCGCTATGTGTTTGTTTGTCACGTCCGTTTGATATGCTTGCACGTATGGAAAATCAACGAATATCTGTGGCTTGATCGTGACTTGGTCCACTTGTGCATTGCAGATTTATACAGAATCGCGAAGTTGGTCCAAAAGTGTTTGGATATTAATTAACTAATTAATTACTAATTAATCATTCTGATGGACTAGAAAGTTGGTTCCACTGTCAAACTCCGCTATGTGTTTGTTTGTCACGTCCGTTTGATATGCTTGCACGTATGGAAAATCCACGAATATCTGTGGCTTGATCGTGACTTGGTCCACTTGTGCATTGCAGATTTATACAGAATCGCGAAGTTGGTCCAAAAGTGTTTGGATATTAATTAACTAATTAATTACTAATTAATCATTCTGATGGGCTTGAAAGTTGGTTCCAGTGTCAAAACGTGCGGAAAATTATGCTCCATTTTATAGAAAAATAAAAATAGAAAGTGAAATTTTGAGGGTTGGTCCACTTGTGCATAACACCATCCAAATAAGGCTCTGTCACATGAATTTGATAATTTAAGTCATGTTATTGGCATATTGCTAGCATATTAATTGATGAGCATTTGAAGAATAAGATACAGAACTAGATCCATGGACTGGAATGTCCGGTGAACTTCCTGGCTTGGATAGTCAGAAACTGATGCTGAGGAACTTTCAGGAAATGGCTGATTCAAGTTGAATTCTGAATTCTGATCTGACAAAATGAAAAAAACCATCAATCGTGACCACTACAACTAAACACTCAGAAATACTGCAATGTATGTAATATGCATAGATTCGAAAATATCTGAGCACCACACAAAAGCTGCATCAGGACGACCTGGTTACTCACCAGCCACTGTCAAATCCAATACACAGGAGACAGAGTTTACCTTTACTTTACCTACCAAATCAAATCTTGGACTAAAGCCAGAGCATAATTTTATAATGGTATTGCTAAAGTGGAAAGTGATTGGAGGCTACAGAATGGTCCAGGGTTAGATGTGGAATAGGTCAGCTAATAAAGTTCACTTTTCATCTTGGAGTGAAACTCTCAAACACAGAGGCAAGCAGTGGAGAGCTAACAGGTTACAGCTAACAATAGAGGTTTGGTAGACAAAGGTATTACTGAAAAGATCCAGGTAATGAAATAAGCTTGCAAAACTCTGGCATAATTCATAGACTAAAACTGTATTGGTCATTATTAGTCTGCCATGTAATGTATGTATTGACTTTGTGGAAATTGAAAAAGCTCCAAGAGCAGTCAGTTGATTAAGAAAAATGGTTAAGCAAAGATGCGAAAAAATTCAGTAAGGTAAAGGACACACTTGTGGTAAACTATTTAAAGAGTTCACAGAGAATTAAAAATTCTATAAAAAATATTTATGAGAACAACGCATAAGTATAACCATAAGCTTGTTATGTCAAATGCTGCAATTTTTAAACGAAAGTGAATGCACTATCATGGAAACTTAAAAACAAGAATGTATCTATTTATGAGCATAAGACTGCTGAGTAGCATAAAAGATAAACCCACTTACCGGTATATTAAGATATTTAACGAGTTCACAGATAATTAATTTCTCTAAAAGGTTTTTACTCAAATTTATGAACATAGGTCATATATATTTTATGTTTAGGCAAAGCTGAACTAAAAGCAAACATATTAAAAAACTAAAGAAGTAGAGATTGAAGACAATGTGATTACTTGGTCTGCCTGGTTTACTGGTGTATCTTAGGCCACAAGGTGGAATTTCAACTCCTTTCTTCGTAACTCTGCAAATTTCTCTGTTTTGCGCATTCAACACGTTTCCCGACTGATTCTGGCCATCAGCTGCATCACTAAACATAACAGTGCGAAACAGTGTAGAGAATTTGGACATTCAGATAACACCACAGTAAAGAATCTCCACAATTATTAGGCCACGCCCAAACACACAAATATCTCTTGCATACCAATAAATAGGTGATGACTAGTTTTTGAAGTGACCCTGGGGCGCACAGTAGATACAAATGAGTTTTGTTAGCAATTGGACGGACAATAATCCATGAAATATCAAGTCATTCAGAAGAGCCTCTCTATGTCTGGTATTCTGTCAGATAGTAAAAGGCATAAGCCTTTAATGCATTCAAGAAAATGAATTAAATTAAACGCCTGTAATTATAATTACCACTCCATACGTAAATATATCATAGACAATTATTTACAGTATTTGGCTGTTCCTTGGCCTTGGCTGTATGACTGCTTCCACTTTATCCACAACATGAACAGGAAACTCTGAAAAACAAACATAAACCATTAACTCTTATTGATAACAGCTTAACTTTTCTAGTATTTGATTATCTAACACAAACTGAACTGACAAGACAAATGCATTAAGAGTCTAACAGTAAGTTAAGCAGAAGAGTTACATGCACATAGTATAATTAACTTCCTTATTTATCCGTTTTTTCTCAAAGATGAGGGCTTGAGACTACAAGATCTTTCAGATGAAAGAAACTATGTCTTCATAACAACAATAATAATAAATCTTTTGTTATTCATTAATCCCTTTACCGGCAACCCCGATTATAATCGTCATCTTTTGTATACGATTATAAGCCGGTCGGCCGGTAAAGGGATTAAGCTCAACCATTTGTTGCCAACATTCAGGAGCTAGCCTGTGTTTCATCACTTCCATCTGTACACATGTGACAGAAAGCTGCACATGGTCTTCTCACTATAGCATCATGCTGCAACTATTGAAGCAAGTCTTCCATAGAACCAAACAACTGTATTGACACATGTAACAACTAATATGCTTGCTCACTGTGCTTGCTTACTGTGCTTGTTTACTGGCCTGCATGAATGTCTACTTGGTTTGTTGCCCACTTACTTGCTTGCTTTCTCAATCGATTTTATTTACTCAGATTGCTTGGAAAATTAGAAACAGCAAAGCACACACATAAGTGAAGCAAAGTGAAGCTGCGTGAAAATACCTGGCTCTGTGTCAACTTTGTGAAGTGCTTTAAATACCTGCTTATACCAGTCTCTCTGATTCAGTACAGACTCAGACTGAAACATCAAAATTGAGAGCAAGACTAAGTGATAGACATTATTATGTCTGGTTTAATATATCACTACAACACATTATTTCATCCTTTGAAAAGCAACAATTAGCACTAGCTTATTCAATGCAATTTTAAAGATACGACAATAAAAAAAATTATCCAAGACTAATCAATATTCAAGTACTGCAATAGCAGGCCGTAATAAATTGTAGGTTAACAAAATAAGTTGTTAAAGGAATCTAGTTTGAGTTCTTCATTCTTATCTGAACTTGCGTTGCCCTACCTAACATACCTGTAAATTTATTTGAGACCAAAATAATGCAACATATTTTAATGCCATGCCTCTGAGCTGTCACTAAATTTCATGAAAGGCATAATGATATGAACTTCCCTCCATTATGCATCTATCTAAAACATTCACAGATAGAGGATAAGATGAGAAGAAAAAAACGTGAATATGAACACATTTATTCAGAGCTAACCTTGAGTGGAATATTGTCTGACAAATATTGATCAGTTATTTGGTTGTCATTATGATTATACGATGGCATTTCTCTTGCTGTTGATTTGATAGAAATTTTTGCCAGCTTAGTTTCATTGCAAGTATTCACATCTGCACAAAACATTGTTAAAGATAACAATGAGATTAATCATTAATTGCCAAAAAAAGAGAGAAATTAGTAAAGTAACTCTCCACACTTGCTCAGATGAGACAGTCAATTCCAGCTTAGTAATAATCAGAATTGAATGCAAATTTATGACCTTTAATAATTCAAAAAGCGCTTTATTTCAATCCATAAATTTCACACACATAAGTGGACATAAACAGGTAGTGTTGTGCACGATATTTGTGAGGCGCGGTGGTGTAGTGGTGGCGTCGTTGCCTTGAAGCTGGAAGGTTCGAGGTTCGAATCCACCTTGCCGCGTAAGGACCTTGGGCAAGTCCTTCACTCACAATTGCTCAGCGCTTCGGCGTGAAACTCCGATGCAGTGTCCGCTCTGCATTCGGGAGCGCCTCTGAGTAGAGAGATATTGAAGGGGCGCTATAACAAGTGCACATACAAAAAAACATACAAATATCTTCAAGGCAACATTCACTTGTCTCTATGCAGCATTACACATATGATGCTAGGGTGAAGAATGTCATCAGTTCAATTTACATGTACCTAGATGTGAAATTTTGCTTACAGTATAAGAAGTTTATCTCCTCTTGCAGGTAATCAGAAAAACAAATAACATCATCATCGTCATCATGATCATCATCATCACTGTCATCATCATCATCATGCCCTTAACTTAAGCATTTTCATGACTCAACCAACTACTTGAACAGGTCCCACATCACTTCTGTATCTCTACTTATGAAAGCATACAAAATACAACTCTCTCATAAAATAGTTCAAATGTTTCATATAGATACAACGCAAATGGCTCTGCAACAGACTTGCATGGTCAAAACCAAACAATAAGTAATAAAATAAACTGATGTTCCAGATGAAAACAATAATTTAAGAAAACACAACAACCTGCTCACCTTGATTGTTTTTAGATAAAGTCTTAATTGAACTAATTGAACTTCGAGAAACTGGTAGCTCTGATAGAAACATATCCAGCTTAGCAGTTGTGACACTTGGCGATGTAATGGTCTCCACGAAGCCAAAGTTCCTGTCAGTTGAAGGTGCTGAACTAGATAAAAGTAACTTCTTCATTGGAGACACAGCATTTTGGACCTAGAAAAATATAGACCTTCAGGTAAATACATTGCAGAAATCTTTAGTTACAATGGTTTAGACTAAACTAAATTAGATCACGTCAGAAAATTGACAATTTCAGAGGCAGGTTCAGGCGCATTTGGTGCCAGGTCAAAATTCTGAGGGAGTACAAAGTAATCCTTCAACAGAAGCATAGACACAATATCAATCTACGAAAAAGACAGATGTATCTAGAAGTATGATTTATTTGTTTCCATGACTCAACCATATAAATGCCCTATTTGGATATTGCCAGATAACTATTTCTCTTGCTACATCATTTGATTATGATCATTATTTCTTTTAGCCAGTGAACGATGCAAATTGGATAGTATCCTCCTCAAATCTGTTGTTCTGGGCTATGAAAGTGTTGTACCAATCACACACTCATATAGGATGTCATTTATAAAATGAAATCTTACAATCCGAACATCTGAATCTTCATGCAACGCATTTGCTGCTTTCCACTTTATCTGCTTAGTCATTCCTTCTTTCTTGATTGTGTCTTCACTTGAAGGAGCTAGTTTTATTTCCAAAGATGAGGTCACACTGTCAGTAGGCTTGTTCCAACTTTGATCTGCAAGACAAAATATGGATTAAAAACAGTAGCAATACATTGAAAATGTAGTACCATGTGAAGTACTATGCGAAGTACAACCTTTGAGCCTCGGATGATCACAACTTGCCTCATCAGGGCGATCAAACGACCAATTATGGTAGTCTTTGTTAGTGGAAAATTGCAGTCCAAGCTCATTGAAACAGCAACTCACTATATTAAAATTTACAAGACTTAGTCATCATCTCAGGAAAGGACAGTTTTGGTGCATGTGGTCAAAAGCATACAAAATCTTCTGTCTCTAGCGAAAGCATATGATAACAAATCTGCAAAGATGCCTTCTAAATACCTCAAAACACACTTGTCTATAGATCATTTAGGATATCATGTGCATGGCCATTTTTCAGAGATACTTAGATGGCACACTCTAACTCAGATCAGAAAGCAGAGAACAATGCTCGTTCATACACTCCACATTTATGATAACTAAATAATAACATTTATGATAACTAAATAGTAAGTGTTTTGCAATCCCTAATTGAATTGCTCAATTGCTTCATTCAGTGGCTGGCATACTATTACACAAAGAGCCCAATATGCAACTGATTCACCTGGTCACCTGGTGCCGTCAGCTTCTGCAGCTCTGGCGATATCCCTGATGTATCCTCTCCAGTTGATCCTCTCCCTAGTCGCCTCTCTTAGCTCCTCCAGTCTCATCATTTCAATTTTCTTGGCAGAAGATAAGAGGTGGTTTGCCATTGCCTTCCCCCTGTTTGCCATCCGTGCCCGTTCGTTCACCCTTCCATACGGAAAGGTTACTAACAGGTCGCACCACGAGAAGGTGGGCACGGTGGACTTTGATTCGCCAGCCCAGGTCGGTTCCGAGTCTACGCTCCAATTGGAGTCGTCGGTCGGGTCTCCTCCCCGCTTTACTCAATTTAATGAGTGACTGACAAACCTTTGCGACCCTGATTACAACTGATTACCTATTAAAAACTAATTAATGCATAACAACGACAGACAAAGTAAACAAATCACTCTTCACTAAAATGTAATCAGTAACAAACAGCACTTCAACAAATTGGTTAGATTTAAACACTCCAAAAACAAACAGAAAAAACACTAATTTTACATGCTGTAAAATCTGTTCTAATCTAATCCAATGATTACGTTGGTGTCATTTTAATCATAATTATGCACAAAACACCATTTGATGGTCATTTCAAGTTACATCACAGACAGTAATCACATCAGTTGTTCAGATTCCAATACATGAGGAAATCAAGCTATGGTGGGTAAGTTTTAATACATTAATTAGGGAGTCAAACTATGGTGGGTAAGTTGAAATAATTAAGTCCTAAGTTTAGATCTCAATCACATTAATGGCAGACCTAAATGACACTGACCAGCTGACATCACTTGACAACAAATTCCAGATTTTGAGACACCAAAAAGGCCACAGAGTCCAATACTGTCCGGAGTGCTCAACTGCTTATTAATTATGAACTGCATGTTGATCGTACTGAGATGAATGTTGTTTATTTGCCACCATTATTCTATTCAGAGTGTAGCAACAGACTGGGTGCATTGGGTTAAACAAGTTGTATGTCAACTGAACATTTTGTTGAAATCTCTTGGCATTACATAAAGAGGGGAGACATGGCCAGAGTGAAAGAAACTGCGAGTTAAGCAAAATATCTGTTAGTTTAAAGACAGCGCAGAGACAGGTCAGCTGATTTAAATAAACACTTCATGAACTATAAAGACAGAATGAATTGTTTGATTCATATAATAAACCTTGTCATCATCTCAATTCTGAAGAGAAGTAATTGGATATTTTTGGCATTTAATAAGTTCACGCACCTGCCATAAATCATGAAAGCACGTCACCTAAAATTGGCAAGCTAAAGATAGAAAGCCTCGAAAGTCATGCTGTTAACACATTAGAAAAACACACTGCTAGTTAATCATTGTAAATTCACTTCCTGATAAGTATCAACAGTTCAACACCAAGAACAAAGAAAGCAATAAGTAATCCAAACCACATGGGATCAATAAAAATTTCAGGCAGGGTTGAAACCTTTCAAAGTTACCTGACTCTAGTTCTAATGGGGATGGACCTGTGGGAATACATTCGGGCTCAAACAGATCCAAGTGATTATCCTGTTTATCCACAGCCTTTTTTCGAGAGACGTCAAACAATGCGTCGGAAGAAAGCAAGTCTGTAGCGCCACTAGAACCGCTGGAAATCGTGCTAAGGAAGTTTCTCGAGTCATCAAGCAGCGACTGAAATTCGTTCTCGGTAGGCGCAAACTGAACACGCTTTATTTGCGGACTGCCAGGCGCACTGCCTGGCCTGCTAACTGGCCGGACAGGAAGCCGCCTTCTCACTGGCATTGTTCGCGCATAACATGAGCCGTAGTGCTTCTGAAATTCATTGATTGAAGTAAACACTGGTGGCCTCGCTTCCTTGCTCGAGTCGACTTGAGCAGGTTCGTCACGGGTCACAATGCATGGCTCAGACTGGTTCCTTGGGTAAAGATGAGTCCAGAAATTAAACTGGCGCGATCTGCGTGACAGCTGCATGCTGTCCGATATTGGAGGCCTGAGAGATTGCTTTGGAGCAAAACCTGGGTCCGAAATGTTGTGATTACGTCTGCGTCTCATTGTTGCGATAGGATGATGCTTCTCGTGCAAATGCTCGTTTTCTGACTGTACATCCAATGTCTCTGAAAATCCATGTCGCGTCGCAGAGTAAGACCCACATAATGTTACAGTGTTTTTAATCAATGCTACATTGCTCACACAGTTCAAAACATCAAATACCCTGAAGGCATAGTCATAGGCGTAGGGGACATTTCAGCATTGGGGGGGCAAAAATGAGACTTTTGCCCGAAAAATTTTTTTTCGTCCAGCCGAAATCTTAAGAAAAATTTCCGTTACGTTTGCCCGAAAATTCTTACGACTTTTTTTAGTCATCCGGCCGAAATCTTCTGAAATTTCCCGTTACTTTCTGCCCGAAAGGTCTGATGACCTTTTTTTGTTCGGGCAAGTCTGATTTTTCGGGCAAGATGACCCGGAAAAATAAAAAAGTAAAAAAAATGTTTTTATTTTTTTATTTTTTCGGGTCTGCTTGCCCGAAAAATCAGACTTGCCCGAAATTTGGGGGGGCATTTGCCCCCCCTGGACCCCCGTCTCCTACGCCTATGGGCATAGTCTCTTATAATACAAAACTGCAATCCCTGCATCATTAAAACCTTTTCACATAATTAAATTGCCACGTAAGCAATAAGCATCTCTCGAACCAGTTCACACCAGTTACTCTATCTGTTGATCTTAAACAAGAAAAATCTTTACCTAAATTCAAAAGGGAAGTTAAATCAGGCTTCTTACTGAAGTATGCCGAATGCTAAACAGGTCTTTCTAAGCAACTTATGTATACCTCAGCATCTTTACTTTTTAGTTTTGGCTGTTGTTTTTCTTAATTTTGTTTTCATTTCTTTTTTATTTGCTATCCTATATATTGCACCTGTGTTTCAATTCAATTTTGTTTATATAATTTTGTACTGATGATCTTGCTATATTGCTGTAGAATTCTGGTCATTGCTATCAGTACTAACATTACTATGGTCTCACCAGAACATGGTTGATTACAATTGTGTGATATGAAACGTTGACTAAAATGTAATTGTTCATTAGGGGCCAGGTTGATATAAGCTCTTAGCTTTTTCCGGGCTTCCTGTTGCCTAGAGACCGTTCACTACCCACTGTTTGTACTTTTGTTTATTTTGTCTCTTTGGCAATAAATAATAATAAATAATAATAATAAATAAATTATATTCACCAAATCAACACATCACCCCAAACGTGGCCTTTGAGGTACACCCATCATACACATAATATAAAAATTTAACATAGTCAATCAGTCTATATTTAGTAATAGGTGGTCAAAAGCTCTGCCCATCACATATAACATATGGAAGGCATGAAAATATATTCAGTATTTATGCTGAACCTGCAAAGAATTTACAACAAAAACAAATTTCTTCAGGTGTGCTTAATAAATTAAGTTAACAGGGAAGTTTGACCAATATCCATACACACTGCCAAGATTTGGCCAATTAAAGCAATTCAGAATCACCATGTCTGCTGATTCCAAATAACAAGATTACATTCTGAAAGGTTCAAGGACCTAATGCCAATGCTCATTAAAGCGAAATAAAAATATTACTGAATCAAAAACAAGAAGAGCAGTAATAATATATGCGGAAATTTTCGGTCACTGTCTGCATCTTAATACGAAGCTCTTTTAATAACTGGCTTCTCAATTGCATATCAAATATTTCCGAAAATCCATTTTGCATCGTGAGATAACCATAATGTAAAATGGAAGACTCACTTATAAAAAGTGCCTTGGTCATTAGACAGACAAATGATTTGAGTGCATTTATATAAGAAAGAGGACTTCAAGTAGTTTCAAGTTTATAGCAACAATGACAAAAATCAATGACAGAATTTAATGGCGATTATCAACAAGATGAAGAAAAGCACGAAGAGAAATGTTGCTAAAGTCTCTGAGTCACAATTAAGCTGCGATATTATTCAATTCAAAATGATAAAACTGACGGAGGACAGGAAGCGTTGAGGAACATTGTACATGATGTGGCCGACCCTTGGATCGAGGATGGCTGAGAACAGAACAGATCATTCAATTATAATTGCACTTAGTTTTCATTGAAAACTGTATACCGGTAATTAATTGGATATAATAATTATTTAAATCAGACAGTACATTGTACAAATGCTGATACAACAAAAGCAATTACCATCAGTAAAGTTAGAAACTGGTTTTGAAGCAGAATTTCTAACTCTTCCATTACGTAAAGGAGCAACTGTCAAATTTCTTTTGGTCGAGTCAAACTCCACTGGTTGGTAAGCCTTCACACGACTGTATCCTGTGAGAAAATTGAATTAAAACAGGTGAATTCTAACTACCATCAAACTGCTTTTATATTTTGCAGGATCATGTAAATGGCCTGAAATGTTAAAAGTTGAAAAACATGTGGCCTGGATGCTTACCTGTAAGTCCATTATGAGCAGTTAAATACCTACTCATCACTACATCACTGGATAAATACCTGTGTACTTATAATATCAAACATGAAACAGTTGCATATAATTAGCACCGGATGTTCAATTAATTATCTTCAAGAAAACCCATTAGATGAGCTGAGGTTCACCACATATATTACGAATGCAGGGAGGATGGGAGGGGGAGTGATCGGATTTAGGCGATTTGCGTACGGGTGCATAGGCGCCGAGTTGACCCGAAGAGTGGGGGTGCCCAAAAGATTTTGAAAATATGCGCGCGTAAGCGCGCGAAAAATTTTTTGACCCTTTTTTATAGGAAACTTATTGAAACCACCACTGTTCATAGGCGGAGACTGGGTCCTGGTTTGAAGGGACGAACTCGCAGCCAAAGTATGATTGCCGAGAAGCACAGCGCCGAGCAGGGAAGGAGTTTGGGAAGAGGGATGGGCTCCTCATTTTCGATTTTTTTATTGCCACACTGCGATCGCAGAACCTTAGGCTGTCATTTTAACGTCATGACATCCTTGTCAAAAACTTCCTATTATCTCATTGCTTAAAGACATGATTTAAAACTTCAATAAAATTATGTTCTTCACAATTTAAATTTTTTCATCATTCTTTGTATTTCATGTAGCATAGGCCTACTTCTCTTGGAATCCACACAGAAGAAAAACACAATCTTCGTTTTCATGGGCGT
Source organism: Lumbricus rubellus (assembly GCA_945859605.1). NCBI lineage: Eukaryota > Metazoa > Annelida > Clitellata > Crassiclitellata > Lumbricidae > Lumbricus > Lumbricus rubellus. The sequence continues at coordinate 25,683,981 of OX243813.1, read as the reverse complement.
CTTGGAGCACTCTTCCCCAATTAGGTCAACAGACTCAAATTTTGCACAAGAAATCAAACAATTAGCCACTGTTTATTGAACCCATATTAACACTGCGGAATAGTTTTTCAAATAGTCTTTCATTGCAAGTAGTTTTGAAAGACAAAACAATATTCCGCTTTTATGATGCTGGGAGGTGACTCTCGAGCACTGATGAACATTATTGAGCGTGTCATCATTGCTCTCCTCCGTCCGGCCGCGCCGACGATGAGGCCTTTACATGGCGTCTCCACCCTGTTCTGTCCTTGATGATATCCATGGCATTCCTCATATCCATGTTCCTTTCTTCCAGATCTTCTCTTATGTTAAAAGTTTCTTGGTCTTTTTGCCAGGCGGTGACCATTCCTCTCCTGGTAGGGTAAGGAGCATAGGCGGAGACCTGGTCCGAACTTTGGGGGGGACGGACGAGCGGCCGAAAACATTGTGACGACAAAATAAAGGAATTTTGACGACTAAAAAGGTGTCTTTAGAAATTTTGATAGACCTAAAAAAGCTTTATTCAGACCTTTTATGACTAAAAAGGTGTCTTTAGAAATGTTGATAGTTAAGAAAAGTCCAGAAATTTTGATGACTAAAACAACGTGTATAAAATTTTTGACGACTAAAAAAGGTGTCTTCAGAAAATTAAATTTGACGACTAAAACACGGTGTAAACGGGTGTATAGAAATGTGGACGACTAAGAAACGGTGAAAAGGTGTCTCCAGAAATTGTGACAACTAAAAAAGGTGTTTTCAGTAATTTTGACAGACATAAAAAAGGTTTATTCAAAAATATTGATGACTAAAAAGGTGTCTTTAGAAATGCTGATAGTTAAAGATAATTATGTTCAGAAATTTTTACGACTAAAACAAGGTGTATAGAAGTTTCTACGACTAAAAAAAGGTGTTTTCAGAACTTTGGACGAATAAAAGAAGATGTATAGGAATTTTGACGACTAAAAAAAGGTGTCTTCAGAAAAGGTGTCTCAATAAATTGTGAATACTAAAAAAGGTGTTTTCAGTAACCTGGACGACTACAAAATGGTCGTCAGAAATTCTACGCCGAATTGTCGAATGTACACTGGTTAAGTTGAAATTAATCTCGATTCATGATTAGATCGAGAAATTTTTTCGAAGATTTGTTCAATTTTTTCTACTAATTATTTGAATTCTGTAAGTTTACTACATTTATATAAATCACGAAGAAAAAATATAAGGGTGTTCTAGTATATATAATGTGTTTTCAAAAAGAGAAGTTGATGCATCCCGGTTCTGTTGTGGCATCGCTCTAATTGTGTTGAACAGGCTTTTTAGTTAATTGTTCGAAAATCTCCTTCTAACATTGTAACGTCGTCAGTCGCCTGCAGTATGTTCATCAAGTGTTTATGTCCTGACACTTAAAGTTTGGGGGGGACAAATACATGGACCGTCCCCCCCACCACATTCTTTGGGGGGGACCGTCCCCCCCTGTCCCCCCCTAGGTCTCCGCCCATGGTAAGGAGGCCGTTGGGTCCTTCTGGACCTCTTCCGCCCTTAGGTGTCCTTCCAGCACCTGACGCCTGCGTTGGCCAGCCGTTTTCAGGGTTCTTGGTGAGCCTGTCCACCTCGCGTGACGCCCTAGGAGGTTCTTCGGCCGAGGCCTTCTCCCCTGATGGCATAGCCTCACCAAGCGCTCCCCTACTTGGCTGTTCGCCCCCCACCACGTCGAGGTGCAGGTCGGACTTTGGGGGGGGGGCTTTGAGCGTGTAGGCCTATATTATATAGGCCTAAAGAAACAAAATGTCATTCAAATCGTCGCCTTCGTCCGTAATAAAAAAAAATGACGGAAGCGGATCGAATAAGCAGGATCTCAGAGTTTCCTCGTATTCGCTGATCGGCTGAGGACCAATATAATGGAGTTCAGACTACCTGATGGGATAAAACTGGAGTAATTGTAAGGTAAACTAGCTGAGATTTAAAAAGTATATTAAAGATGGAATGATTTTTATAGATGAGCAATCCAAACAGAGAAAAAATATCTTAAAAGCGCATCTTGCCGGCTGATTTCAGGTGGTGCCCATGCATGGGCGGGCCTCGCATGGCCAATTTTTGGTGGTGCTGAGCACTCACGGGCCTCGCAGAGTCGGCGCCCATGTACGGGTGCATACGGCGGGGAAAAGGAGCCTCAACAAAATGTGTGTACGCACAATTTTCTTTATATAACGTTCACATTAGCCTATTTATAACTCTGTATCATCCTATAGTTGTCCTACAGTATTTGATTACATTATAATTAAATTGTGCTCAGATCTTAAGAGTAAACCATAACAATCACAAATTGTTAGCTACCAAATATGATGTTTAACAAAAATACATAGCAGCCTATGGTAAAATAAATGTTTTATGGATAACTCTAGGTCTTTAGTCAATTAACTTTTGTAAGGGGAGACTGAGTAGAGGAGCTCAGTTGGGAGTATTCATGGTGGTTCCAAAAATGTACGAGGTGCAACAGGCGGAGGGTTCGAAAATAAACTTTTTTTGTGTACACAATAATTATATGGATGGGATCATGGGACCCTACTCACCTGATGATACAAGACAACAAAGAAATAGCATGGTCTTCAACTGTCTGGCCGACAGAAAAAAGCTCATGATGCAGATTGCATGGAAGCTGGTTATAGAACAGAGGTCAGAGCTCTTGATTATGCCTAATGCATTCACAGTGAGAGATCGCAGCTAGTATATCTGCTAGGCTTAAAGAACTTTCACTTACTTTAGGGTTACTTATCAGTGATACGCTTTTTTAATGTGCACAACCCAGGTTCATCGTTCACTCAAAGTGGCAGTATTTGTGAAGTATCCTGAGCAGGCGTAAGACAATTATAGTTTTGAACAGATTCCACAGCTGAGAATATGAGCATTATGTAAAGAAAGGAGCATGGTGCATTCAGGCACATGAGAAAACCATGGATATTTTGGAGAAGACTATAGGGTATACGAGTTTGCATCAATAAACAATACTTCCTACTTCATCTTCGTTTCAGAACAATTGTAACACTGCACCTTTATTCAAGTATAAGTAGGCGAGGTACTGACCAATTGGTGACCAAATGACTGTTGAAGGTGGAGCGTGTGCCAGGTTACCAGCACCCATCTCAAAATCACTGGACGCACCTAGACCAACAGCATCATAAAGACTACTTTGAAAGCAGGCACTGAAGCAGTAACATAGATCTGTAAACTCATCCCTTAGAATCATTGTCATATTTCATCAAAATAATAACAAAATTAGCAACTGACTCACAAAGTTTAGTATACTGCAACATTTTCAAGTTGAATTCTATAACAGGAATGGCAGGACTGTCCAGTTTCTCCAACGATGTGCAGTTTGTAATCAAAATCACTTTCTTCACTAAATGTTCATTATATCTATGAAGAGTTGGTCAATGGAAGAGTAAAAAAACTTGTTTGCACGGTTAAAATGTATACCCAATACTTGTCTGTGGAATATGTACAAGAATAAATCATAAGAGAAAGAACTGCCATATCATAGAGACGGCAATTAGCATACCTCCTAGCAATTCCGAATCACTATGTCTGCAGCCAGTGGGTGATTCCACTCGTACAACGGGTATGACGGACTGCTGCTGCTTCTCTGATCTTCATGTAAGCAAAACAGAAAACAAATCCTTGTATTCTCAGTGAATCTCCATCAGAAAGATCTTCACAAAAGCAAAACACATACTTACTACCACATAACATTGGCAATTGACCGAAAATGCTCTTCATATTATTATCAACATTGATTTCATAACAAAGTTTATTACTGTTATTTTACTGAACGCCAAGATTTTTAGCACTCACAAACAATGCACCATATCAATCCCAAGACAAGTAAACCTTCTCTGTCCAAACAATTACAGCAATATGCAACAGCTTTACAGTGACAGATTATAACTGCAATGTGTTTTAAATTTAAGAAGCTATTGTTTCATCAGTCGTGAAGAGAAACAGGCTATCATCATCATCATCATCATCATCATCATCATCATCATCATCATCATCATCAACATCATCATCATCATCATCATCATCATCATCATCATCATCATCATCATCATCATCATCATCATCATCATCATCATCATCATCATCATCATCATCATCATCATCATCATCATCATCATCATCATCATCATCATCATCATCATCACCACCACCATGTGTACAAATTTTTTTGTGTTTCCGGTAACCTGACCGACCCATTTTTACAACTGCGACCCAAATATTTTTTATTTTTTTAAATTAAATTTTTAAAAAAATTTGTAATAAAATTTTTTAACTTTTTTTTAACACTTAAAAAAACCCATTTGTATTGACATAACAGAAAAGACGTCAACAAAATGAAATTAATAGGACTGTTTCTAAAGCAGTTTTAGGTGCAGACAGTCGGGAAATAGGCAGTTTATACTTGCTTAGAACACGTACTTTGTTGCAGCGTGCAAAAAAGACTAGTGGGGTATACTTTTTCGGATAGTCACTGCATAAAAATATTTTACCAAAATAAAAATATTTTTCGACCTACCTACCCAATTTTTTTTAGCTCTGTTACCGGAAACACATCATTTTTTTTAGGCCTCACCACCACCACCACCAATCATCATCATCATCATCCACCTCCTCCTCCTCCTGCTCCTCCCACCCCAGCACCACCATTATTGTTGTCATTACTGAACAGTCCGTAGCAATAGAAGAAGACAACCAGCAATATATTTATCATTACCAAGATATGTATTACACATTTGAAACATGATCGTATTAATAGAAGTGATTTTTTCATTTTATAATTAAATTCATATGTCTATCGACATAACTTAAAATCTTAGAGCAAAACAAAATTAAATTAATTAACTTCTATCACATACGGAAATAAGAAAGCAAGAAAATACCATACAGTAATTGCACTTACAATCTTAAGACTTCTCTTGAGATACATTGCATAGATGTTCTCTACGATCACATTCCAGTTACAAGAAGCTATTTATATAATTAGTCAATTTCCTCTATTGAGCTGTATTTCTCGAACACACCTGGTTAGTTCTAATACCAGCCGATCGTTTGCATTCTGAAACAGACCAAGCGCATCTCTGTGGCTCATCTGGTCAGTAATCTGTCCATTTATGGAATTGATGCGGTCACCCATTTGCACACCTTGATTGTACGCTTTACTGCTAGGATTCACCTGTGTAAACAATCACCACCAGCTCAACATAAGATCACATATAAAATGATAAAAGAAAAAGGTAAACATTCATTTGTTTATCATAAAATAACAGATAAGAAGGAAAAGCAGAAGGTACTTGGCACACATCAAAATAAAGTCCTCACAAACTGAAGAGGATTAATTTTAGCCTTCAGACTGAAGGACAAACACAATTGCTACAACTAAACACAGGACATCTTATTACCCCCTCTTCCCCCAGCTCCAATTACACTGTTGTTTACTACCAACAGTGAACAGATGGCATGCAGTTTTATCCCTATGGTTAAGTACCTACACCTGGACAGTCACATATATCCAAGTATAGGTATTATTGATTGCAGTCCATTTTGCTCATGTTGCTGAGCTATCCACTAACTTCACTAAGCCTAGCCAGTAGCCACCATTCACTGAGGTAACTATACAATTAACTTGATATATATTTTGTGTAAGCTTATATCAATGTACAATTTTACATACTATAAATATACATATATATATATATATATTATGCACAATTTAATATACTATGTACAATGTACATTGTACACTTTAATATATATAATATACATATATTAAATTCATTCATTTCAGAATTTATATAGCGCTTCTTTAAGGGGCTATTCAGAAGTGCTCCTAGCTCTAGCACGGCAAAAAAACAGTTGAGTATAATAATAAAAAATTGCTTCAGTAAGAGCCCCAGGAAGCAGACGTAGCACCTGTGGGAGCTCCTCACAGACAACTGGGCTCACCACAGAAAAGCTCAATTCTGCATGGTTGCAGTTCGTGTGAATGGAACAAAGAGCACTCCCTTCTGTGCAGAACGGAGGGTGGTGGCCTTGGAAACACCTGTGGAGCAACAGAGCTCTTGCAGATAGTCTGGGGCAATACCAAGCTGACATTAACGAACCAGAGCAGCGATCCAATATTCAATGCGATGCCAGGTAGAGCACATTTAGAAAATAAGAACAATTATTTAGAAATGGTCTTCCAATGTAATAGGTTTCATGTTGTAAAGAACCAATTGACCTAGTTGACCAAGAAAACCTTGTTCTGCTCTGCTTGAAAAGTTTATTGAAAGGGTTGAATAAATTAAGCAGGCTTAAAAAAAGTCCAAAATGCATTTATGTCCATCCGTTTATGACTCTAAGTGTACAACATACATGTCATACATGTATATTTACAATACATCACTGTAGTGTCTGACTGTGACGTAGAACAAGTGAACTCTAGTTATATAAAGACAGTGAAAGAAGTTAGAACAAGAACTGATGTGGAGATTGTGTGATATCGGAATAAATGTTGAAACGTTTGAAACTAGTTCTAATATAGTAGTTTGTAGGACACTATAATCACCGTGCTAAGTTATCAGTGTTTTAGGATGTATTGTCCTCACTTGTAAATTATAACCTTAGGAGGCAAGAAGAAATTATTCAAAATCCTCTCTTGTGTCGTTCAAACTTAGAGCATATCACAACATCACTTTGAGTTTTAGATCTTTCCACTGCCCCATGGGCGTCCGCATACATTTTTTTAGGGGGGCGCAAACTTTTAAATAATTGTCACATGGTCTAAATTTAATGGGTGACAGTTTGAATTTCCATATTGCCACGAGAGAATACTATAGCCTACCTACATGTATACGTTATGCGCCCAAAGAAAGATAAATAGGTTCAACTTGTAGAAGGAATCGATAATCACATTGAAAATCGCGTTGTAACAATCACAACCAAATAATCTAAATTTATGTGCAAAGTGCAAACTGTGCGAAAAATCCAGAGGGGCGCACTTGCGCCCCCTTGCGCCCCGCTGCGGATGCCCATGCACTGCCCTGCAATACCTGAGCAAACAGAGAACAAAATTGCATAACTTTATTACAACTCTCTCTACTCCTCCCAAGTATCCCAACCAACCTATAGATATTTTTCAGTTATTTACAATTTAACCACCAGGCTCAAATGCCCTCCTCTTCTTCACTCTCCCATCACCTCATCCCAAAAATGTTGAATTGCTGTTCCACCTCTCTGGAATAAACACTCCTCAGTATTTCATCAACTCTCTGATTATTCCTGCCTACATAGAAACTCTGTAACTCTCAATTCTCTGTGCAAGGCTTTCATTCAAGGTTGAAAAATTTTCAACAAATATTCTCCTTAGCTCTCTCGCCAATCCAACTCCTGACACTCACTATAAGCCTGGACCAGATGCTAAAGATGACCAGGGATCCCAACAAGAAACTGAACCTGAACTCACTGATTTGTTCATAATGAGCAGAGAAGGTGTGTTTATTGTATAACCTGGTTTCAAGGAGGTACGTACTGCAATTATGATGATCATTACAACACACATAATACCAGTTGGCATAATAGTGCTAGTACAGCTGTTATGAAAGACTTACTGATATACCACTGGCAGCTGAGCAGCAGACTGCAAAGTATAAGACTGCTTGCACTTTGGTATTTGAGCATTAAAACTACCAGCCAATATCAATTATACAAGAGTACAAAACTACACAAATATATATAATTATATATATAATATATAATTATATATATAATATATAATTATATATATAATCTATAATTATATATATAATATATAATTATATATCATATATATATTATTATATATGACCAAACGATAGTATAATTTATTACTGGGACACAGCTAAAACTGTGCATTAAATAAGTAAATTTATAGGCAAAATAAATAAATAGGAAACAAATGGAAGCTGTGTATTAATTCCCAAAAAACCCTCAGATTCTTGGCCTACAATTAGCTAGAAATGGACACACCCAGTTAAAACCCAAACTCAGCCCATAAACAAAGAATACCTAAATACAACTTCACCAGGAATGCCTGACAATATGGGTTACCCATCTTGATAAAATTCTGAGATAGCTACAGACCTTGATTTAGGACTATTAACCCCTTCATGCCTAAAAACTAAAGAGTAGTTTAAACTGTGTCAGTTTCCTATAAATTCTCTTTCAGTATCAATGAGCTATGTTAAACATTTATTTGTACAATGCCAGGCAATCATTCCCAGGTTTGTACTTTATTTCAAATTGTCTGTCTTCGCAGTTAATTTAGTGACAAGAATAAAGTGGAATATGCTGGTGATTAAAAGGTCTGTGTATTGTCCTGCAAATCAGTGGTTCTAAAGATTACTGTCAAGATAATTCACCTAGTTTCACCAATAAACATGACAACAGACACTTGTTTTCAAGAATATCTAAGCAACACACTCCGTTCCCTATAAGATTAAAGTGGAACCAGGTTTAATGCCTGTAGTTCATCTGAATTTCACTAAACAGCAAAAGACACATTTTAATGGTTTATTTAGGCTAAGTAATGCAATAAACTGCTATGCTAATCGAATATCTAAAGGATTCTTATCAGGATAAAGTTTTATATGCAGGCTTTAATACAATGATAATGGAGCTACAAGGGGCCTTACTGTCTCATGAACGCTAGTTGCTATCAGAGACAAAATTGTGCGGTATGAAAAAATGCAATTTCTTGAAAAGGGCAAACATCATCTACTCATATTTGTAACTAAAAATGTCACATGTATGTTACCAGAGCCAATGGGTCATTTCAATGAACAAAACTAGGAATTTGTGAAGGCATTGAATAGAACTCATGTACAATGTTGTACAACATGCCTAAATATTACACAGCACGTATGCAAAAATAGTTTATTTCAATGAACGTTTGTTGCCACATAACACAAGTTAGCAAACACAGAACAATTTATAACCAAGAGCACATGAGAGCACATGAAATCTCATTGGCTTTTGAGCCGCACTGCCCAAGGTACACAACAAAACAAAGGTTTTAAGTGGTTCAGAAGACATTTAACATGTGTTAAAAACCACTGCAAATTAACCTGGAACCAGGGCTTTTTTAACGTGCAGTTGTACACAACATGTGCGGTTCTAAATGGATTTGTGCAGTTGTAGAAGCACTTCTGTACAGCTAAAACTAGCAACAAAGGTCATTGTCCTCCGATTGGAAGTAATTTACCATGGAGAATGGGAAAGGAAAGAAGGGGTTGTGCAGTTATAAAAATTCCTTAAAAACAGCCCTGCCTGGAACATTTTCCGCACCTTAGATTCACATTTCGGTGTGACCTTGCGTGCGTTATAAATTTATTTAATAATAATAATAATAATAATAATAATTATAGCTAATTTTTCTAGCTTCTTCTTAAAAGATGTAATAGTGTACTCACCGATGTTACTCCAATTTGGAGCTGCTATAAGACCACATAAGCTCAGACTCAGTATTTTACAATTTACTAACAAACTGTATACGTTAACAATGAGCTGCATTCACTTCCCACTCGCTCTAAGCACACTCTCATCAGTCAAGTGTAAAAAACGGAATCTGGAAATTTAAATACTGCTCAGAGCAGACTGCAAAGTACAAACGCTGCAGCAACGTATCCAATACTTCGTTCACAAAACAAAATATGTATCGCTCTTAGTAATGCAACTTGCAGTAAACAGCAAAATATATCCAATATATCGACATCTGCTGACCTGCTTTGCAGGTTGCCTGCAAAGCACACATCTGTCTTAGTTCAATGACTAAACTACCTATACATAGCAACTGTCTTTGTAGCCATTATGTAGAGTTCACAGAATTACTTATAACCCCACTTCTGTACAATACCTGTCAGAAGGAAGGGTTAATCAGTGTAGCAATTTTTCAGTCATATCTGCATTGATATATAGTGGAGTAGGTATGTCTTATGTGTTGGAAAATAATACGTCTAGTACTACCACAGCACAGTCCTGCTTCTGTCAGCCATTACGTCTGCATGATACACAAACCATCTGCTAAGGTGACTTATGCCATGCATTCAGTATTGTGTAGGAGGCAGACTGTTGAAGCAATCAGAACCAACCTCTGCAACCACCCTAAGAATAATCCACTGATGATGTGACCTTAAGGAGAAATTATTATCACACAATGCTTAAGAGGCTAAGCTCATCAGTGTTTTGCAAGTTACATATTTTTACAAGAGATGCGTCATCACAATTTCTCCAGGCATAAATGTCTGTCATCATCACCTCTGCATAAAAACCAACTGCAAAACAACTTTGCAATATACGCAAGTGGACGTTCCTCCTGGCTGGTAGATAAAATTCTTTCAGGTACAACTTTTAGCACTTTTTACATTGGAAGAGATTCTACCAAGACATGCTAGAAAAATTTAAGCAAAAATCATAGGATAAACATTGGTAGTGCACCACAAAAAAGACCCATGGATACATAAAAATATTACACATTAGGGGTACATTTTTTTCACCATTAGGCTTTCCATTAGTAGTAGTATTGATGACAATTTTGAATTTATAACTGATTTTCAAAAAAAAATTGCACATCAGAAGAGCCTAAGTCTCTTCTTAAATCATAAGAAAGCTTTCTTGTGAAATCAGAACTGCTTGAAAAACACATAGCCAGGTTGTAATGCTCCCAGTCTTTCAATCATTGCATGCACTTCAATTAAATCTGGTATGCAAAACTTATCTAATGTTTTCAGAGTTGGTGTGAGCCTGAAGCAACATCCTTGAATTAACAGAGAAATTCTCCAAGCTCAACAGTAGACCTCTGATGAAAATAAATGCACAGATCACTAATAAATTACATGCTCAATGTAGGCTAATATTACCTCTACCTTCACACAACTAAATTTTTTAACTAGTAATTTAGTAGATTAATTATCTCATCATGCCTTACCTTGCTATACCAGTACGCAGAATATATAATCCCTTATAGTACAGAGCTCTTCAACTTTCTCATACACTAACAGATACGTGTATAAACTGGCATAGAAAGCAACAAATCTACCTAGCAAGTCAAAGCTATTTTCAAACTATTTGCAGCTTACTTAGATCAGTAAACAGATAGCTGGTAATCAAAACACAGAGAGGCACTAGTTTTCCCACTGAGAAATCCCAGCCCACGCACCAGTGAATCTTGCACAGCACTATTTCTGCCACATGCAAAATTAATCACAGTGACCAGAGTCTCAAGAAACACCCAGAAGTATGACTTCTTGTAAAGCCTCTACAGGTCTATCTATTAATATTTCTAACACATAAAAAACTACTGCATCAGATGTCAGCAGCAGGCCCTGCTAATCTAGCCGCACAGCCACAGAAATAGCCACAGAAAGCCTAAACAACCAAATTTATGATTAATACAAATAGCTAACACTAAAACTCTCCTGTTGCCATGGTAATCTTCTAAGCAACTAGATTAATGAGTAGTAGATTCAAAGCAAATTATCAGCAAAACAAATATATAATTGCCTGGCATTTAATAGAGTATCATTAATATTCATTTCAATAAACATGTGTTAACTTTAGTGAATATAAGTTATGTAATTTAAATCATTTCAATGTCATACAACAATCCATTTTTACATGATTGCTACTATCAACTACATCAGCTTATGGTAGTATTTCGATCTCTGAAGCTATATACTGTTGCTGCCACTCTCGTACACTTTCAATAATAAGGTAGAGCCATCAATCATGGTCCCAGCAGTCTAGATTAGGTGTCTTAACCGGGTTCTGTGCACAGTGGCATGCAGGGCTTTTTTTAACGTGCGGTTGTACGCAAAATGTGCAGATCTAAATGGATAAATTTGTGCAGTTGTAGAAGCACTTCTGTACAGTTAAACTTAGCAAAAATGGTCATTGTCCTCCGATTGGAAGTTATTTACCATAGAGGATGGGAAAGGAGAGAAGGAGTTGTGCAGTTCTAAAAATTCCTTAAAAACAGCCCTGGTGGCATAGCTCATTGGTCGTATCCCTAAATTTGGAAAAGTGATGGAGTACATGCGGAATGTACTCCACTGGCTTCCATTTCCACAGCAGATTGCCTATTGGCAATTGGTCTGGCACTGCATGGAGGGTCTGGCTCCTTTCTACCTGCAGGAGCTCTGATGTCCCACCTCTGGCATCCAGCGGCGATCTGCTCTCCAATCAGCTAATGAAACCAAAATTTTCGTCCCTTGCTCAAGGACTACTATTAAGCAGAGACGCTCTTTCTCGGTGGCTGACCCTAGGGCCTACTGTGCTATGCCTGGTGCCTAAGGGTCAGACCATTATGTTCCTTAAGAACTTAAAATTGTTTATTTAGGTGTGGTTAGACTGGGAGTGCTTCTGAGTAGATAACCTTGAAGGTGTGCTATATAAAACTGTTCTTTTTGGCGTTGCTGGAGTCGGGAACACCTCTGAGTTATTTCCTTAAAGAGGTGCTACATAAATAAACGAATCAACCAATAAAAACTACTTAATAATAATTTATATGGAAGAACATAATAATAAATTCAGAAAGCGTAAGACGCAAATGAGACCAAATAATACCTCTTCAATTTCTGTACAGTGTGCAATGTTGTGCATGATTCAATGGTATTTCATTTGCAATTGGAAGCACACAAAAAAATTTCAACTATTCCAAATCCGTTTTCCTGATCCTTCCTCTCCTGCCAACCACTCTTAACGCTCTCATCTAAACACCATCCACTGTTCTGTGGGATCTCAAATGACTGAACTGCAACTGAAGCTGAACTTATTGACAGACCTATTGATCTTTATCTGACTGAATGCCGCAAGTAAGCTGGTTCCTCAGCAATTGCGAAAAAATCAGGAAAAAATTGGATTAAAAAAGTGTGTCCTCTGATGCCTGTAGTTAATGATACAATTGTATTCACAAACTATATAAAAGCTCAACGAATAATTGTATCATTGGCTGTGTGTAATCTCTTCTTTTAAATCTCTGTGCTCTATGTAGGTCACACCTGCACGCAGAAAATGAAGAAAGGCACAAATTCTAAATTGAAGTGAACAAGAAAATATGTCAATCACTCTCTGCCAACTGAGATCAAAACACCTTCTGCTTCGAAGGTGGGCTCCATTTGCTGCCTATGTTATGGCTGGCAAAAAACAGTTGGTTGTATATCTGAGGGCTGAGGCTACACAGGTACCATGGCCATAAAACAATTTTACTCTCCTCCACATACATCGGCATAGCTTAGAATTTTGGCATCAAGGGTGAGCTATGGTAATCTCCCAAAAATAGCATTTAGAGAATCATTATAAGTTGAATGTTAATAGATAATAATATAATAATAATAATGACTTCCCTTACTGAACAATCCGGTTGACAGACCGCAAACGGTTACAGTGTACAGTTAATCAGTTATGCAATTGAAACAATTCACAAGAACACAAATCACAAACCTTATCTACGAACAGAACAGACAGCCTGCAATACAAGGGCACTTATAGCAGCCTACAAAGAACGTATATCCTATCGAGCTTCGGGAATCGAACTCAATTCCGCTGATCTCCATGCCAGCACGTCATCCAATGCACCAACGCCCCCCCCCGCCCCTCATCAAACCCCAATAGATGACATGATATCATGACAACAGAGTTGAACAGACTAACAAGGCTGACAGAATCTGAAGAGTTTGGGCCGTTTTTAAAGTCTTTCATGTCTCTTATCCAATTCATGAAATGTTCTGGAGTAGTGTACAATGTACATTTTGCTTGATGCTTAGTGGAATTAAGCAATTATATCCATTATCCATTCAGATCTGTTGAGTGGCTGCGACAGATTTGTGCATTTAATGCATTTTTAGCTTCACTTGTAAGTTACTGTGAAAACTTTGAAGATTCAGCCAATTCATCTAAGATTTGGCAATGCAAAAAAGTAAAGACCTTCCGGTTCAGTAATTTGTGAAAAAAATCTGAAATTTCAACTTTAATCTAGCAAAGAATCTCTCTAAAAGAACTGTGCATAATTTCTTTGTGTGAGTAAATAGTTAATTTGGCATATGATGAATTTTATCAGTCAGTGAATGTTTCCTTCTTTATCTGTACTTCAACAGAGGAACCAAGGAAGAATTTCATCTTCCTTAGTAGTTAAACCCAAACAAACAAACGTCTTGATTACCTTCATAGCTTATCAGCGGGGTTCAAAGTGGGTTGGAGCAAGCTGGAATAGCGTTCCCACTGCTGCTCTCGAAATTCTCGGCTTGCACACCCACTGCTCACCATACATGGAATGATGGAAAGTTCTCTTGAAACTCATGTGTTCCAATAAAACTTCTTCAGCATTCCCACTGCTCACACATTTGGTGTTCCCACTGCTCACCAAACCACTTTAACCACTGCTTATTAGGCCTAGACAGTATACAGCTGCATTTTCGGGAAATTGTGGTAGGCCTAATTCTGTGTTTAACTTCAATCCTGTCTCTATATAGGTCTAGTTACTGACTAATGAAACTGCTATACGTTGCATTCATTTATATGAAACTGCTGAAGAATCAGAGCTTGTTCAAAGAATTGACCACAAACTTCACAGAACATGCCGCAGCTGGCAGCTGCTGCCAATTTTCTATAATTTTCCCTCTAAAATGAGTTCTGCCTTGTTGAGCTCTTTGATAACTTTTAGGCAAGTTATATGCACCAAAAAATGATTGGGAAAAATACAAATTGAATATTAGGTCTACACATCATAAATATTCCATGACTCTAAAACTAATATACCCCTTAGGCAGGGATGTAACTAGCATTGGGCTTGGTGGGGCTTAAGCCCCTCCACCAAACGAAGCTGAAGCCCCCCCACCCCCAAATAAATCAAGCCGTTGTATGCTTACGGCTAAATATTTGACCTTATGAAGCTAGATGAAGGTATGATCAAGGCTTAAGCCCCACCCCCAAACGAAAAATCCTAGTTATGGCCTTGGCCTTAGGCTACAGAACCTTCCCTAAGGCAACTGTGGCTTTAGTGAAAGGTCAGAAAGGTGACTGCCTAGAGCATCATGCATAACACGATTGTTGAAAGATAAATTTTCTTCTTCATTAATCCAGAGAAGCTTTGATCTTGATCAGTACAAACAAGAACCAGCCATCCGGAGGGAGGAAAAGAGTTTTACGGAGAATGCCAGTTAGAGACCTCTTATCGTAACTTACGCCAGTGTTACGCCACTCTTTAAGTGGATGGAGTTCAACGAATTTTATCTAATGGCTAAAGTCGAGTTCGCCTACAGATCTCAATGATAGAGCTCTGGCTAAATTTATCCAGGACTTTATGCTTGCAACCTTAAAATCAAAGCTTAAGCTGGCTGCAGGGCCTAGCATGTCTTTTAAAGTTTTTAAGTATTTTAATAGATTTGCATTGTGCATATTCTCAAATCTGAAGTAAAAGATGTTGAAAAGAAAATATGAATATACATTCAGTATATATTAGTTTCCAACTGTCTCCATATATAGGCCTATAGATACTTACTTAGTTACTTGGTCCTTCCCTGCAGATCTGCACATGGGGCAATGACCTTCCTCCATTCCTCACTGTTCTCCATATATAGGCATTAGGCGTGGGCGGAGACTTGTTCTACAAGTTGCGGGGAACAACGAGTGGCCAAAGGAAGGACGAGAATTTTTGGGCGGACGAACGGCTGAGTCGCCAACGAAATTTTCCATTTCTTGCCGGCCAAAATTTCTCACGACCTTTTTTTTGGTCGTTTCGTCAAAATTTTAGGAAAAATATACCATTGTTTGTGTCAAAAAAGCTGATGACCTTACCTTTAGTCCTCTGGTCTTTTGATCGAGGATCTCATACCATGCATGGCATATGTGTCCTAAACTTAAGTATTGGGGGGGGGGACAAATGCATGGACGGACCCCAACCCAAACATTGAGAGTCCGTCCCCCCCTATCCCTCACCCATAGGTCTCCACCCATGTATATAGGCCAATTAAAATTAATTAAACTGTCATTTATAATGCACTTGGTGTTAAAGTCGTGTGGCTTGAGTGAACAGCAGCTTTACAGCAGGGCTGGATTACCAAATTTTGTGGCCATGCAGCCCATGCTGAAGCAAAACTGTGGGGCACCATCCTCACAGAATCCCAATAAAAGACACATAAAGCATGCTATACATTTTTCAACAACAGGCTGTCAATAAGTGTAGATTTTATCAGTCATCCAAAAAGAAGGCCTAAGTGAGTAGTTTTGAACAAAAGAGTTTTGTGTTAATTTTTACTCTTAGACAGTTTGACCTGACAAATAACCATAATAATTATAAATATAGAATTTTTTGCATGTCATGAGTGCCAGGCTGTGGGGCCCCTAAAGAATTTGTGTGGACTTGATACAACAGAAAACACATTTTGAATGTTATTGTAGGCTGTATGGGAAGCCAATGTTATAGTGTAGTTCAAGATCGGTGGGATTTGGTAAGATTTGCGCATAAGTGGGGAAGTGATAAGAGGTTGACAAGTGGATGCAAGGAGGCCAAACAGGAGTAGGCCTAAGTTGCAATTATCAACTCCAGAGATAACCAAAGCCTGTATGCCTACTAGTAGGCGTATGGGGGCGGCTCAACAAGTTCCGTCTTAGATGCATTAAGTAGGCGTGTGGATGCACGTGTTTGCATATCAGAGAAACAGATGATTACACGAGATATAGCACTATGCCACTATCAGTGTCCTTGACGGTGAGTTTGGCTTATAAAATAATACTTGATTGCGTGGCATTGCAATCAAGTAAAAGCGTCTATTCGCTCAAAACACTAACCTTTGCGACGCGCAGTTTCTGGGCAAACTCGTATCCACCCTGCAGTCGAATTCCCCATGGCTGTCCACCCTCGAGGATGACGGTATACGCGATTCCAGACGACGGAGACGCCGCCGCCATGACACACAAACCGGACGCAACGTAATCTCGAAACTCCGGCGGCGCACACGAAATTTATCAAACGTTATAATCTCGAAACTTTGGACGTTCGCGGATGATGGTGTCGTGCTACGAACGCAACCCAACCCACAGCAGCCTTCTATCATCAACGTAGAAGAAGCACAACACAGCGTAGTACTCATCGTTAGGCTATAAATACACGCCGCAACAGCATCCAGCAGACATCGAACGATAGAATTATAAGCCGTATTTACCAACGCTGAGCAAGGTCATTGGAGTCTTTTGAGCCAGTATGATGCATCCCTCAGTTACCATTACCAGCGTAGGCCTGCAGTAAGTTAGGCACAGCGGATTATGGAGCGAACACGGCCGCTTGGAAGAGCAGGAGAGGCGCATTTTAGAAGTAAACATCAGTCAATCAGTACGTTTAACCATTTCAAATGCCCTTGTGCTGCCTTTAGAGCACAGTCACCTATTGTTACGAATTTGCACAACTATGGATTTTTAAAGTTTTCGTTATGTCCACGTAGGCTACGTTACTAATTGAGAATAACAACGAAATTATATATAGACCTAGGTCTAACTTCACCATTTAAATACCACCATTCACTTTAAAACTCACTGTGAAGAACGAAGGCATCTTGAAATGACGAAAATGAAATCTCATTTGAACTTCAGACGTGTTTGCATTACTTTTGTCCTGGACCTATAATGTGTCAGCAGTTTCGACTATGACCTTATTTGATATCGACGCAACAGAATTAACCATGATTCAGACAGAGGTTTCCTGCTAGACTTGAAACGCGCAATGAGAAGCTAAACCTGAGAAGCTGAAGTTGTAACATTAGGAAAGTAGAGTAAGCAAATCTTGGGAATGTGATTAAATGAATTGGCATTAATTAGAGATCATGCATATAAACTAGAAAGGTAATTAAAACCCACTCAAATGCACTTGCTATTGGAGTTTTCTTGATGTCAAAGAAATTGTAATTACACATTGAGAATATGAATAAGATTACCATAGGCCAATGTTCAGTTACTCAAACCCAGTTCATGTGATAAAGAATCCAATTGGTCAACTTATGTACCATTAATTTGGACTACAGCAGCAGTGGCACAGCAGCAGGTTTATTTACAAACATAATTATTCATCGTCCAAAAGATACTGAATCATTTGACTCGTACCAAGAAACTGCTTGATCAGAACTAAGTAACTTAATGGTTGGATACTCATTTTCAACATTCTTTTTTATGATTAGCTTAACATAATCTCGTTTTCTTACTGTTTATCTCACAAAGCACAAAATATCAAAGTACAAATACGGGTTATTCTTTAGGCTTAAACGTACAATCGTACATCTCTGAAATTTATGCTATGTAAATTATACACCTAAGAGATGACAATGCAGCTTGAACAATCTTGTTTGTTTAGTCGGAAACTTTATAAGTTGTGATTAAACAATTCCTAAAACAGAGAGATGTAACTTCTCTTCAAAATAATTCTGCCAAGTCTGCTGGTGACAGTCAAAATGTTACAGACAAAATACACAATGTTGACAAATACGTGTTCCTATTACAGATCTATGCCAAATGCACTTAACAAATCAGTTACTACTGATTACATTGCCAAAAACACCCATATCAGTCACTTATTTTTACAAGTTCCTGACCTTGTAAATGTCTTACTCCACATTTTCCGTCTCTTCACATTTTTCCTTCACCTCTGCAACTTTGCACACAGCTCATCAAAGCTTCAAATGGCAGCAAAGCCAGCTAAGCTGCTTCCAAACAACTTTGGCCATATTTTTAATTTATCACGAATAATGTTGAGTTTTACATTACAAAACAAGACATGAAAATTACTGGAGTAGCACTTCAGGAAAAGTGTCTAATAGCATAAATACCAGTCAACCTACAAGTAGTGACAATTGCAAATGTTTTCCATCCTGTAAAAGTTGTTAGTTATTATTTAAATTTAACTGGCTGTCCACACAAACTAAATGCATAAACAAAATCGCTTGATATATGGATATGGATTGGTGAATGGAACCCAAATATTGCCTGCAGCATTGGATCTTAAAGTAGTCATTCGTGAACTGCCACTGATCCGCAGGGTACTGATCACTGGTCCGCGGAGTACTGATCACTGGTCCGTGGAAAAGAGTTAAAAAATAAATTGTAAGAACTATAAAAAAATTAAATTCACTTCTAATATAGTTTGAAACCTTGAGCCTACTTTTTTTTAAAATTTACTTAAATGAGAATTAAATTGAAAAATGAAATAAATGCTGCTAGAGATGACCTTTGATTAAATTGAAATAAATCCTTAATTATAAATAGCCTTATAATAGCCTTTCTGATAATATAAGATAGCTTTCGTTTGCACTTAGTAACTAAGTTAGACATACACGAGTTTCCAAAAACAATATGTGTTCTGTGGCCTGCAGAAGTTTGAGAACCACTGGCCTATAGGGTTAAAAGTGAGCAAGGTAGGCCTGTTACCCGGCATTCATTTTAGGCACCAGATTAAACACTGACTTCTAGCACCCTCTGACATCCAAACAGACATGGCTACCCACTTTTGCAACCCACTTTTGCAATTCACTTTCAGCACTGTTTGCCCAGCAATCTACCATGGTGGTTATTATGTTTTGGAATAAATCCACTTAACTATCAGATATCCTGTCATTAACTGTTGCATATGCACACATGCCCAAGCTAACCAAAGTGCAGCAAAATTATTGCAATTTACATTAAACTTAACTAGACAAAATAGTTAAAAACAAGAAATTTTCATACTAAACTTAACTAAATAAAACAGAAAGCGATATTTTCAGACAATTTTCACAGAGCTGTAAAACCAAACTGCACAGAAGAACAGCATCTCCTTTGAGACTACCCAATCCAAGTGCTGCCTCTTATCTACTACAAAGAAACATTCAGTCCCAAAACGTTCAGAGCAAAACGTACTTCATTCCAACAACTTTGCATCATCTGCGCCACCAGATCTTCACATCCCAGCTCGCAGTGTTATTTCATCATTTGCATGCAATACTAAATAAAGGAGATACACTCGAGAAGCTTTGGACAGGAACCCTGAGCATGCCATCATGTACAGATCAGCAACATTATTATTAACTACTCAGTGTGGTGTGGAACGTTTGATAAAATATTTCCTTCCATGAAACACTCAGCTCTGAGCAGTCACCTGACTACCCATCACGACATCATTGCCTAATAAATCAACTGTTCAATGGGTAGCATGGAAGTCTTTGCATGCAGTTATGTTGGTTCAAAGTTAGTTAACCCTTTAACAACCAATGTGTACAGAAATGCATGGAAAACATATGCAGATGGTCGTTAAAGGGTTAAGCGGTTGGTCATCTGGCTGGCAAGGTCAGATCTTTCAGTCATCTTTACGATAGTTTAAAAAGTACAATTAACTCCTAGGCACTGACGAAATGATGTTCTGTATGCTTACATGGACTTGATTAAAAACTGTCGACTGCAACTGACAACACCTTCCACTGCTTCAAAGCTTACAGACAATGAATTGTACAGTACTTAGTGACTCATGACTCTTAACTAACACAGCAATCTGTTTCAGGTAATTAATCATCAAGCATCGTTGGTTGGGTTTCAGTTTATATTGTCACCCTCAAGATGCCCTCCAGTCAGCAGCTATAACAGTGAGCAATCCAGTCAGATGAACTGCCTTCTTAACCTTATCTACAGAACACTTTTACACAGAAAACCTATGAATTTGTAGGCCTTGGCCATGTTAAACGCATATACAAGACCTTACATGTAGAGCATGTTACAATTACATGCTTAATGCTTGCATGTATACAGAGTATGACAGATATATAAAAACATCAATGTCTGAACATTTACTTAGGTTTTCCTAGATTACACGGAAATCCTTAAAGCAAAGATATACGCAGGTTTCTATATAGTAAACTTTTCAGAAGCAAGATCTTGAGGTCAAAGAATCCTTTTGATGAACACAAACATGACAATAGCAAGTTTTGTAGCACAATTAAATTTTAAAACTTAGAACAAACATTCAAATATGTTAAATTAGTGTCAGTATGATTGCTGTATATTTCATTTTATAACAGAAATTTAAAATTTTGAGCCATTGTTTCTAACTAAAATAGCATAAATTGACAATGAGACTGGTAATTCTAGATCTTTTGCTCCTGTACCAATACCTTGTTTCCGAGGAATCATAAATACCTCCGGAGCAAAATAATTTTAAAAATCACCTTCTGACACACTGCAAAAATGTAACATTGTTTGCTGTATTTGCACAACATGCAAACTACCACACACATATATGCACATTTGCTCCTTATCCTCCTGTAAGCCATAACTGTACCAAATATCTTTCCAGGCCATTCATGGAAGGGCATTCATCTGATAACATGGAAGGAATAGTCTCATCACTCTCATGTAAATGCTCATCAGAGAACAGTAAGTGTGTGTTTACACAGTCAAAAAGTCACACTCTTGAATACATGGCTGTCATAGAGGAGCTCAGTAATTAAAGAAGATAAAACTAAAAAAAATAGAAACCAGTTTTACTATAATTTCCAATTAAACATAGCAAACTTGAGCAAGTACAATAGTTTTCCTAAGATTTAACAAAAACAAAGTAATAGCAACAATTATGAGACCACGCACATGTAATGTGAGATCATTCTTATTGCTACTACCAGTACCTTTGTAATTTAACTATTCATAGACAACGCTGCACTGTTCATTTTCTGCGACTATGAGCTCTAATGTTCTGTTTGGGTAACAGTGTGTATTTGGTTTATTCAAATTGGTATAACAGACCACCATAGCACACAAGAATTGAACTGCTTGCAGTAAATGTAGGTTACAAAACTCTTTCCTCAGAATGCAACATTAACTGTCAAGCACAGACTAGTACTCACTGGCAGACGCCATTTATGAATTTTGAAGAATCTCCAGCAAAGTAATTCATCATTTATGTAGCTCCACAACCACAAAGTTTCTAAGCAGCACTCCAGCTAACAGCCACAACTGAACAGGAAATTTCAGTCTGAGAAGGCAGTGAAGACTCAGAAGCTTAGTTTCACCCATTCTGGAATGATGGGCTACCCACAGCATAGTTCCCATTTGGCATAGTAAAAACATGAAATAAGGGACAAAACTCATGGGAAATATCTCTCAAAGTGCAAATTCAAACTGGAAATAGAGACAATCACGTGTACACAGCTATCTAACACACTTATGAATAACCTGCAAAGCACTTATGCTTACATAACAAGGCTCTGCTCAGTGGAGAGCTAAGCAGTGGGTTGCTTTTAAATGTATATCATAGATCCAAGTCTGTGAAAGATATCCTGCAAAGAATTCACTTGTATCTTGTATATTAAAATTCACCTAAAAGTCAGAAGACAAGCAACGTCACAACCTATCATCGATTTAAACAAATGAACATTATTCTATCTACTGGCAGTGTTACCTATGAAAAAACAAATTTTATTAATTGGAACCTAATCACATAAAGCTTATGCTCTCAATTAATGACTGTCGAATAAAATGGTTTATTACAGTCACACAGCATCCAATATCGATCTAGCGCTCGTTCCTCAATGCCAAAAAACACAATTAAAGGCATAAATCACCAGCGAACACTCAACATTGTGGCTAAAAATTGACTAAACTTCTACGTTCCTCTTACGTTTAAACAAGGCAACTGCTAAAGCCGACTGTCATGTACAAGCTTGATGAAATTAGCAACAGCACCAGTTAGGATGAATGAATATGGCAAGGCTGCATTGCAGTGGTGGTGGCAGTGGCATCTTCAATAGCTTTCTCCTCACAATTAGTTGGCTGAACGAATTGCGTCGAGGTTTTTGATACATCAGCCAGCTTCTTGCAGAGCTGGAAGAATTTAACGGCAGTTCGGTGCATCACAGAAGGTCGGAGGAGACCAAAGTCGCTTAGATTGACGAGATGAAGTAGAAAGTTGCGCCTGAGATTTTGATGGATAATTTCAACGCCATACTCCTCAACGAAGGTCGAACACGCTTTCGGAATCTGGCAGTCACTGATGTAGCTGGAACACGAAAGTCATGAATTAACATTTTCATTGGCAGTTAACCATTCATCCATAAAACTGTGAATTTTATTCACTAGTAATGTGTCTCACCATTTTGGCTCATTTAAAAGATCTTATATGCTAGGCATAATTCGATTTAAGCCGCCAAGTAGATGGGTTGTTTTAAATATATTAGGTGTCCAATGACATAATCTAGACTTTCCAAACTATACTAAGTGACCTGAATGACACAGTATCATAAAATAATATTGACAGCGATTTGATATGATGCAGAGTACCATTCACTGCCATCCGGCTGTCTGTCTGTATTTCCATTCATTACCGTGCAGCTGTCAAAAAGGTAATCACACAAGTCTTATCATTATAGAATTATTAGGTTTGCTGAATTGCATAAAAATCTCACTGGAAACTTACTTATGTTGCATTACATGCAGATTCCACATCTTCATAACTTCTTTTTCTCCTTCATTGACATCAGTAAATTCATCGATCATCTGTGATAAAAGATCAAACTGTTTGAAGGTTGTTTAATATAAATTTATAAGATAAAGCTGCACAAATTGTGATAAATGATCAAGGTTGAAGGTTGTTTAATATTTATAAGATAAAGCTGCACAAATTTTCAAGGAACGTAGTTTCTGAACTTAGGTTCAAGTCACAATGTCTCTTCTATTCGCGTGGCATATATTAAACAAGCAGAAGCAAACTGCAGCTGCCATTTGTCTATGCAATAAAAGCTGATAAGAGTATCATACATTGCATAAAAATTCAAAACAGTAAGAGCTGATCTGATTTTTCAACAGGTTTGCTTTGTGGGATTGGAATGAAAGATCACTGTTTAGAGATTATTACTTATCACAATGATTCGCATTTGATATAATCTTTCCAGTCACACTCACACACATCTGAAAAAAAGCAATTAGCAAACCAAAGTTTAATGCTTACATTCTGTGTCTTTTGCCTGAGCCAGTTTGGATAGTTTTCCTCCTCACTGTCAACGTCGATCTCTGACGGACGCACTGGTCGACATGTCAACGTGTGGTAGTACAACCTACATCCCAAACAAACACTTTGAAGATAGACATCATTTGAAATTTCAGGTTCTGCTCTTCTCCAGATCTATAGAGCTCTTCTTTTCTTAATCATGATAATTTTCAACAAACCTTGATTTGTCTTGTGTTTACTCAAATGCACCGGAAAAACTTGAGCAAACTGGCCTCAACACATTATAGTATACTGTGTGCAAATTATTCATCAAATGTATTGACTTGCCTGTTATGACCATGGACAGTATGTCGTGACTTCTGACAATCTCCATCTCCTTCCAAGAAATCTGTTATGCCCAAGATAGGCTTAGATCTCCTACACACAAAATATGCAAAAACAAGAGTGGTATTCAAACCAATACTGGAAATCATTAAAAAAAGCACAAGCTTAATGCTGTAGTTCAATTTCACTCAAGTACAAAGCTATTCGGCGTGCACAGAAGACTGTCAGACGTAATTAGGAAGCGACATTGTTCTGCGTTGTCTTGGACCCATCACCACACATACATGTTTTAATGCGTTTAGTTGAGATTGAGGTTCCGTGAGAAAATATTAGGACGCTTTGATAAAAAAAGTTTGGAAAATAAACACTGGTCTAGACCTAAAAATGACCAAGCATGGTGTCCTGCCTCAACTAACAGACCTAACAACCTCAAGAGTACACGTCCTAATTCAAATCATACACCTCATGCAATACTTTACCTACATTTACCCATAGCCTAATGGAAAACGTTAATTGCAAGTCGTACCTAGACACCAACAAGTGCGTGACTGACATTCTGCGCACAGGACCGTTGCGACTAAATGCGTAGCCAATGTGTGAATGCAAGTCCTGAGGATTTCCAACGTACGATCCGTCGTAGCAATCGTTTATCGACACGTCTATCCGTCCTCCTTTTGGATGATCCTTCCAAACAATTTCAAAGCACAAATATAATTCTACATTCTAACGACGCATTTCATTCGTGAATTATGTACTTGTAAAACTTACTTCAGTTTAGATTAGAAACCCAACAAATTGATGTGTTGAGTGCCAGAGTGGCCTAACCCCATTGATAAACTACATCATGGAACTGATGCTCAAACTAATTGCTGAATAACTATATCACTAAATGACTAATTACTGATACATATATTAATAGACCATATATATGCCAGCTAATTTCTTTACACATGATTCTGCATATACCAATGGCTACATTGTTTACATAATTTCAAGTATAAAATACATGACTGCAAGTGCAAGTATGGTGCTGTTGCACGTAATAGGTGCACATAAATTAGAAGATAACTTAAAACAGACGTTAACTATAAGAAAGTTCCAATCTGACAGGTCATTAATTGTCATCTCTGACAGCATAAAAACACTGTTACAGTGCCATTGCTTCAGATTTTGAATATAAGCTTGAAATAAATTCAACCTACTTAAGTCGTACAAAGAACCCGATTTATAATGACATTCATTACAATCAAAATTTATGAAACAAGGACTGAAACGTGATATGAATTGAAATGAACACTAACCACATACATGAAGTTGAATCGCGAGTGACAACACCGCAAGTGGCTGAGCAAGGCGGCCAGAGAGAGACAGCTGAGATAGCACCACGGACATCGAGAGTCATCCATTGCTTCCGTCTGCTGTCGCATGTTGTTATTATACAAGAACTGGTAGAAGATGCGCTTCTTCTTAGCTGGACTAGTTATCTCCTTAGGACGTTTGTCGACTGCAAAAGCATAAGCATTCAAGTAATGTTCACTAGTGCTGTAATATGCCGAACAAATTTTGTTGAGGGCAACGGCCTCTCTTGTCATAGGCCCTCGTCAAATCTCGATCCATCCCATAAGCAATTAAGCTTGAACAAAAAGACCTATAAATTGCTATATAGAATGAGTAAATAACTTTCTACTGGATTCATTCACATTAGTTGTACAATGTACACATATCAGCCTCAGTACCTAGATACGAAGTTCTGTTAAACTCGTATATATTCATGCACTAGTTCTCCTCTACGGCTCTGAAACATGGTCCTTCGGAAGGCAGGATAAGCTGTGCTAAGATGCCTTTGGCACTAAGTGCTTGAGGGCCTTATGCGGCATCTAGTTGTCTTAGAGCATTAAAATAGCTTTCAAAGTTGTCGGTTTTTGACAAAACAACATAATTTTTTTAACACATTTCTAGATTAAATTCTGTACAAAAACCAAACAACACAAGCATACAACTTCCCTAAGTTTCTCTGATCAATGTGTAGTTTCCAACATACTGATTTTGGCTTGAACCGCTACATTTAACTGTTTCAAACATCCAGCATTTAACCCTTAACCCTTTAATGCCGAGAAGGTAGTAAATGGTATGGAAAGTCCTATACCCTCCAGCATTAAAGGGTTAAACAGTGTTGATGGGAAACAGTGATCATCAAGTAACAATCCTCAATTTAAAAAAATACTGTATCCTATGTGGCTGCAGACCTTCATCTGTCTTCAATGCAACACAAGTAAGTAAAAACATATTCACA
This sequence comes from Lumbricus rubellus, assembly GCA_945859605.1. NCBI lineage: Eukaryota > Metazoa > Annelida > Clitellata > Crassiclitellata > Lumbricidae > Lumbricus > Lumbricus rubellus. Next base: position 25,657,336 of record OX243813.1, on the reverse strand, counting down.
TACACATTTTTAGATCGCTGTTTCGGATATCGATGCAGTTGTTCTGTGCGATTTCTTCACACATGAACTCCTGCTGCACTTGATGACCTCGATCAGGTTCGACGAAAGCCGGTGTCTTCTTCCAAGCAAGACTGAACTTAAGGATTGGACCTTTCGTGAAAACTTCGAGAGGAACACATTCCTAAACCCAACATAACATCGAAACATCACAATTGTAGCAACGTAGAATTTTGTGTAAATTCAGCCTAAAAGCTGGTCACAGGACTTTCTGACTACGCTTAGAAATGAGAAACAAAGTTTTAAATAAAAATAATATTCAATATCTCATAGTTTAAAATTGAATATATTTTTATATGTTGTCTTTAAAATGACTAATGATATATTACTTAGACAATTTATACACTGGTATCCAGACCTTATATACCACGATGCCTTTTCAGGAACCAATGAAATGGATCGGTTTCTCTGATGTGTCCTACACATCCCCACATTTCAGCCTAGACTGCAATCGCTATGTACTGCAACATTGGCAAGTCAATGTTAATTTCTGCTGCAAACTAATATTTCTTTATTAGACAGATTAAGTTATGGAAGAAACTTGATGTCATAGCCTGATACAAAGCGCTTTCGATAAATCAAAGTTATCCGTCCAGTATCATGCTGTTCATAATCAAAAGATGCTGCAGGGAGGTCTTGGGAGGACCTACTGCAGCTTTTTCTGATTAGGAAGAACCTAACACATGGCGTTGAGCCCATGGTGCCTGATGATGATGATAACACATGTTGCAACTCCCTAATAAAATTCATTTTTCTGGTGGAAACTCCTACACAGGCAGTTGATATTAGATCAGATAAAACAGACATTTGTTGTCTAATCAAGAATGTTAAGCTATGCTTGGAGATGTGACAGCTATGCATGGCAGCGACATATAGTCCAGAACCTGTGTGCACTCAGCTCATGGATATACCAAATGCAAGATCATTCAGATGGAGCACAAACATGAACACAGCAATCCAACAACAGTATCCAATACATGGTAGGTTTTAATTAGCAACAGTCGAAACCAGGCAATGAACATTGCAAGCAACTATCAAGAGCTAAACAGAGCAGTACCATGATACAGAGGATATGTAATGTTAAAATATCGAGTAATTAAAACAAAAACATGTGCACAAAACTGACTAACCTTTTCATCATTTACCGATTCCCACTGCGATTGTTTGCTGGAAGTCGACTTAGTCACCTGCTCCTCAAGTACAAGTTCATATTCACCTTCTGACAACAGACATCGATGGCGTTTATCATAGATCACCAGTTCTGCCAAGTATGTCTTCACCAATGTGAAATCAGAATCACGTTGTGAATCCTCGGAACTCCTCACGCTGTTGCTTGACTCTCGTGAGCTACGGAGTTTCTTTCTGGGCGGTCCCTGATTTTCTACAGAATTTTAATAATATTAATAATCCTGCATTGATTCAAAGAACTTATCAATAAAACAAATCAACAGAAATGAAAGGATGAACTTCTGAAGCAAATGTTTTTGTTACGCTGTCAACTAGTTATTTGATTTCGGTAGGTGATGCTGCAAACAAGCAACATGGCCACTGTTGTTTACAGGCACTGTAGCGTGGATTCAACTTTGCATTCATGAGAGTTCAGCTATGCGTCAGTCGATTGCTGTGCTGTCCAACAGGCGGCAAGCGAACTAATGTCTTCATCAAAGTTATTTGTTTTATCTTAGGATGGGCAAACGTTAAGAGCTATTATATGGTTTTGGGGTGCATAATAGGTTAATAGTTAGCATGTATACAAGACATAAGTTTCAACTCCATGTTCAACTCCCAGCAAGATCAAAGAGAAAACAGGATTTCTCTTCCACAAGAAGCCTACAGCAAAACTCATTCATAGAAAGATTATATCGCCATAGATACAATGTGAGTGGGACAATAAGTTTGTAATGAAGAAGACTGGCCAATGTATGCAAAATTTTAAAACTACAGCAATGCCAAACTTGGCTTAACGGAATAAATGATCTAACATTCCGAAATCGATTTCAAAATATTAAGAATCAGACATTAGATAGAAATTTTATAATAGTAATAGCTTAAGACAGAGTTCACAGTCAGTATCGGAACGCAACCACCTAAATGTCGCATAGACTTATAGTTCAACAGCTCCATGGCAGTTTCTCATGGTTAGCTAATTTGGTTCTGCTGCATCAAATTACAACAACACTTGCTTCTTTCCAGTGTTTAGCAAGTAGACAATACGTGTAGGCCTACCTAAGTCACTGTTAGTGTCTGCTTTGTGAGGTGTACGTGCGGAGGCAACAGTAGCCGAAATCTTCACTGAAACCTGGATCCTGAGGACGTAAGATTTGATGGAATTGCTTCCGTTTAGGCTGAAGCTATCGCTGTACAGAGAAATGGCCGGCAACGTTGACCCGTCCGCAGCACAGCTGGGATTGCATGGAATAGAAACTTTGCTTGTAGTGATTTCCTTTATTGGCGTAGAAACATCCTGATAGAAAGAAAAACAGAAAACAACATATTCATTACATAACACCTACTGTTATCTATATGATTCTACATAGTATCTACGTTTAAACATATATCTATATATATAAAAATGAAACTTTCCAACCGTGCGTTATGAGTGTTTTCGAAAACTGACGAACCGATTGTTTTGAAATTTTTACAAAACCTTCCATTCCAATAGAACCGTGTTGTATTATGCTTTTTTTCCGAAAAAACCCAATCTTTTTCACAAAAAGAGAACTTTGAAATACGTTCGACCGCCATTTGCAAATTATACATGTCCCAACGTCCATGAGGGTTGCCAGATTTCGGAAACGTTTTTGTCGCGACATCACGTTGAAAAGTCGCCCAAAAGTCGCGAGATGACCAACTTCGATCTGGGTTGCCCAAAAGTCGCGATAGGGCATATGTCGCTGTCGGAAAGGAACGTGTGAGGGAGGAAAGAAGGAAGAGGGAGCGGGACAAAGAAGGAGTGAAGGGACCGGAGGGGAGGGATGGAGAAGGATGGGAGGGGAGGGATAGAAGGAGGAGGGGGAGGAGGGGAGGGGGAGTGGAAGGAGAGGCGGAGGGGAGGGGGAAGGGGGAGGGAGACGTTGGAGGGGGAGGGGAAAGGGAGGGGGACGGGGAGGGGGAAGGGGGAGGGAGACGTTGGAGGGGGAGGGGAAAGGGAGGGGGACGGGAGGGGAGGAGGGAGGGGAAGGGGAAGGGGCGGCGGAGGGGAGGGGAGGGGGGACGGGGGGAGGGAGACGGGGGAGGGGAGGGGGACGGGGAGGGGGAGGGAGACGGGGGAGGGAAGGAGGCAGATGACAGTCTTTTCTGCCACAGCAACGCGTGGTCGGGTACAGCTAGTATATATATATATATATATATTAATATATAACAAAAGATCAACATGTCATGAAGAGATCAATGGAAAGTAGACAAGGTTTGTATGACTAGTCTTTTATAAAATTATCGGCTGCCAATAAAAAAGCTGTTGAGAATCTGTTAAATTATTGCAAGATTCATGATGATGGAGATTAAGTATTTCCCGCTTATCTAAGTCCCGGTAGTCTTTCTTCTTGTCAAATTAATTACTAACTTATCAGAGTTCACGTGTACAGCATTCAAAGATACAAGAATCCTTGATGGGTGTGCTGGTTAGTTAGTTAGGTATGATTTATTTCCATATGACAACACTCTGAACTCGATTTCCTTTTAAGTAGCCTTTCATTTCATTTAACTGAAATTCAACCAGACCCAAAGTTACGGACTGATGAGAAACTGGAAAACAATTAGCAAACCTTTCTTTTTTTGTAACATATCTTTAGAAGCGAAACCTCAACATCAGCAGTTTTGATTTCCATATTTTCTATAAAAAAATATATGCTGGAATAAGACCATTTCATATTGCACATATCTACACACTTTATAGTACCTTTAAGTATAAAAATGTGCCGCTAGTTTTAAAATTGCAACATAAGCAGAGAGGAAGAGGTACGGTTTCATCACAAGAGAAATTCTAATTGTAATCGAACATCTAAAGATAAAAGCATCACTCAACAATTCAGAAGTGCTCCGGACCCAAGTCAGTGCTATAAACAAAAAATAAAATGAACTGTTGCCAGAACAGAGGAAGAAAAAGGCTGAGGATATCAAGTCATAATTCCTGCAGAAGACCCAGTTCCAACTAGAAGGGCCAACAAAAGCAAAACTACCAGATTGAGCAATAGCCCATGCAAGAGGGAACAAAAAGAAGGCATCTGATGGCTACGTGACACATAAATTATTATGCAAAGGTAGTTTGGTGCATGATTATTGCAGGAGACTATGTACAAGTCACCACGGATCCAAATAAGTACAGAGTACTCAATATGTCTTGTCACAATAGGACTGTCTAACTGTCACCAGCAGTGTATCAGCGTATGTTAGTAGAGTGATGCAAAAGACATTAAAATCAAGCATTTAATTCTCATATTTACCTAGAACTTTTCGTAATTAAAACTAACTAGTCAGTGAATTAATTATTGGTATGCATGTAGATTAACCATTGCTGAATAGTATTTATTCAAAATAGATAACACAACCAAAGGCTAAAAATTCAGTTTTTCTACCTTTATCAAAAAACCCTGAGAATGTGAGTTGGAGGAATTCAGACATGTAGCTGAAACGAATAAAGAGAAACCAAAACACATCCAATTATGCTACAAAATTCTTGGCTGCTAGTCAGACTATCAGAATGCCACCAGCTCTTTTTTATTTGGTTTCTTATATGGATTTCATACCAAAAAAGATTAATAAACTTAAAAGTTCTGCAGCCATTTGTTTTGCAATGCCTTACAATCCTTAGCCAATATATTCAACATGTACAAAAATATTCAGCCAACAGATTTAAAAACCAAAAATTTGAATACTGATTACTGAATAATACTAGATGTAATTACGGTTGCCTATATATCGTTTTTTGCAAAACGATTGTACAAAATCCTAATTAAAACCAAAATTTTATCAAGCTTTAAATTGGTCCTCATATTAGATCCGTTACATAAGGTCAGTGATTTTCAACCTTTTTCTAGTGGCGGAACCCTTCCAAAGCACGTATTCGCTCGCGGAACCCTTCGCGTTTCACTCGTCCAGTATTTCAAGAAATAGGTTTACATAGACTTGTAACAGTACTTAGTATTTTGTGAAATTATGTAATATGTAGTAAACTATGTAATAGTTAATTGCACTCCTGGTGCAGTCTATAGTATCACATCACAAATACTTGCTTTAGGCCTGGAATTCTAAAAGTGTAGGTCCAGTGCGCAAAGCACTGTCAGAGAACAATCGCATGTGCGCTCTATTTCGCCAACAAATATCCATCCATCTGAAAGATGGATAGAATATTTAAAATTGAAAATATTTCTATTCTGGATCAATGTTAAGGACAATGTGTATTAAAGCATTTTTTCAAGTTTAATGCAAATTTGTGCCTAGCTTAAGTTATGGACGCATCGTAGAGAGAGACTGAGAGACACGTAGGCAGACTCATAATGATTCATATTCAACATAACAGAATCGTTTCAGACTCAACCGTCATGGCCGGGTGTTGTGAGTGACACGAGGCTACATGTATAGGCCTAGTGGGGCCGATGGGCTAATTTGGCGAATTTCAGCTTCGTTTGCTGGTTACGTCTGTGCACCTGGAAAAGTAGACCCTACTGCAGTCACAATAACCACACATCTGATCCTTGTTTCACACATCTAATGTGATTTTTCGAGAAGCAAAGAGCGAGTATAAGGCCTATAGGCCTGTCGGTTAAAGATACAACAGATAAATATATATGCTTGAGGCTCAGCCTTTGCATTTGCAAAACAATTTAATATCCGCTACCTCTGGATCTACCAAATTTAACTGACCAAACGAGGAACTATAAACCAAATCAAACAATTCGTTGACCGAATGCTCAACTCATTCTGTTTAGTCAGAACAGATCGCGAGCGTCCAAATAGTTTAAAACCAATGATAAAAATGCTTTGTCCGACTGGACAGTTGGAAATGTAGGCAATCTATCAGGCCTAAGCTATAGATTCCCATTTGATGCACGTGCCTTCAGAAAAACAAGTATTGAACGACATAATAATTAAATAGCCTTTAAAAACAGCAATAGGGCCTACATTCAAGTAGCCTAATAATGGTTTTAGGCAAGAATGACTGAAGTTGGGAAGGAATCTACTCATAGCCGATACTTTTAGGATTTCAGTCGGTGCAATAAAATTTCTACCAAACTGCCGCGGAACCCCTGGCCGACGCCCGCGGAACCCTAGGGTTCCGCGGAACCTAGGGTTCCGTGGAACCCCGGTTGAAAATCACTGCATAAGGTGATTAGGTAAACATGGCCTAATGAATGGACAAGTGTGTCTACTCTATTACTTCATAAATTTGTCTCTTACCTTGCTGGTGGTGAAGGCATGAAATTCTGCTGAGTGTGAGTATTTAAGTCATAACCATCCAAAATTTGACAACTTATTCTCAACTATACATAGAAATCAAAACAGCTCAATTTGAGCACAAATAAATTTAGTGCAGTCATACCTAGCAGTCAGCCTTCTTTCATGTTCGGCCTGAACTCTGGCCAGAATGCTGTCGACACTACAATTACGCCTAGAAAACAAAAGCACAACGCATGCTCTCATCTCAATCCAATTCTCCCCTAACAAACACAAAGCTTTTCCTAGCATGTCAACATTTAGCAAAATAAGCTTAAATTAAAATATGAATGCAAGTTAGTCTGATGTGGCCAATTGTCTCACTCATCAATTCATACAAAAATGCCATATATAAAACATGACCTGATATATTAAATTGTTTTAGTAACTAACTGCCACCCTATCAATAAATTCTTTGGATCACTTCACCTAAGCGAGGTGTAGAATAGAGCAGTTATCATTGTAAAATAATAGGTTCTAATCTTTAATTTCAAAATACCTAAAATAACCGTAAAAAAGCAACATACATTAAAAAGTGAACAAACTTTATTTTACAAATGCATAAAATTTACTTTCAACAAAAAGGTAATCCTTTTCATAATTTAAGTAAAAAAGTATGGCATGTTGCTATGTACTGTACACGGGTACTGATGCCCAATTGTGTACTAAAAATTAATCACACAAGCACCTTCTCTAATGGATACAAAATGAACCAGCCGCGCATATACAGTCATTCCTAGAATGACCATCCCATCCAGTAACACTCAAACATTGCTTGATAACCATCCCTAGTCCAGGCTGACAAAATAAAGTCTCTATATCCAACTCCATGACGTCGCAGCCAAGAGTGGCATGTAACGTCTGCATGGCAATTCCATCATGGTCATTGGTTACATCAACTGGCCCACAATGATCACAAGAACTGCACAAAGCCAATGAACGCAAAACATCACAGATGTGGATGAGGCACATTATGACACAAGTTTGAAAGATTTAAACACTTCTAAATTAATACAAACTAGACAGAATGAGGTCGCGTGCAGACAAAACAACAGTTCCCAAGCATGTTGCTGGTACAGCCGAAAAGAAAACGCACCTTGTGTTAGCTTTGCGCTGACATCTCCCAACCATGTAGTTGAGAGTGCGTTGTAAGAAAACCGGCTGAAAGGCACAAAAAACATTAACTACTTTATATTTAAAATCAAAAGTTCTTCCTATGAGTGCAGTGCCTTGGGAACGGTAGGTGATGGATGGGTAAGACCGCCTGCCTTGTAATGTGAAGAGTACAGGTCTGAATCTTCAATGAAACGGTCACTGTATCATATGCACAGGGACTTTGTGCAAGTCCTCTGCTAAAAACTGCTCAGTAGTATTGATCTATTAAATGAAGATTGCTCATTAGACATTGAAGCTCACTCTCAATAACTACATAATAATAATAAATATAATTTATTTAATTATCCACAGAGTCTGTCAGAGCAAATAACAAATCATGTAAAGAAAGAAGGCAACATGAAGCATCATCTGTAAGCTCTAAAATTAGTTTCTGTCAGTTTTCTGCTATGCATTATAAAATGACTTGCAGTATTTTCAAACACAATTCTCTTCTCCTAAGATCTATCATCATATTATCTGATTGCTTATGATCCTTACATTGTCTGCCATGTCTTTACAAGACGTTTTTTTAATTAGAAAGTTGTCATGTATGAGTGCAAGAGGAGTTGGACTTTGAGGAAGACTAACAAAGGAAGAAATAATGCATATGAGATGATAAATTATGTCTCAGATCTCTGTGTCCTCCAAGTACCATGAACCAGCGGCAAATTATAAAATGAAAGACAAATGAATAGGGTACTTGAAACTGCTGGTGTCAAGAGGATGTCTTATATAATCTGTGAAGGAAAGAAAGCTGGCATATTATGGACACATCACAAGAAAAGAGGGAGCTGTTTAGAGAAGGAAATAACTCATGGCACAACACCAGGGTCACGTGCACGAGGCAGACCAAAAAACGAATTGGACTGATAACATCAGAACTTGGACTGAACTCTCAACGGCTGAACTGATAAAGAGGGTCAAGAAAAGACAGCAATGGAATAAAATTACGCATGAGGCAGCCAACTCTCATTTTGAGGAAGGTTGAGAGGAGTGAGGGCAGGACCTATAATACAAGGCATTAATGTCACGCAGCCCAGCAGCTCTGCTCCCCCCTCCACCAGTAACAAAAACCATGCCAGAATGTTACTCCGTGGCTAATTTATGCGTCCACTGCTTTATTATTTGTTCCTTTATATTCAACTTCATAATTATTTATATAAAACATGGCAATTAATGCATTCAAAGCATTTAAGCAAGCTCGTATCGAATAAGACATTTATAAATAAAACCTGCATTAGCACAAGCAGATCAAAGTTAAAATCAACATGAAATGCCAAGAGTCAGGAGCGGAATACTCACAGAATATAAGCTTCGAGTTCTCAGATAGCGATATATCTGGGTTGGTTCTAACAAAGAAAAACAGAAAAGTATTCAAAATACGTGATAAATGCAGCACATATGAAAAACTATGCAAACAATATAAAAAGTTCTTGATCAGTGTAATATATAATATGTACAGTGTCACTTTCCATTCTTTAGTGAAATCCCTGACAGACTGTTGGTAGTGTGATGTCTTTGGAACATAGTATCTGAATGGAAACAAATATGACTATACTCACTATATAGTGCACCTTAGTGTTGATGTCACTTATGAGCTACATGCCATGAAATTTGGTCATTTTTGTCACATGTACTGAAATTGTTTTGGTCAATTACTTTCTGAGAACTTGTATCAATTCCAGCATTCAGTTTCAACCACAATATACTGTACTCTACCACATCATGAAACACTTGCATCATACTTTATAGAATATGCATACCAAGCAACATATCAAGTAAAATTCCGCTCCATATCCGTTAAATCCAAAGTCAAATGTATAAACAAAATGGCCACCTAAAATGGCAAGAGAAAACAGAGTGCTGCAGGTTCACTGGAAACTATACAATGAAACCATGTAGAATAGACAGTATTAAACATAACAGTCAAGATTTCAAAATACTTTTAACTTTTACATCTGATGAATGAAAAGGCAAATTCTAATCTGAAAAACTAAAAATATGCCAGTTATGCCATTAATACATGTATGGCACATTCTATTGCTGCACAAAAAGCAACTATGAAAATTCGAATGATGGTATGAAGTCACACAAGACATGGAAACAAAATGCAAGTCACACAAAAGTAGAAATGACAATTAGGCAGAAACTCTGATTTGCTTCATATATCTGAAGAAACATGAATGGTATGTATTTAAATGTGAGAACATCTCAAACTGCCTTGTATCTACGCCTTGAACTTAAAACATTTAACAATCCGTTGTAGGAAATAAAGTATTTTGATAAGCTCCTACAAATCTTTCAGCTACAATCTGGGATGTCAACTTTGTTCAAATTTAGCAGAACTTACATGAATGCGATATTTCACTCAAATAATCTGCCAACTTTCTCGCAATTTGCAATACAAGCATGTTTAATGATTTCAGCAACACGGGCAATCGTTCATACATGTGTTGATGTGCAAGCTGCTCATATAATACTTCAAGCCGACATAAAATGTACCTTCAGCCACCACCTATGGTCATGCAGTTTCTTTATGCCTTCCACTTGCTCACTGCTCATGGTCTAGATGGTCTCAAGCTCTACGATGTGGTACGAGCTACCACGCTGTCGTGCCTGCTTTTTTCAGCTCTTGCATGGTGGGGATAAGCTCAGTGGTTAAAGTGGTTTCGGTGAGCGGTGGGAATGCTGAATAGGTGAGCAGCCAACGACAAGTTTGATTGAAAAATGTGTGTTTCCAGAGTTTCATGCGTGGTGAGTCGTGGGAACACAACGAAAGAATTTTGGATATGCCGTTCCACACACTTTAAACTCAGGATATGCCGGACAACAAGAAAAGTTAGGCTCCAAACCCAGATGAATAGGTCGACCCGTCAGCGATATCTTCTGGGTGATATCCCAAAGTTCGAAGAACTATGCTGTCTTGCACATACCCACTTGCTTTCAGCGGATCTCGCAAGACCAGGCAACATCCTCCACGAGTTGCTCCCAAAGTGAAGCAAACGGGTTATAACCTATGTCTCAGATGCCATGACCAGGTACTGCCAGGAGCAACTAAATGAGGAAAACATCAATTTTTAAATGTATTGTTCGCATACTAGTTAGTTTGTTCAGTCTTCTTAATAGTTTGTTATGTCCTATGTTAATTTTATATTGTGATACTTGTTCAAAAGAGTGCTGGTCTGGCCGCTGGTTATATTAAATAGGCTACACTTACTTACACCCTCCTTGCAGTTGTTTACATAATGCTTGTTTTAATGGTAAAATAATTTACAACACTAGTTTTGAGTTTCAATTTACTTTACACTCAGGCTTATCCTTCCTACTGAGTTTCCATGGCAACCTTGTGGCATCAGCAAGGACGTCCATCCTACAAATAAAGCCCTTCCACTTTCACTAGGTTTCACACCTAGGGATGCAGTTACATGAATTACCGGCTGCCAAGAGATTACAAAAGAACTTACTTTCAAAAGCTTGTAAAAACAACTCGTGGTCGGTTTGTACGTGGTCAAAGGGCACCTTCTGTTCTTCCACCTGTTGCAATCGCTCGCGCTTCTTCGGTCCCATGCTAAGTTTATTGGGAATCCGAAGCTTTTTAAAATTTTACAGTAAAATAACATTCAAACTTGTTACGATTCCAGTCAGCGGGAATTAGAACACTCGGAACAAAGCACATTGGCGCAAGATGGCAAAACAACACTGAGTGCAGTAATAACACGAAGTACTTAAATGACAGTTAAAGGTATCTAGCGGCAAGAAGAACAATAAAATATACAATATAATATATAATTGTGTGATTGTACTGTCGAATTAATCGTGGATATGACACATTTTTGGTATGAAGCTTTCAGTATCTAGTGTAATTGTTCTTCCACCGAAGCTTAAGTTGACGACAGGAAGTGACGTATTTGTCAATTTTTCTCTTCGGTGCGACCAATGAGATGTACAACAGTTACTGAGTGCAGATGTTCTGTATTTGCAATTGCAGAGGTTGTGGCAAAGATTATCGTAGACTGTAATATATATGAGGTCGTTGGGTTCAACCCCCTAGTCTTCATTGTACTTCCAAAGTTCACTTAAATTAGGGTACGACCTCCAGTCATGTTTCTACAATTCTCCCTGATTCAATTCTCCCTGTTTTGCAGCATTAGCAAAGATGATAAAGTCTTCGAAGTCAAAGAGTTTAACATCTTTGCATGGTAATCCTAGTTGGACATGCTCGTAGGCTAATAATTCGACGTCCTTGATCATGAATAGTGATTGCGTAGAGAAAATAGCTACACTCGACGTAATATTAGCCTATGTATAAATGAAATAGGGCCTACATTTATCAAAACAACCAAATGCTACATGCATGGTGGCAGCACTGGCAGGAACCTGTTGCGGTCTTGTCAACCAGATTGTTCAATAGGAACGAAAATCAATCGGTGGATCATTAGCGTCACCTTCCTCTTTTTTATCGTACTTGTGACTGGTACTGTCAGTGTGAACAGTGGCAGAGTTTTGAAGATATTTTTGTTATTATTAGTATTTAGTATCATCATCATGACGACGATGATGATCGATGTTGCTGCTTCGGATGTGTCTTTCTCAACCTAAAGGCAGCCTAGCTTTTTCTAGCCTTTTTTGGGCCGGATCTGACATTTTTGAAAATTCAGAGTGGCATCCCTGCTTGTTTTGACGCAACAACCACTGATACGATGTTTTCGTGCAATGATTTACAAATGAAAATATGCTAGAAAATGGCTAAAAAGTACTTAAGGTGCGTGCTTTGTTTAAAACACTGAGAAAATAACCTTACAGTTATTAAAGGATTTTTGCGTGATTGTAGTAATTTTATGCTGTTTGTGGTTGGTACACATATTATCGCTCAAGCATGTTTCTTATTAAATTTTGGGTGAAGATAGGGTTGCCAGGCAGCCTTGAGTAAATTACCGGACAATAATTATATATATATATATATATATGCCGTGGAAGCTTAATTTGGCAACGGACATGTAGATAAGTTGTGATTTTGCTTATGGGAGGTCCGTGGGCCTTAGTATATAGAATGCAACAGCTAGGAATTTGATATGCTGCAACCCTGTCGTCATGCATGAAAAGTTGATTGTGCGTGGAAGATTAATAGTCTGATGAGAGATGCCACCACAATTCTGAGACTTGTGATGTTGGAACAAGAAGGTGGGACGAGGTGGAGCAGTTGGCGATGGGCCAAGATGAGTGGAGTGGATTGATGCATTTCCCGATATGCAGACCTGCGCGGGGAGGACTAAGTAGCCTACTAAATAAAATGTTTTGAGAGTCATAATAATGTAGGGTATGAATAATCTGAGGTATACGACTATACGTGCATCATGTAAGCTTATGAAGAAATCTGGAGCAGTGACATTCATCATGTTGATAGACCTATATCGGATATCTTGTAATCAAGTGTACAGCTGAACGGTTGGTTTAGCCTGGCCTGTCTCCAGATATGACTATACTTGTGTATCCAGCCACATTAAGCAATGGCATAGTCATTTATCTGTCTGTGTATTGTCCTACCTAGCCTACCACGTATCTCAGGTTGACTGCATTTGAAGGGGTAGAAAAACGGCAATGTAAATGGAAAATCGCAAACAGATGTCTATTTATGGACACAAGAAACTATACACTCAACACTTGTTGCTAGCAATAATTATTTACCGGACACCACCATGTCCGGTAATGCCTGAAATTTCTAACCGGACAGATTGTGCAAATACCGGACTGTCCGGTTCATTACCGGACGCCTGGCAACCCTAGGTGAAGATCTACACGTTTTTCTGTTACGATCATTTATGAACAACTTGATCTCAATGCATTTTCGATTTGACTAAACAGCTGAATGAAATTATGTGAACAGTTGACACCCAAGTCTTTCGCAAACTGCATTAATGCAGGCATCATACAGGGGTCTGGTCTTGGGCTGGTAAACTTTCTGTCTTGGGCTGGTAAACTTTTTGACCTTAATTTCTTAATTTAACACGTTGACCGCGGTAACAATTATTGGCCAGGCGCGGCACATATAGGCCAAAATACTAAAAGTTATAAATTTGTTATTTGATGTGTTTGACATCCTTTTTATTCAAAGAATCAGAAAAGATTGTTCATTGTATATGTGTTTGTCTTTGTGTCAAGCTGATTGCTACCTAGAAATCAAATTTAGTGTGAAATAGTTTGAAAAATTGTAGACCTAATAGCCTACACACGGTGCAGCTCACGCGTGCATGGGCCGAAACTGTTCAATTCAGTCCTATGTCTATCATCGCTTATTTCATAGTTACTATCCAAAGCTTAGTCATTATTATCAAAAGATTCATTGTCCTATTCGTAAAACATCTGCAAAGTTACTTGTAATCTATTATTTTTCAAGTAATTCCGATTGATACATTGATTTTACCGAAAGACGCTATAGTCACGCTGGTATCCGGTCAAAACCGCGCACACAAAAACGCGCACACAACACCGCGCACACAAAACCGCGATTCACAAAACCGCGCACCCTCAGAACCGCGCACGATCACTACCGCGCACGATCATAACCGCATTCAAGTATTTCAAAATGCGTCCAGCTTCTATTGCATATCTAAAAATAGCTTCATCCAGCTTCCGTTTCTCATGCGTTATTTTCGTCAATCCAGCTTCTATATCATACTTAAAAATACCTCCATCCAGCTTCCATTTCTCATGCGTTATTTTCGTTAATCCAGCTTCTATTTGACCTGTAAAAGAACCTTCATCCAGCCTCAATTTCTCTTGCGTTTTTCATGAATCCAGCCTCCTTTTCAACTCTAAATAATTTCATCCAACTAGTTTTTTTCTCAAGCGTTGGACCAGTTGTATGTAGACAAGTTGTCGTTAGACAAGTTGTCTGTAGACCAGTTGTCGTGACATCGCTTAAACAGATGCTCAACAAGAGTGGTTAGGATCGTCGACCGAATACTAGTTTCAAAGGAATGTTCGAAACCCATCGAACGTCACAATTTCAAATTTGAGCAGATGCGCAAAAAAGCGTTGTTATGACAGATTAGTGCGCGGTAATGATCGTGCGCGGTTCTGAGGGTGCGCGGTTTTGTGAATCGCGGTTTTGTGTGCGCGGTTTTGTGTGCGCGGTTTTGTGTGCGCGGTTTTGATAGTAAACCAGTCACGCTATAGTAACAAGATGGCTGACACAACAACAGACGCCTTATTCGTTTGGTTTTTTCACTAGATACTACCAATAAATAGTCTTACATACATTCGATAGATGGCAGAAGATGTCTTTTATTACTAATAAGCGGTAGGAAATATAACCGATACGCTGAACTGCCTATAAGCGGCCGACACATGAGGGACGTGTATACACGTCCCTCGCGTCTGAGATAGCCCATTGTGGGACGTGTATACACGTCCCTCGCAGCCAACGTGTTAAGTTAATTATATGCAAGCAATAGAATTATAAATATGCTGATGACGGTAATGCGAAGACTACGGTCTCATTTTGTAAGCGGTATGGCCGCCCAAGAAATCGCTAAAATAGTGCACAGTGACCTGTCAGCAGCATCCCATGGTACAATACTCGGTAAAGACGCACACTGCATGCCCGTACTCCAAACAATATGGCTGCCAACGAATGCAATAAAATTAGAGTGCGACCATCGACGACATTGTTCATCAATTCAGCTTCAATTTCAGCAGAATGACTGCACTAACCCTAAAACTAACCCTAACCGACCCTCACGACGCCTAACCTGAGCCCTAACTGACCCTCACGCTTTGCATGTTGGTATGCATGTTGCGATGTCGTCGGTAGGTTGCGCTCTAATTTTATTGCATTCGTTGGCAGCCATATTGTTTGGAGTACGGGCATGCAGTGTGCGTCTTTACCCAATACTCTCCGTGTGTAAGTAATCAACCCGAAATGTAAGTAAAAGGTTAAGTTAATAAGTATAAATGAGTGGAAAATATACAGTAAATATTAGTGAATCGAAAGTTCGGTAATCCCGAAGACTGCATGCATGTATACCAAACAATACGGTTGCCAACGATTGTACTCAAATAGAAACAAATGACCTACCAGCATTCCCAATACATATTTTTACATTGTACAAGCCATATATTTTTCTAAATGGGAAACTTTGTCCCATACAATCCCCTAGGAGCATGCTAGCATTATATTAATGAATCTGAATCTGTTTGTGTCAGGCAGTGTAGGTCACTCTGCAACTGTGGCATTTCGGCTGTTTGAAAGTCTATAAGCGACCAGCATGCCATAGAAGGCTTTGTTTGGGGCCAATGTTTACTGGTACTTACTATTTTATACTTAGCGGTGAAGAACTTCTGCATCAGATCAAACGACAGCCTGAATTGCCGCAGCGTGGTGGTCTCAAAGAATACGAACCAGATGGATCATGGCTGCAGAGTAAAAGACTGGATGCATTCAACCAAGAAAGACGAGACGTTTTGTCGGAAGAAAGAGTCCAGAAAATGTAGATTATAACTTGCTCCTGAAGCAATTCTTTGTTTCTTTTATCAGTGGAAAGCTTTATCATGCCATGGGTTGCTGCTTTTTAACTTGAAGATCTATGATCACTTGCGTAATACCAGAAACAACATTTTATGGTGTTTAGTGTACAATGTTGCTTGAGGTTATGTGTCCATAGATAGATTTGATTCTTATTAGAAAATTCCGTCATGGGATGAGCAAATATTTATTATGACATTCTCACTTTTTTGTCTTACATTATGCTGTCTTGCCTGTCTTGTTGAGATACTGTGATCAATTTCCTTTTAGGTTCTGAATGTAAAATTCCTTAATCTACTCTTTTCCTTTATGGTACTTATACCATTAGTCTGGAAACAAATGCAGTTAAAAATTGTTTTTAATCCCTGTATTTTAGATTCAGTCAAATATGTTCTTCTGGGAATTTTTTATGTAGTTATGACTTTTTACTTGATTGATTTTTCAGAAAATTGTTTAATAGAATAAGATTTTGGACATGGTTTAATTGACTATTTTCAGTTCTTCATTGTCTGTTGGGGAATGGGACATGGAGCAAGGCAAAGTCCTAGTCAAGAAATCAGTAAGATGACTTCTAGTTTAGGCCATCCTTCTGCAGAGTACTACACATCAATAAGCTATTCTTAAGTTTTAACAGGAAATAACAGCATTAATAATTTTCTTCCTTTTCGATTTTCGGAAATTACTGATTGAAGTATTTGAAAAAATGTACTTTGCGACTATTAAACTGGTCTTAATGTGCTGTGATTTCTAATTATCTTTAGAACTTGTTTATTCTACATTAAATAAAGTTTAAAATGTTATATTAACAGTCTAGCACACTCACCACTATTTATTTTACAAATGGAATACATGGTGACGAATAGATCTTGGCATCAGTGATTGGTTTAATAAAGTCACAGTTGTCTGCTTGTAGAAGTATTGTTTGAGAGTTTGTGCCAGCTGTGCTCTTACTTATTGTAATGGATTTTAGGGCAAGTTCTGGAAGAATATGGGTCATGTCGAAGATGGAAAACAGTGGCTGTACCCTGAAGAAGCACTGTTTCTTGTGGATGAAGTAAGTGCTATCATTCCAATGCTTTCATGCACAGCTGTGTTGTGAATTATTGATGATCTCAAGAAAATACTCTTAAAGTATGAGACGACTTAGGATTGGTACTGATTATGATTACTTGAATGACACAATCCTTTAATTCTCAAACTATCTTAAATGCAGTCTGTTGCTAGTATGCAGGGCTCCACACTTAGTCCACAGCTTTAAGTTATAGAAAACATTGTCACTGTACCAATGTACCTAAGATGATTTTGTCTTGAAAAAGCACATGCATTGCATTTGCACTGCAGCTCTTGTACCTGTTAACTTTTCTGTGATTGATATTCTTCAACAAATTATTTTTTTTCACATGTGTTTGTATAATTGTTCATGAAAATTACGAATGAGCCGCATTCTCTGTCGTAAGTGCATATAAAACAATTTCGGTTTGTCTCACTGGAAAATTTAATGAGTTACATAACTTTTGCAATGTAATTGTGCATTTACAGTTGTATTACCAGTATATAATTTTCTTGTTGTAGGGCGTAATGGAAGTGTACCGAGGAGAAATGCCACTAAGTGTGGAAGAGTCATATTCCGTGCTACTGAGATCTGACGTCCCAGTGGAACATTACCAGGCCTTCGCTCATCTCTGTCGACTTGGCTATATTGTGCGACGGCACATAAAAGAGCAAGTAGATCATTAGTCTTTGACTCTTTGCCATAGGCACTTTGGTCTCGTGTTCCAAGGTTGGGGCCCTCAGGAGTTCGCTTTGAAAGGTACTGTACGAGTGCAGTTACAAATGTATGGCTGAGAAATCCAGAACCGACAGGGGCAAATCAGAAACGAGACGACAGTGGTCAGAATGGTAGGACGGAGCACAGCCAGTCAGACTCTGCTAAGCTGACACTGCTGTCAAGTGCAAGCCAGATGCATTCTTATCAGTGATTTTTGTATGCATTATAGTTCACAAGTAGACTTGGATTCTGATGAGATGTCAGTTTGTTCATGTAAATTTTTTCACTTCCAAATTTTTCCTTATATTGACTGCCTCTAGAGTCTAAAATCTAAGCTGATTCAAGGACATTTGTTACATTCCAAATGTAAATTTTTCTTATCTGTTGTGTGTACTTTTTATTTCCAGAATAACCAGGTATGAAAAACTAATTGGATTGGGCAAGTGTGTTTCAGCCGAGGGTAAGCGCACAAAGCGGAGAAAGCGTCAGTCTTGTCCTGAAGACCAATCGTCGTCCGTTGATGTCACTAATAAAAAGTCGAAATCTGACGATATTGTCGATACCGATGTATTACAATCTGAAGCAGGTGATGATCACAATGCTTCAGACGAGGCACACCCTGTAAGAGTAGAATTTGCTTCAGATGAAAATATTAAAATGATCGTTGATGCAGTAGACATGCCTGAAAATGACGTTAGCCAAGACAACAACGAGAAAGCAGTGAATCCTGCTGCCGAGGAAGGACTGTGCATGGACACACAGAATGCGATCACTGCTTGCGACAAAGACTTTTCAATGACTACGAATAGTGGTTCGATTTTTCATGACGCAACCAGTATCAGCACAGAAAAAGAGCGTAATCTTGATGCATCTATGGACAAATGTGAGAGTAAGCGTAAGATTGGACTCGCTGGTGTAGACCGCAGTTGCAAAAGCTTGTCTACAGATGGATTGGAAGTGCCTCGATATTCCACGTGGGATTTCAACTCAATTAAATTGCCTAATATGGCTGAAGAAACGTCTACAGAAATGGTTTTAGAGTCTCCGCCGGAGCATCTGCTACCACCTGGTGTGGAATTGTCAAGATCATCGTACAGGATCAATATCAAACACTACAAAAAGCCTTCTAAGATAAAAGTTACAACTAACCCAGGGACAGTGTTGCAGGTGACCACCGTTCAACCAAATGCAAAAAATTGGGCTGAATACAAGAGGCTTTTAGGAGTTGAATCGGAAGACGAAAATCTTGCATCGTCACCTGCTGGAATCCTGTGGACCGGTGATGTGACTCCGCTGATCAAACCCTGGCAGGCAACATCTACATGTGAGTAACTGACTGGTTTTCATCTTGCTGATAGTTTAGTTTGTATTTTGTGAGAAGTTTGATTGACAAAGCATGGTGTACAGTTTGAGGTAAGCTGTGCGTGAGGGTTCAACTCCCTCCATCGTGCGTGTCAAACTCGCGATGTAGCTTAATGGAAGAGCAGCAGCCCCACAAGATACTGTACCCGTGCTTTAGTGTCTGATCATCGTCATCAGTACACGACAATAATGGAGTTATATGTTGAGAAAGATGGTCAGACTGGTCAGTGCATTTGCTACTGAGAAATCTAAAAAAGTCTGAAAAATCAATATTCAAGACATAGTCAGATGCTGTTACGTATAAAATATTACAAAGTGGTTCTGTGCACAATTTTCACAGATACTCTATATATAACTAAAAATGTGTTAAAGGCTATATGACAGACTAATTTTTGTGCCTGTAAATTTACTTAATGTTACAGACAATCAGACATCTGAATTTTTGGCAAGATTTAATCTGTGATTTGACTGAACTTTGCAAGGTATGGGCATATTGTAACTTGCTGTGTTGCGAACAATAACAATAATATTTAGCACTTCAACAAAATACGATGCCAAGTTAAGTTAAATTTCATTTCTCTTACAAGATTATCACAATCTCTTCCTATTACCTAAATGTGTTAACTGCTTTAGCTGTCTTAAAAATGAAAATCCAATTTATTTCATAAATGTTAACAATAATACTTCATTTTTTCAAATATATCCAATTAACTGTATTTTAGGATATGTTGTAATTGAGTGCTGTTTAGTAAATGTCTAATTGTGTCACATGTCTTCTGCTGAAACTGTTTCAGGTGCAGTTCTGTCAAGGCTGAAAGTAGTTGAAAACTTTGGTCCGTTTGACCTGAAAGACAGGTTGAACTAATTTTATTAGTGGAGATAAAGATTGAAGAGTCATGTAACTCATTCATACAAACTTTTTCTGACCAACAGTCTAAAATTTCTTGCCTTCACATTTTACAACTTTCCTACTGAGGTTCTACGTTTGCTCTAAACTGACAAATAGTTCTTCTGTATAATGGCCCCTTTGGATAGGTTGCAAAAAGTGTCTCTCATTTGAACAGCCATTGTCAGATCTATTTCATTATTTGAAAATTTAGCTTGCATTTCATTTCTATAGTTTATTTCTTCTTATATCCTCAATTCCTCTACAAAGTCTACACGTTGTCTTCATGCTTGCATCATATTTCTCATCTTTATTTTCTCTTCTGTATAATCATGAATCGACTGTCTTGATCATTATTCAGGAAGTTTTGTCTCATCTCATATTAACTACTTGCTCACATTAAAAATCTACACTACAGCCATTTGACAAAACAAAGTAACTAATGGTGACTGCTGATAATTAATAGTATTTGAACTTGGTTAACAGTAGTAACGTAAATGTGTTCTTTGATTGGACAGAATTGAGTGGGGTGAATGTAGTGGGCATCAGCAGCCGCAAATCGTATACGACGTTTTCTTACCAGATGCTAAATTTCGCAAGTCAGATCCTGGATTACCAGCTGTTTGCTTGTGCATCAGCAGGTAATAAATTTTGTCTTGTATTTTTTTGTCTGTGATTTTATAAATGCTACAGATTCTTGAAGGCATGTCCCTAATGCGTTGTCTTTCGCCTGTCTTTGCAATGTGCTTCATATATTTTGTGTAGAAAAACTTGACGATATCTGGCAAACTTCTAAACCTTCTCTTTACATTCTACTATGTACAGCAAAACATCGTTTATATCCAACTTCAAGGGGCAGCCATAAATATTTCAATAGAGACGAGGTTCAAGATAAGCAAGATAGACATTCACTTCAAGCTGTATCCAACTCCACACAGGTAGAAGTGCATAGGGTTTATAATTATAGTGACAGTATGGTCGTGATCACCTCAGAAGTTTAAAATATGAAAGTTTTGCTTTAGTTGCAATTGAAGTATCAATGAAGATGGCGAGTGTAGGTTGTTTTGTTACATACATCATTTTGTCTTGTAGGCAGCAGA
Organism: Lumbricus rubellus; assembly: GCA_945859605.1. Lineage (NCBI taxonomy): Eukaryota > Metazoa > Annelida > Clitellata > Crassiclitellata > Lumbricidae > Lumbricus > Lumbricus rubellus. The sequence continues at coordinate 25,636,052 of OX243813.1, read as the reverse complement.
CTCGCATGCCATCGTTTGCTACGATCTGTCGAACTATGCAACAGTGTCCAAGTGGAACGATGTTGATGTGGGCCATTGTTGACTGTGGAGATATTGCGTTCTATTCCTTCAACGGTGTTCACCTTCCAACAGAATTCAGCTTTCCATAATCACCCATCAACATTTTACGAGCGCCGCAATGCGTTACTGCAGTGTATCTTATTATTATAATTACGTGGTAGCTCACATTCAAGATGGTGTCATGATCACGTAATAACTACTAATAAGTAAAACGTAGTCAACACGCAGCAGCGCGAGTCGACGTAAGCCTAATATTTGTTATTTATATTTGTCTGTATCTCCTAAATGATTGAGTGCATTCAGTCAATAAACGACCGACCAAGAAATTTATTTGCAGACTAATAAATTTGTTTGTTGGTCTCGTCTCGTTCACACAAGCTTAACTATAGGCCTATTATTCCATAGGTTTTTATTTTTTCAGAAGTTTAACAACATTTCATGGAAGTTATGGCTGCTATAGCCATTCATGTCTTTAAAAGAAAGTTATTTATATAAGGCGTAAAAAAAATTGTTGTGTTTCCGGTAACCCGACCGACCCATTTTTACGGCCGCGACTCAAATATTTTTGTAAAAAAATTTTATTTAAAAAACATTTTTTTAAAAAAAATTTCAATTTTTTTTTTAAATTTAAAAAAAAAATTTTTTTTAACATTTGTATTGACATAAAATAAAAGACGTCAACAAAATGAAATTAATAGGACTGTTTCTAGAGCAGTTTTAGGTGCAGACAGTCGGGAAATAGGCAGTTTATACTTGCTTAGAACACGTACTTTGTTTCAGCGTGCAAAAGAGACTAGTGGGGTATACTTTTTCGGATATTCACTGCATAAAAATATTTTAACAAAATAAAAATGTTTTCCGACCTACCTACCCAATTTTTGTTAGCTCTGTTACCGGAAACACAAGATTATTTTTTTAGGCCTAACATACAACAGTTCATCAATTCATTTTCTTTACAGCGGCAACAGGTTATTTAGAAGTCCATTTTACTCTAGAAGCAAGACCTATGTCCATATCTGACCCATTGTAAGTCTTTTTGTAAGGCTCTTTTCTTGTGTTGTGGTCATTAGGTGTCATGCAGAAAATGACCTATATTGAACTTCTCTCCCCTTGTATGCATTTGTCCGCATTTAGCCCCAACCAACCCCTTTGCGGATGCCAATCTGCTTTAACTTTTCATAGCTGTTCAGACTTCAGAAGGAGCGCTGGAAGGGCGGTTCTTTGATGCTGCAAGGTCCGATAGCGTATAGCTCTATTGAGTAGTCCATAGATTGATTCGTTAGTATAATGAACACAACGGTTAGAGAAGCTGACTAGGCCAAACAGAGCACATACTAGTAGCTGAGGCGGCTTTTGACATAGGCCTAATTAAGTGATAAATAGCTAGAAAGCCCGCGTGAAGCAGTGTTTAATCTAGACGTCTCTGGGGGGGGAAAGTTCCCCCCCCAGGATTGACATTTCCCCCGCCAGAAAAATTTGACAAGATTATATTGGTTTTTGGTTACTACTTTCATCATTGTTTTACATGAAGTGTTATAATATACCGTGATGTTATTTACTATTATATGATTATAATGACATTATTTACTATTATTATATATGATTCTATCATGTTGCAATGAGTATAACTTACTGTATATATATTTGTATAAACACTATTTTTGCACAACTAAAGACAGATATGACATTCCCTCCAGAAAAATTTGACAAAATGATAATAGTTTTAGTTGCTGTTTACATCATCGTATTACGTGAACTGTTATAATATTGTAATAGCCTACTATTAATAATTATTATATGGTTAATGCATGATTATAATGTTATTATTTACTATTATAATATATTACACAATCCTGCTAAAATGAGAATAACTTACTGCTAATATTTGTACAAATACTACTTTTGTACAACTGAATGGCTTCTCACAAGTGGTATCCTTCAAATTTTAAACTGTAAAATTTCAAAATGTTTGGTCCTATTATTTGAACACATAATTATAGTAAAACCTAAAAACAACATCATTACTACACATGGTTTCCTGAATTTGGTACCAGTAGTTTATTAGTCCTTGGTTGGTTTGTGTGCCATTGAATATGATTTCAGAAAGTATGTCCTGGTCAACAATTCAGGACCATCTTGGGAAACAGGGTTAAACTGATATAGGCTAGTGCTGAAAAGTCAGCTTATATAGGCTACTATTATATTCATGTCTGCATTTCTTCATTAGAATAACTCAGCAACAGGAGAACTGAGCTGCTGAACTCGATACATAAAGATATTTTTATTGTAATTATAATCATATATTATATTAGATCCTAAAACACCTTTTTTTATCAGTACTGAATAGTCTAATGGAGTTATTTTGCTAAAATGGCACCTTAAAAGAGTACCAGTACAGTGTGGAAATAACCCCCCAAAATTATTGGTAAGTGTTGCTTATATCTATTGAAGTCCACTCTTATAAGCACTGAAAAGTACATTCATTTAGCTAAGATGGCACCTTAAAATGCTGCCATTGCAATGTGGAAATTCAAAAAGTTTCTGATGAGGCTCTAAAAAAGTACAGGTATTTTTTTAAGATGACATCTTAAAGTGCTACCATTGCAATGTGGAAATTCAAAAAGTTTTTGATGAGGCTCTGAAAAAGTAAAGGTATTTTGTTAAGATGGTACCTTAAATTGCTACCATTGCAATGTGGAAATTCAAAAAGTTTCTGATTAGGCTCTGAAAAAGTACAGGTATTTTGTTAAGATGGTACCTTAAAATGCTGCCATTGCAATGTGGAAATTCAAAACGTTTCTGATTAGGCTCTGAAAAAGTACAGGTATTTTGTTAAGATGGTACCTTAAAATGCTACCATTGCAATGTGGAAATTCAGAAAGTTTCTGATTAGGCTCTGAAAAAGTACAGGTATTTTGTTAAGATGGTACCTTAAAATGCTACCATTGCAATGTGGAAATTCAGAAAGTTTCTGATTAGGCTCTGAAAAAGTACAGGTATTTTGTTAAGATGGTACCTTAAAATGCTACCATTGCAATGTGGAAATTCAGAAAGTTTCTGATTAGGCTCTGAAAAAGTACAGGTATTTTGTTAAGATGGTACCTTAAAATGCTACCATTGCAATGTGGAAATTTAAAAAGTTTCTGATGGGGAGGGGGCACATCCCCCTCCCCATACCCCTCCCCCTACGGGTCTCGGCGCTTCGCGCCTCACGAGCGTCCTTCGGACACTTCATTGTCTCCCCCCCAGAAACCTGAATTCCCCCCCCCCCAGCGGACGGGGACTAGATTAAACACTGCGCGTGAAGTTTGTCTTCAGTATTTGTCTTCAATTGCAATCGCCAGATGGCGAAAAGACTGGAGCAGCGTTGCCACTCCTTGGGTTTTTTTTAAACAAGATCTTGGGTTTTTTGATCCGAACTTGGGAAATGGGGTTTTTTGCGAAGAACATGGGGATTTTTGTTGGGTTTTTTTCGGCGCAAAAAAATCTTTGGTTTTTTTTTCCAACTTGGGAAATGGGTTTTTTTGTGAAAAACTTGGGTTTTTAGGAAAAATCTTGAGTTTTTTGCTTGCGAACCGGAAATTTTTCGACATTTCCTGAAGATTTGGGCGAAATGACTAAAAAAAAAGGTCTTCACATTTTTTGGACGGTAAAATGGAATTTTTTTTTGAAATTTCGGAAAATTTTTGCCGGATGACTAAAAAAAGTCGTCAAAAATTTTTCGGACGAAAATTTTGAAAACTTTGGAAGATTTGGGCAACTTGGGTTTTCTTGGGGTTTTTCGACCGACCAACTTGGGTTTTTTTATTTTTCAGTGTGGCAACGCTGGACTGGAGCAGACACAATGATCAATGGCGTCTATTCCGGCAAGCTGTTTTACTAGTAGGCTTATATAATATGCATGTGCGTTATTCGCAGAAGATAAAATTGCTGTATTGATTCTATTGAAATGTAATGCGTACTCCAATTTATCGTTGTAGTTGTCATTAATAAAATTGGCGGTTGGGCATAAAGCTGCTAAGTTTTTGGGTGAAGAGGGATATAGCGTTTAAGGCTAAATGTAAACCTTTAGCTGCTAATCTATAAATTCAGTTTAATTGATAGATCAATAGGGTTTCTTGTATTGGTTCATTTGGCTTGTCAATACTGTGGCCCGCGATAGCTCAGTTGGTAGAGCGGAGGACTGTAGTGGCAATCTAGTGATCCTTAGGTCGGTGGTTCAAATCCGCCTCGCGGGAACGTTTTCTCTTTATACACGGTGTTCTAATTGAACTGATACCCTTTTTGTTTTGGCGATATACTTGTCAATTCTAAATGGAACTCTATAAAATTTCAGAAAATGTAAGAAGGATAAATTTTCAATGTTTCCTGAAAACTTTATCCAATTCTACGAACAGAGTCCGATGTTATGCTGCTTATGCACATTCAAATTTGTGCAAAGAAAATTTTAAGTTTCCAACATGTAGGCTAAGAGATGGGAAATTGTAATGTAGCCGGTTTCAAACTTAAAAACCAGAGGACCACCAACAGAGAAACCTCGTCAGGGGTCATTGCATAATTACGTAACGCTCGAGGGTGGGTGGGTGGGGTCATTGAAAACGTGACGAAACGTTACGGGGGGGTGGGTGGGTGGGGGAAGCTGAACGTTACGTAACGCCTTGAAAAAAATTATTATTGAATATTACATTACCATCGAATGACACTTTAGACAAAATTTGATATGATCGAAGTTTAAACTTTGCCCCTTTATTTAAAACGTAAGTAACCAAAGTAGGTCTATATATCTGAAGAAGATACAGCAGCAGACACCTGTGCTTCCGTTTGCAAAAGGGAAACCGCTGTTCTAATTGTTTGGATCTCTGATAGTTTTACCAACGGAACAATTAACGCTCGTTGTGGGCCTAATTCCCTTGGGTTCCTGACATCGACGAACCCCTTTGAAGCATTTTACTTAGTGGACACGAATCTCAAACATTTTAAATTCATGCTCAACAGAACTCATCAATATTTTCCATTAACAATTATAGGCTATCGAAGTGTCCAGACCAAGCAGATAATTAGTTCATCTTAATTTTGATTGAATGAGTAATTGAGTCCGTGAAACTTTTCAGCAGTGTGTAAAAGTTTTATTCGTGAGATAAAATTTAAAAAAATTCCAGTTCAGGCATGAAACATTCTGTATATTTTAAGAAGCCTAGTTCACTATCAAATTATAATTCACTTACTATAAGTACTTATTAAATTCGCTATGAAAATACGAATTAAAAATACGAATTCACATCAATTATAGGTCTGACAGGGCTAAATTGTAACAGATTTTTCGTAACAATCGTTACGTAACGCTGGGGAGTGTGGGTGGGTGGTTCAAGGGAAGCGTTACGAAGCGTTACAGGGTGGGTGGGTGGGTCAAAAACGGTCATTTTCAGCGTTACGTAATTATGCAATGACCCCTCACTGCCTGGTAGGCCTATTATACTAGTCCAGTGCAGAGGAGCGAAGGGAACGGCGAAATAGGCCTATGAGCGAAACGTTGCCCAATAATATTGTTCTTCTGAGTTTCCATCTTTGCTATTATTTAGACGACGGTCAAAATTGGGTCAATAGCAGATAATTGCACAATTGAATATGTTTCAGGACAATCTGTAGGCTAAATCAGCGGTTCTCAACCGGGGGTCCGCGGACCCCTGGGGGTCCGCGGCGACGTGCTTGGGGGTCCGCGAGCAAGTCCTGAAAATTAGCCTATATATTTCTTAGTTACAAACGTAGAAACAGTCAAACAGATAAATATTTGGTCAATTTTTCGATATTTCCTCATTTCAATGGCGACATGAAACTAATAATACGCTGATTAATGACAAATTCATCTGTTTTAGATGGGTCGGTTTGTTTCAGTTTCTACATAATAGATAGGATAATAGAGTCGCACAGTCGCGATAATGCGCCAAAGGCGAAAATTTTTATTGGGGGTCCGTGACCGTGGCCCAAAATTTAAAGGGGGTCCGTGAGTCTGAAAAGGTTGAGAACCGCTGGGCTAAATGAGTCAAGTACGTTATCGTAATCCGTAATCGTAAACTCCTGATTTCTAAAGCGCCTCTAGTAAGCCATGCGCGGGGAACCGGCTTATTCACGAGCGCTGCGTTACGTAGGCCTAATCGTAATAATAAAATTCATAACAAGGAAAGCAGATTTTTGGAAATGAATGCTAAATGAAATTAAACGATCATTGAAAACTGAGCAGGGTCGATCGAGGCTCATTACATTGGGTCTTTAAAGAAATAAAAAATACGAACATTATTATTATACAAAAATTGAAGCTGGGCGACATCTTTGGGTAAGAAAGCACCAAATTACAGCCAGCGCACGGGTTTCCATCTATATGAATTTCGTAATTGAAATAAGGAAATTGATAAATATTGATAAATAAATTGATAAATTTAGGTATGACAATTTGAAACAAAATTTGAAGAATATACTATGATGAGGTCTATTAAGCAACCTTTTTGGTATCGAGATGTGTACTCTGTCAATTTGTAACTTAACGATAGTTTTGCGTTTTGTTTACGTACTCTATGAAATACCAGGCACAAAATAAATTGTTGGTCTCTCTGCTGAGGGAAAACTGTTTGAAAACCTAAAGCTGCCACTTAACTGAAATATTATTCTTATAGCATTTTAGGATGTCCAATGCAAAAGAAAGTGATGGTGAACATCAATTGAATTAAATAGTCGGTTATTGTGACTAACGTCTCGGTAAATCGTAAACAGTATGGCCGCCGTAGATGCGTGCATAACAGAGCGGCCCGACATACGGCCCAATATTTCCGCGAAAATTAAAGCACGCTTCAATTTCATCAGAATGACTGCACTAACCCTAAAACTAACCCTAACCGACCCTCACGACGCCTAACCTGAGCCCTAACCGACCCTCACGCTTTGCATGTTGGGATGCATGTTGCGATATCGTCCATAGGCGGCACTCTAATTTTATTGCATTCGTTGGCGGCCATACTGTTTACGATTTACCGAGACGTCAGTAACAATAACCAAAATGGTTTAATGACAATTATGCAAGTAATATTTTGAATTGAGGATGGGCTCTGCAATTGTTTTTTTTCTTAAAATTTCAATCTCCAGGTTTACATGACATGCACCATTAGCACTACTGCATTAGTGCGGCATTATTCTGGAGTGTATGCAGTACAGTGATGTGACTTTAAATTTGTAGACAAAGAGCGATTCTGTTTCACTTTCTCAAATATGGACGAGAAGGATGACGTATCGTCAACTACTGATCACAAGTCATCATCATCATCACCACTGATGACGACAAAACCTGGAGAGAAATATCCATTTATATGGAGAGCTGTCAATTTGGTGATGGTGGTTTTTCTCATTCTTGCTGCCTATGTTCAGGTGTGTTTGTATGTTTTCTTTGCAACTGATTTCTGTAAAATCATCTCCGGGCCCGTTGTTTGTTTGTATGTGAACTTATTATAGCACCCCTCAAGCTCCCCACTGAGAGGCGCTCCCGACTACAGAGCGGACGCTGCATCGGAGTTTCACGCCGAAGCGCTGAGCAATTGTGAGTGAAGGAATAGCCCAGGGTGCCTAACGTGGCAACTTGAGGTGGATTTGAACCTGCAACCATTTGACTGCAAGACGACGAACATACCCATTGTAACTCTGTCACCGACTAAATTCTGGATAGTTGGCAACTAACGGATAAATCGGTATGCACGCCGACGTCTTAGCTGTCTAAGTGACAACCAGCGCTAGTCGGTCTCCGATGGCAGTCATAAGTTGGCTAGTCACTACATCGGAGGATAAAAGTGCTCAGCATGTGCGATTCGTCCACTTCAACCAAGTTTAAGACGTCAAAGTGTTTTGGAGGCATCACAGTTAATTCTGCTGCCATTAATATGTGACAGGACACAGTTAGATCACATGTAATGTGCCTCCTTGGAAACCATTGCTGTGGGCAATGCAATTGTCTTTGTATCTTTGTGTTTTTCTGTATGCGGACGACCGTCTATTAATACGTCTTGTGCATGCACGTTAACCATTGTCACGATTTAGTAAGTGGTCCCTTAAGGAAACCTCATGCATGCTTTCGATTGTTGCATAGTCTACAAAGCTACTTGGCAAGTCGCAATATAGCGCTTGGTCGACACGTAGGCTACAATGTCGTCGGCTGAAGGAAGCGGCATATAAATCAATGTTTCGTATGATTTTTGAATATGTCTTGTTTAAATTAGTCTTAGTTCTCCTGTAGAAATGAATGCAGTAAATGCTTGGTTTTTCTATTCATGCAGATTCTCGGCTATGTCAGTCTTTGAACTGATATTGAATCCTCTTACTTTTTCTTCAGATATAATTAGCGATAATTGTTTTACTCTGGTGATATTCTGTGTTACATTGCTACTCTTATATTCTTTAAAAACTTGTAGCTGCTAATAGAAACCTGATTGTAAAAGAAACCTAATGGAAACTCTGTTTTAAAAGTAGAATTGCTTGTACTGATTGTGTTATGAAACGTCTTGAAAATGTTGTTTTTAGATCAATGATCCGGATCCATATATATGGATTGTAAGTAACTTCATTCTTTCACTGTTGCTAGTCAGTAATAGAGTATCCCATGTTACAGATGTCAAGCCAGTTAGAGGGTTATGTGGCTGGTCAGTGCAAACGATCATTCCCTCAATTGACCGAAAGATCATCCAATAGTGCTACAGATCAAGTTATCATTGAAAAATGTTGAGGTGGTTCCATGCCGTTCACCGACTTGTGCACCAGCAGAGATTTTATACTCGCGCAGGGAACCGGTATATATAGCAATTTCCACAGTTATTTCGTTACGTGGTCATATTTTCACTGATTGCATATTAGCCTTGCTGCTGCTTGCAAGAGTTTGGACACTCCAGCCTGTAGACTATTGCAAACTATTATATATATTTTTTTCAAGTACATACATAGGTACCTATATTTGTTGTAAACTAGGAAAGATTTACACATCATAAACGTTCTTGATGGATGAATTAAGTTTGATTTTGCTACTCAAAGTCTTCACGAGTCTGCTTAGAATTTGCTGATTATTTCAGTTTTGTTATCTTTGATAGCCTGTCTACCTTGTACCAGCTCTGCTCAGCCTGTCTATTGTTATTAAGCCATCAGCAACTGGTAAGTATTTGGATGGTTTAATTAGAAATTACAGTTCTATTTTTGCATGATGATTAGTTCTATTGACACAAGAAAGCAAAGCTCTACTTGCTTAATGTTGCTTACGTGCCAGCCTATACTTTGACCATCACGAAGTTGCTTTAACTAAAATATTGTGCAGAACTTTGAGTTTTGTTGAGCTGTCACCTTGAATATATCTTTATGTCTTGTCTGTTCGTTGACTTGTAACTATAGTAATTTTATGTGTTTTTTGTGTAGAAATGCTTATTTTTAATGGGGTTGTATAGTCCACCTGTGTGTGCTTTGTCATCTAATCTCAGACACAGCCGTCGAGTCCTTCATTCTTCTGCTAATGGGGAACTTCTCGTATCCTGCGCTAGCACCTCCACTAGGTAGCGTCACGGATTCTCAATTTTGGGCCCATACACTTGGAATGGACTGCCATTTGAAATGCGGCTACTCCCTAGAAATACTGACAATACATTTTAGAAGTTGCTGAAAACAGCAATTTGTATTGCTGTGCTTGGGCTGAGAGTGCCTCTCATTAGTGAGTAGGTTTCTTGAAGGGTTGCTATACAAATTGTTAAAATGAATGATGAATCATTGATGATTAATGATATTTTTGGTGTGCACTAGGTGTATCACTATTTTCATTATAGCAGCTTGTATTTATGATGGCTACAATGTAAACTTCCCACCACAATACACATTCTAGAGCTGTGGAAGAAGCAAAAGTGTTCAGGGTGTTGATTAGATGAAATCTTGTCGTTGTGATATTGATATGCGTGCTGGTTAGGTGATAGATTTATATTTAAGTGTTTAGTTTTAGTGGAGATGAAATCTCATCATTATTTTGTCTGTATAGTTGTCTTTGTCACTGATAGAGAATTCGATCTGGAGAAATGTCTGTGTTGTACATCTTGCGCTGTGTGTGATCGGATCCGTCTACCTTCTCTCGTTCACGATTGCTCTCCTGTCGACGGGTTCCGCCAGTTTCCTTGTGTACGAAGAAGTACGGTAAGAAGCATCAAGACTAGTGTTCAGGTTGTGAATTTTTTTAGATCAGGTTTCCTGTCTCTTTTCTTGTAGACTGCCATTTGGTCATTTATTTTAGTGACTGTTTAAAGTAAAGTAACCTAATTTTGTTCCCTCCCAGTCGAATGTCATTTTAAGTTTCAATGGTGAATATCCTATGAGCCGGTGTTTAGCACTTTAAGGATCCTGTACTAAAAGTGACTGGAAACCAGTGCAGCTCATCGTTAAAGTGTTTGTCATAATCACACATCTGGTTTGGTTGAAAGTCAGTCATTTGGACTGCTTACTCATAAAACTTTTCAAGGGAGTTATAGTCTAAATCAAGATTGAAAGGACATTGAGGCATACGAGGTCCATAGCTTCAACTGCAGATGGTTATTGGCATGAAATAAACATGCTCAATCTTTATTGTTCTGTATTTCATTGTTCAGTTTCTACTTAGGCTGGGGGATTATCTATACATGTGTTCAATTACGAAGCAACCTTGACTTACTGGGATTAAAGAAATAAAGTCATAAGATTCTCACAGTGCACTCTGAATTCAGGACTCATAGTTGACCAATTAGTAATAATGGTTCATTGTTGTTGCTAATCAGTGGCTCTGTTACTAATTGATGACTTTGTGCAGCAGGACAAATATTAAACTCTGTTCAAACACTTCTAAGGTTACTTGGACTAAGTGTGCTTCTTGTAATCAGCTGACTCTGCACCTGGAAGCTTTTATTATTTATTTATGAGATTTACATATATAGAGCTACAGCTGAGAGCTTAAATTGCTGGTAAACATCTTGTTACAATCAATCACAATCAAATTAAATTAAATTAAGATTGAAAAAGCAGTCCTATATAAAACTAAGGCATACAAAGTATATATCTGAACTGAATTTATAAATATTAAAAATTAAAATTTGATTTGGCTGTGAGCAGCGCTATAGAAATTGGTATTACATTACATTGCAATCAGCTGATCATTGTGACAGATTGCATGACAGGATGGCTCATTGTTTCATTATTTTTTATATTTTGTGGTTCTAAGTTCTTTACCTTTGCACAAGTGTTTGCAAAGTTTCATTGGAAGTGCAGTATATAATAGAAAATGAAGTGAAGGACATTAGGGGGCCACAAGGCTAAAACTTAATTAACTAAAAGCATGTAAAATTATTATAATTGAATCAAAGTAGAACATTTGATGTTGTTTATAGACAGAGAGTAAATATTGGACATGGAAGTGAATATGTACAGTAGATTTAAGACTTGGTAAAGTAGATTACAAATTTGACAATAGATGTAATTGAAAGTAGATTTGAGACTGAAGTTTAATATGCCACATGACAAATATTTTTAACTATTATCATGTTTGAAGCTACATGCATATGATGATGAACCAAGATGAGTTCGAGCCAATTCTAGTTATGTGTGATTAGATGCCTAAGTCTTGCTGAAAATAATTTTACCCAATAACTCATCACAGCATATAATGACCTATAGATGCAGTTACGTGTGTTATATAATTATCGTTGTATGACTAAGTTCATGTTGCTTGTAATTATGACCTTTTTTTGTCTCATTACTTTCGGTCTGTTTGTTGCAGTGAGTTTGTTGGAACAGTCATCGTGATCATTTGGCTGTCAATTTGTCGCTTCTCATCTTTCGCTGATTCACCAAAGTAAGTGATAAATTTTTATAATTGTCCCTCATCATCGGTGTCATCACTTATCATGACTGTAATGTGATACGGTCAAGCTCTGCATGAAGTCTTCATCAGCAGAAAAATATATTTTGTTGGAGATTGCAGTACATGATACACTATTTTAGAATGATAACGTATCCAATGACACATCATGCATGTAACTAATCTTTAAGTTAACAAGTTGCTGTTGTTGTTGTTGTTGTTGTTGATGATGATGATGATGATGATGATGACATTGATGACGGATCATGATGGTGGGTGGCGATGATGATGATGAGATGATGACGATGATGGTGAAACGTAGCTAAAGCCTTTGACATTTAAATATGACAATTTACATATACTTTTTTTCAGTGCTGTCAAGAAGAAGAAGGGTTTGCTGAGTGCAATGTTGACGCTGAGTTGTGTTGTTGGTGTTTTTCCATTGGCTCTCTGGTCGTTGTGTTTCATTGGTCCATTCCACGATCAGCTGGATCACTGTCGGGAGATGCATTCTTCTCTGCACCATTCATGACTACGTTATTGTCTATTGTCTATTGTTTCTTGTGCAAAAGAAACCTTCGCTCAATTTCATATCATAACGCATATATAACCATAAGCATAATTTTTTGTCGGGAGATGCATTCTTCTCTGCATCATTCATGACTTCATTGTCTATTGTTTATTGTTTCTTGAGTAAAAGAAATCTTCGCTCAATTTCATATCATACCACAATTACCACATATATAAGCATAATTTTTTTTGTTTTTTCAGCACACTATATTGTCTAATGTCTATTGTTTCTTGTGCAAAAGAAACCTTCGCTCAATTTCATATCATACCACATATATAACCATAAGCATAAGCATAATTTTTTTTGTTTTCTCAGCACATAAGAATCTGTTTGTAATTCCAGTTTAAATGGAAAACATATATAACGCTCAAGGTGATTTTATTCCAATTTAATTGAAAAGGATAAATGATAAGAAATAGAACCGTTATTTGTTATGGCCTATTTTGTTATTTGCTTCTTTGATATTGAGTGCATTGTTGATTACTGTTTTACTGTTTGGTCAGTAAGGTCGTATTGCAATGCTCATTGCTTTCGTAAATTATGGTTTCTGCTGTACTGTTTTGTGATCTGAATTCTATTAACGGTTTTACCAGTAGAAAACAGCGATGCATCCTGGGTGGTGAAGGATCCTGAACTTCTAACATAACTTACTTTTTTACCTGTTTAAGCCCAATGTAAGAGTTGTGTTTACTTTAAAAAAATTTATATTGGTTTTGTATAATGTTTTTCATCTGTCATTTCAAAATAAGAAGGCTCTGAGATGCAAAAATCTGAAAAATTTACATTTAATTGTGGTGCTAAACAACACATTTAGTAATTTAATGCGATGTTGTTAATTTAGGCATTCATTAACAGGAATATCATGAAGAAAACTCTTATTTTAGTGCATTTATATTTTCAGATGTTGAGATTAATTTTAAAAAGTAGTTGTGACATTCTTTACGCATGTTTTTCTGTTCATGTTATTTTCTGGAAGTTCATACTGTGATTTGATTACATAAGACTTAATGTTTTGTTGAATGTGTACTACTGTACTTACTTGAAGGCCATGCAGCTTGTGAGAAGCATTGTTGTGGAAGAAGTGGTTTATAAACAGAAGTCAAGAACCAATAACAATATAGATGATTCTGACATGGGACTAAACTCTCTTTTGCATTGGTCCTGCAGTTCACAAACATTGGATTCACGCCGGTGTCACGAAATAAAGTCTCCCCGATACAAAGTCTCCCCCGAAACAGAATCTCCCCCTGGCTGAAAATCTGTTTTGGAAGACATTTTTCTGGTGTAAAAGTATATATATGTTCGTGTTAAATAACGTGTTATCGTGTTAGCAACGTAAACTAACGGTTTGATATGCTTATCTATTAATTTTATGCGACTGTAGCCGATTTCACGATCAACGGGGAGACTTTGTTTCGTGGGCGGGAGAAATATTCTCTCCCCCGGAGACTTTATTTCAGAATATAGTCTCCGGGGGCGAATTTATTCTAGAACAGATCCTCCGAGGGAGAATCTATTTCGAAATAAAGTCTCTGAGGGGAGACTTTTAGGGGTAGACTCTGTCACGCGACACCGGCCAACCTTTTTCCCCCACCCCCAATGCCAGCAAGTATTGCATATGATCAATTTAGGAACTCTTGAGTCCTGATGTGAACGTTAAGGGTAGTTAGTCCAAGGCTTTGGGGGAAATTCAGAACCCAGTCTTGTTAAAACCCAGTTCTAAGTCAAGCTATGTCGGATGCTTGCTATCTAACACGTACAGCTTGACTTAGACTCTGTTCTTTGATTGGCTTATTCGGCTTTCATATTTCAACCTGGCTTATCCATTGTACTACGTACGTTAACTAGTTTTGACACTTAAAAGTGACCATTGATTATTGCATTCTGCATTAGGATGATAGTGCTACAGAATAATAGAAGTCATTAGATACGCTTGTGCTTGCGTAGGTACATTCTTTCCAAGGTTACATGTGTTGTGTACTGTAATAAACGTGCGCAAGGTAATTCGTTCATTCATTCAGTCCATCTGTTAATAGGCACAGACTTCTGGAGTATGGATGTAAGGAGAGGCTCCAATGGAATTACTATAAGCCTATACAAGTAGGGCAATTAAGTTGGATGCATCAGCATTTGAGCAACAATTGTAATTATGACGACCCTGGGCTCTTAACCTATGCTATGTCAACTGTGTAAGAGTGTATATGGAGGGTAATTAGCTACTGATATCGGTTTTTACCTTGAGAGTATATATAACCATCACATTTTCATAAAACAGCCACTTAATTATTTTGAGAAAGCTGAAGTAGGCTACTTCCATTTAACATCTATCAAGCCTTTTAATGCTTTCACACGACTGACACATAATAATAATTATTATTTATAAGCTCACAATGTCATCATTTTGGTTGACAGGAAACAAACACTCCCTGGCAAATAATTATATGATGTGTTTGATGTTTGTTGAGAGTACATCAATTCTTATTTACCTATTATTACCTCGCCTATATTGTTTCAAATGGGCCGATTAAGTCCGTAAGACTTATAACAATATGCCGACTAAGCTTTGATCATTATTGCAGTTAATTTCATGTGATTCTAGAGGCTGATACGGCCCAGTAGCCTTTAGGCCTACACAGTACATTAAAGCCATATCATTCATATAGGAAGCAATTTGGCCTATATTATACGCCGACGTGCGTCAGAATGAATGATTCTTTCTGACTAAAGATGTAGGCCAATTAGGCTATAGGTCATTGTAGGCTATAGGTAACTACATTTAGGCGATGCATCTGTGTAGGCAATAATTATAGCCGATTTAAAACCCTGCCGTTTAGAAAGTTTCATTAGAGCAGCTTTGTATTCTGCCTTTAGCCTAAGCTTATAAGTCGTGTTTTTACATAAAATAGTAAAGCCTTAGGTCTATACGTAGCCTACGCGTGCTAAGTCAATGTTGCATTAGGCCCCTAGCTAGCTGCTGTGTGAACAAATTATGTGTGTAAGTTTGTCTAGTAGGATATATCAAGTAGGAAAATCTTCATAGAAAATTTCCATAAAGAAAATCGGTCAGCGCTCTTACCAAAGATCAGTTGTCTGCCAGTCTGTTAGGCCTAGGGCTACGGATCGAAGAATACGCTGAAGAGAAATCAAGACGGTCCACTATTTCGTAGGCTACTTGTAAGTTGTCAATTTTCACATAATTATAGCTATCCGTCAATACGTAGGCTACCGTAATAATTTTGGTAATTTTAACGTTGAATGCGCGATAATCTACTTGTTAATGAGCTTGAAAGGTTGTCTACTGAAAAGTCAGAGGGTTAGAAATTTCCGCCGGGACACAATCTAGCCTACTTCGGTTGGTAGCCTATAATTATGTCAGTGGTTCCCAACCTTTTTTTTTACTGTAGGGCCACTTTTTCTAAGTTGGAGGACACGAGGGCCCAAGGCCGTAGCCAGGATTTGATTTCGGGGGGTATTTTTTCGGCGGAGAATTTCTGACGACTTTTTTAGTCGCCTAAAAGTCTAAAAACACCTTTTTTAGTCGTAAAAATGTCTGAAGACACCTTTTTTTAGTTGTCAAAATTTCTGAAGACCTTTTTTAAGTCATCGGAAACGGCATTCTCAATATCTCTCGCCTAATTTCATGTTTTTTTCATTATGTGCTAGTGAATATATTCTATTATTTGTTTATATTTTCATAGCATTAGGCTATATATAGTGCTAGTGTTTGTTTATGTTTTTGCATCAGACGTTGACTTCTTGAAGAGACGCGATTTAAGGTACCACAGGTATAGCTGTATCGACGCCCTCCACCCAGTGTGAGATCCTCCGTCTGAATCAATGGAGACAACAGTTACTCTCGGCGAAGCAAAGTTGTTGAGACTGGTTACCTGTCTTCTCGTCTTCGCTGCCGTCAACATCAAGTTGTCAACGACGGAGTTCAGCATCAGTGAGTTAATGGTTGACGATGTCCTTCGCTACAACTGCACCATCGACGACGTCCAGCAGTTCCATCGCATCCCAAAGGATGCCGTTGTCCTGCGTCTCGGATTCTCCGTGTCCAACCGGATCGACTTCGAAAACTGGAGGATTCCGCCATTGGATCAGCTGGATGTACTAGAGATCGACGTATCGTTGATCCCACAGCCCCTTCCGGCTTCCCTCTTCGTCGAATTGAAGCATGTGGAGAAGCTGACGTTGTATCATCTCCTCCACAGTTCCGTCAACTTCAGCGTCCAGCTGCCCGAAAAGGCCTTCCACGGATTCGTCAATCTGAAGTTCTTGAACTTGCCGGCGTTGGGTCTTGACGTGCTTCCGGTGGACGTCTTCAGAGGTCTGACGCAGCTGCAGTCACTCGATCTGAACCAGAATCGTCTGGTCAGCATTCCGTCCGGCGTCTTCACCAATTGCTGTCAGAACGTCATCTCGCTAAACCTCGCCAAAAACCATCTCACGTCGACCGATTCTTTTAAATCAATCGCAGACCTTTCGTCGTTGACACAACTCAATCTTTACGGCAACCGTCTGTCTGAGATCCCAGCGCTTGCCTTTCATGGAATGGCCAACCTAACCGAACTGAACCTCGAACACAACCAGCTGCAGCGTCTAGAGTCACGTGCCTTCGCAGGACTCGTCGGTCTGCGGAAGTTGTACGTCGATGGAAACCAACTAACGACCATCGCTGCCGAGATGTTCGACGACCTAACGAATCTCAGGAGACTGGATCTTGGTGGAAATCGCTTCAGCGAATTGAACAGCGACGGATTTTCCACGCTCCAATCTCTTAGCGAACTTTCTCTTCGACGGAATCACATACGCTCCATTGCACCGGGGGCGTTTCACGGACTGAAGGAGCTGGAGGTGTTGGAGCTCCAGGAGAACTCGCTTTCGGCGATTGACAGCGCCAGCTTTAGCGGACTAGAGAACCTCAGGACTCTGTACTTGGACGGCAATCAGATATCCATCGTCTCCCCAGACTTATTTCTAGCCATTCATCGCCTTTCTGAGTTCCATATCAGCCACAACGCTTTGGAGTTCCTTCCAGCGGGCATCTTTGAAAGAGCCAGACGACTATCAGTGCTAGACGTATCTCGAAATCCGTGGGTATGTGATCGCTGCGACCTACACTGGCTTCTACAGTGGGCAAGGAACAGTACGAGTCGACTTCACGTAGAACACCGATTGGAGACGGTCTGCGCCTCTCCCATCCACGTTCTCAATCAATCCATCTTCCATCTCCACGTCACCAAAGACAACGGAACGTGCGCTGCGGTCTTACTTCCTACCATTAGCACCATCATCACCACCGCTACCAGCGCCACCACCATCGCATCATCTTCCGTCACCATGACGACCACTGATGACCACGGTGTCAACCCATTGACGCAGATTGTCATTAAATGCCTGCTCGTTGTGACCGTTGTCATAGGAATGGTTTTCCTGATGACTTGGTGCCAGTTTAGGCATCGTGCCAAATGGTACATTAACCGCAACGTTTCGTCACGTGGTACAGCCACCGTAGTCTTGCTTGCGTAGTCTAATGTGAGTAATGTCGGCTGTATAATGGACTGTCTCCAAGACCTAGAAGTCAGAACGGGATTTTGTTGCTGATAGGCTATGATCCAGTGACTTCATTGGTTATAGTCACTTTTGGCGCTCGATCGGAGCGATAATGACAACGTGCAATTCGAACTTTCTCCAATAAAAACTGTTCTATACCTAGTCTATCTTGATAGCTGCCGTCTTTGAAAAACGCCAGCAAAACAACATTCAGGAATCAGGACACCGTATTACAGCCTTACAGAACATTAATTTTGTGGCCGTGCATTTCACTCTCAACGATAGATGTCGCCCCACTTACAATTTTGGTTCCAATAATACTAAACTTTGTTTTGAATATCAAATCGCAATTTTTTTACTTTACAAACATAATTAGTCGTCAATCTGTCTTCATATGTGTAATTGATCGAATGTTTTTATTTTTAAACAAGATGTTAAATTTTCCGGAACTCCGATCATCGCCCCAAAAACTTAAAGAACTATGTTAAGAAGATTCCAAGCCTGTACTTTGGCATGAAATTGGGGCTGCAACTGATCTCGTATATTATTAATCTTCGCGCCAAAGTTGTAAATAGATATAAAAACAATGCATGCTGATTTTGTTTATGAAACAGAGTATTTTTTAAAGGTTATTAAGAATATTTAATGGCATAGTTTTAAAGTAAAATGCGGCAGGATTTAGTAGCTTAGCTCGCAAAACGCTTTAAACAATTTCTATAGGCATAGAGCAAGTACACACATTGAATCAGAAAGCGTCGGAGTTCGACACTGATACATACTTGTTTGGCTGTGACTAGCGGACCGCCAAGCGGCCGTCGAATGTCAAATACTAGCGGACCGCCAGTCACGTGTAACCTGTCACATGACTGGCGGCCGTCCAATACGGAATACTAGCAAGCCGCCAGGCTTTCTATTTACACCAATCCACAAGAGTTTCTAATGGCTAAACAAACCCTAAAACTAACCCTAACCGACCCTCACGACGCCTAACCTGAACCTAACCAACACTCACGGAAAAAATTGGTTGCTTACTCGGTTTCTAGTAATTTTCTAAGTCATTAAAACAAGAAAACTTTTGTCCGACATAAAACCAACTATCGGTAACTGCCGCCATTGTAACAATATTCAAGAATCAAGACTCGTCATGTGACAGGTTACACGTGACTGGCGGTCCGCTAGTATTTGAGATTCGACGGCCGCTTGGCGGTCCGCTAGTCACTTCGTACTTGTTTTACCAGGTAATCCGGAACATGAACGCTCAGAATACCATAGCTCCTGTAAAGATTTTGCAAATTCTTGGCCATTTATACGATCGAGTCGAGACGCTTGAAAACTTTATCAAAAGACTCCCAGGATCAGATCAACTGAGAGTAATACTTCCAGCAGACAAGCGCAAATACGTCGATATTCTGCAATCAACCCTCGTCGCTACACCTAAAGACAGCCGGCCTTTACCAAAAACCGTCGTGTTTCAACAGTTTTCTCATCAAAATGAAGTGGTGATTCGGGTGATTGAAAAAATTCGACAGCGAGAAGGTCGTGGGACTAACTTGCTGACTATTGGGTATAATTTGATGTCTGAACATGGAAATACGCAGATATCAACTTCACGCAGCATCGAGGTCAAATTTGCGAATCCTCATGTGCAGCGTCTTCAGTTCTGGCCTTGGAAGAAACTTCTAGAGAGGATCGGAGATACTGCTATGGAGTATTTGTTGGAAACTAAAGCAATTTTTGTGCCTGCAAGTGGGACTTGTTATTTGCAATTGAGTGGCAAGCCGCTCTATGAGCTTTGGCCTTTCAAAAAGTCATGGGTAACATCCTTCAGGATAAGGCCAAACCTGAAACACATGCAAACCAGCCTGTTGAATAGTTACAAGCAGCAGAAACGACGAAGGACTGATAGAACAAACAAGAAATGGATGTCATATGCCAAAGATAGGGGTACGGAGGTAGTTAAAAAATCAGGATCTGGTGGCAAAGGTTCTAGCAATGATGTTTTGAAGGGTAAAATTAAAAGTAAACAAACAAAAACTTGCCCAGTAGTAAGTGAACTTTTTCAGTCAGGTGATGTCAGCAGAGACGAAATTTCTGCAGAATATAACACAGCTGTTTTTCCTTATGTAGTTGACAGTCAAGAAAATGAATCTAATATGCTTAAAAGACGAAGAACATTTGATGACGAGGAAAATCTGCCTAAAAAAAGAAAATATTCTGAAAGTGAATTAAGAAGCAGCACAGGTTCTCTTGGAAGTCAGACAACTGCTTCTGCTTATCCAACTTGTGATACTTCATCATCAGAAAGCTTTGTTTCTGCCTGTGAGTTTGTTGAGGATTCAGGATTTCTGAATGTGATGCACAATGCAGATGATGGCATTGGCACAACTGTTTCAAAATCTTCTACTGAATTAGATGACTCGCTAGTCTTCGTAAGATGCAGATCACCTGGACATACACAGCAATTTGAATCCTGTGCATTCATTCATAATGCATCGGGGAGTGTAGCCTTCGATTCATTCGAGAGCACAAGCAGTGCCATGCCTGTAGAATCTGTGCCAACTGGGTTCTTGGCCGGTGCCATCCAGAATGTAGACTCGTGTCACCCATATGAACTGCAGTCACCTAGCACTATACTTGATGTTGCTATTACAGGTCTGCATACCCTGCAAGATTCTGGACACCTTTTGAACAATATTGTAGACGAAGTTCCAACAAATGCAATAGTTACATCCATGGTTTTGGGTAATGTATCCTTACATACTGATCAAGTGGCAGAAGAGGCTGTGGTGCATAGGAATACTGTTTCAAATGCCTGCACTGATTTCAAAGGCGAATCTGAAGCTGTGACTTCAGGGAGTGGTACCAGAAAGAAAAAGCGCAGACACAGAAAGAAGAAAATTAGTCAAATTGAGGAAAATTGTGCTCTTAACACATGTGCCTTTAGCAAGAAACTGTGTTTTAATTGGACTAAAATGCTGTATTCCAAAGTTATGATAGAGAAATATCCACCTAAATTTGTTATGAAGGGTGTAGGTGCTGATGTAGCTGGAGCAAAAAGTTTGCTGGAAGAAATCCTTGCTACTGACGTTCTTTTGCCTCATAAAGGTGCTACATTTCATTGTGCTTCAGAAACCAAGCAAAAGCTTGTCACAATTTTACTTTCTTTGCTCAGAAATCATAGCAAATGTAGGTATAAGTTCTTGCTAAGATACAACTGTGATGCGGAATTCATGTCACAAAAAGAAAATCAGGAGAAACCTGTCAGTAAGGTATGTGTTACGGGGCCACATGGTGAACACCACGGTCATGTGCCAAATCTTTCAGCTCCAACATATGTACGATGGTCATCTAGAAATTGTGAAGAACCGAAAGCGATGCCTGCTGTGCGTTTAGAAAAACCAGCCGAGTCTGTTGGTCAGCTGTTAAGCCAGCACGTTTCACATCGTAAAGTGTTCCTCTTCGTGAGGGCTTGCATTATCCGAGTGGTGCCTCTTGAAATGTTTGGCTCAAACCACAATAAAAACGTTTTCCTAAAGAATGTCCAGAAAATTGTCGGACTTGGTCGATTTGAACGCTTTTGCCTTGGACAGGTGATGCAGAATATGAATGTAAAGTGTTCCTGTTTGCAAGACATAACATCTAATTTGTGCAGATTACACTTTCTGGCAAAAGTTCTCTTCTGGCTAATTGATTCTTATGTCCTACCTCTCCTGAAGTCTTATTTCTATATCACTGACAGAACTACTCATCGTAATCGGCTGTTTTACTACAGGAAATCTGTCTGGAACCAGATACATAAGAAAGGACTTGCAGATTATCTCAATCGTGGCATATTAATGCCAATGGATGCAGAAAAATCCAAACAAATGATATCCTCCAGACAATGCCTTGGAATTGCGTTTCTTCGCTTTCTTCCAAAAGCTCTGTCATTGCGTCCTATTGTTAACCTGGGCAAAAAACAGACGCTGACAAGCAGAAGAGAGTTGACAATCAATTGGCAGCTGCAGGATCTTTTGCAGGTACTTACTTGCGAGAAACACTGCAACCCCAGTCTTCTCGGATCTTCAAAGTTTTCTCTGAACGACATTCACGAGTCCTGGAAAGAATTCGTGCTGGCTAGAAGACAAAGAGGTGATGAAAGACCGCTTTACTTTGTAAAGGTAGACATTAAGAATTGTTACGATTCAATAATTCAGGACCGTCTTTTTGCAATTGTACAACGAATGCTCAATTTATCCAAGGAATACGTCACACGCAGGTATGTTTGTGTGGTAGCAGCAGGTTGTAAACTGAAAAGAACCTATCATCGTGACGCAACGCGACTTGCAAACTATTGCCCAAGATTTGAACAGTTGGTTGCAGGAGTTGTAGAAAAGAAAGACGTAAGAAATGCTATTTTTGTTGACCAAGTGTTGTATCATCACGAATGCACAGCGTCGTTATTAGAGAAACTTCACAGCCACCTCTTTGGGAACATTGTCAATGTTGCGGGAAAGCTCTATCACCAGACAACTGGCATAGGTCAAGGTTCAGTGATCTCTACAATTCTCTGTAACATTTATTATGCAGAAATGGAATCAGAATATCTCACAACCGACAAAGATGACTTGCTGATGAGGCAAATGGATGACTTCATCTACGTCACACTCGTAAAGGACAGTGCCACAGCATTTCTGGAAGTCATGACAAATGGGATTTCTGCTTATAACTGTTACATCAATTGTGACAAGACTTTGATTAACTTTGACTATTTTGACGTTAGCGTTAATCGTCTGGCAGAGGGCGCTTTGTTTCCATGGTGTGGATTGCTCATCGACCCCATTTCCCTAGACATTAGGGCGGATTATTCCAGATATGCCGGTCTATGCATAAGGGATACCGTATCAATAGACAATTCAGAGCGAGCAGGTCAGACGATGCGAGACAAACTCGTCTATTCAATGCGTTCTAAATGTCACCGAATTTACCTCGATGTCCAGACTAACAAAGTGGAAGTAGTGATAGAGAACATTTTCAAGTTGTTTCTTCTTACTGCTTTTAAATTTCACTGCTTTGCTCGTGAACTTCCGGTTTCTAACAGTGCACTCCGAAACCCTGTTTTCTTTGTGGATATGATTTACGAGCTTGCCAGTTTCCTGTTGGGCATGATGGAAAAGAATTCAATTAGTCATCGAATGATATCGAAGGCCGCTGTCCATTGGATCTGCATTGACGCTTTCACTAGAAAGCTGAGGCTTCACCAGTCTGCATATCACGGCTTGTTGAAAGTACTGAAATCTAAAAGTAGGATGCTTGCAGAAACAATTGAGGCAGATACACTGGGTCGCATTCGAAAAGTGGTGGGCACCACAATGCCTATGGATTTCATTCAGATTGTGTCCTAATTTACGCATAATGTTTAAGCATCGGAAAATTGTTATTCTGTGAACCTATTGCATATAAACGTGTATCTACATGTATAATGTTGTGCGGCAAACATCTGTTCGTGTTTGCATCTTGCAATTGAAATTGAAACTCTGTGAAACATTCTGTTAGCCCAATGCATTTATATAAATGTGTATTTATAATGTTGTGCAGGACACATCTGTTAGCGTAAGTTGAAGAGACTTGGAAATTCGTGTATAAAAGTTCAGCTTGAATGATCTGACATTGAAGTTTCAGTAATCAAGTCTAGTCAGTAATATTGCTTGTCTTTTGCTGAATTAAAAATAATCTTGTTTAACACTTTAACCATGAATTGCATTATTTCCTAGTAACATAGTACACTCTGATAATTGACATGTTAACTCTTGGATGATGAAAGTGAAAAGTGGAATAGAAAGAAATTAGAAGTGGAAGAGGAGGTAGAAGAAAAGGATCAATAAGTGAATGATGAAGAGGAGGACAAAGAAGAGAAGAGCAGGAGGAGAAGAAGAAGAAGAGGAAGTAATGAAATGGCAAGAACGAGGAGGGAGAGGAGGAAGACAAAGGAGAATAGGATGAAGAATGAGAGGAAGAAAATAGAAGAAGATGAAGAGGACTATATTTATGGGAGTATGGACAAGGGCCTATTACATGTAGAAAGTAATCTTTGACACACAAAGCCTATGCAGGCCTAGGCAAAGCACATAAGCCTACAGAGTACCTAAAATGCAGACCCACAGATAAGCATTAATTAACTGCATTTAGGCTTGAATTGGCAAAGTTCTATCGACTTTAATTTATTAATCGAGTCCAGAATGAATTCTGTCTGCAGGTCTTTTCTGCCAAGCACGGGCCAGCAGCGTCTACAAAAGTAGGTTGGGAAGATATCCCAGGGTTGCCAGCAGCAGCAGGGTGGCTAAAGTTGTGGACAAGGGCCTCTCTATATACAATACTATAATTTCCGATAATTATATAACAGCTACTGAGCAAGGGCCATTGCTAATATGCAGAAATTGGAAACTTTTGCTCACTAATTAGAATAGGTCATCTAGCTAATTAATTAGTTTCTAATTAATTGTTTACCAATCACTGGCCTGGATTCTGGCTCTAAATCTGCATCCGAGATTTGAATCAACAACAGCATAGGTCAAACATGATTCACTCTATAGCTATACAAACAGGTCTACCCTGGTGTAGACCTGTCTGTATAGCTATAGTGCATAGTCACACAGAGCTTGATGTGAACATTAACCTTGCTTATTTCAAAACTGATAAATAATGTATCTAACCATTTACATGGGTCCATTGAACTTTCATAACAAGGCTTTCGCTGTAATCTCAGAACTTGACTCATACTACCATGCAGTCCTTTGTACATATGCATTTACAACAATATAGACTGTAGAAGAGAAATTCGCTACATTTCTTTGTACTTCAATTCATACACAATGTTTCGAAATAAAACAAGAGCTCCACAGATAATTAATCTATAACTGTAATAATCTATAACTAAAGATCTGTCCACTCTAAGGAAAACGGAGAGTGAACCAATGAGAACTTGTAGACAGTGGCCAAGTCTGGTCTTACAAGTCAGCATCAACCAAAGAAACACTGCTGTTTGAGGAGCAGCCACCATGCATAACCAAGTTAAATGTTTGTCACTCCAATTTTAGACTTGCTACAATTGGTCAAAGCAGCAGCATTATCATTGGCAACATATTCTTTATGCTGTCATCAGTATAATATTTGCACAAGTCATTGATCACAAAGATTGGAAACAATAAACGAAGAGCAGGATTGCTTTAAAAACGATTCTGGAGAATCTGGACCAATTATTATTATCAGCCGTCGTCTTGTCAAGATCATGGGACCAACAAACAGTACACAATAAAGTAAGTTATCCACATTTATACGAACACAACCCACGAGCAGACGGTCTACCACAACGTAACCAGCCATCACACAGCGTACATGACTGCAGTGAAACTTCTAGAGATTGCTAATTATTCTCGCATTTCATGTATGCAAACATATAAAAAAACAGACCAATGTTCTGAGGAAAAATCTACCTTAAATGTGTCCGATTAAACCCAAACCGAACCAACGCATTTATTACGGTTTTAGTGTATTTGAATCCCATATCAGGCAATTTAACGAAATGTTCCACGTACGATAACCCATTTGTTAAGTGATCTGACAGTAAACGCAGTCCTGTAGATCTTATGATTCAAAGTGTTCTGTCTCCTTTATATACAGCTTCTCAATATCAGGGACTCTGCGCTCAAAACTCCCTGTGATGGTATTTCTCAGGATCAACATAGCTAGTCACGACAACACGGTTAGCAAATTTCCGACCAGACAGATTCTGTTGAGCCCTCTGACAATCAGCAATTGCTGCAAATTCAACAAATATCTGGAACAAAAAAAATTGTACATATATAAACACATGTATAACTCATTTATTATAAGTCACATAAATGAAATCTGATTAACAGCTGAATGAGCAACAACAAATAAGTCCCTCACAGCTCTGCTAAGTTATTCCAGAAAGATTCTTGATAGCTAGCGCCTACAACTGAGTAACACAACATGGCCTTATAATTTTACTCCCATTCTCTTTAAAGAAGTGGTGCTATTTACCCAAAGTGTTGTAACACAACACACTGGTTAACTTGCAACACAAGAACTGCATAAAAGCATCAAAAGTCGACTGTTTCAGCATTATCCCTAACTGTTACAATGGTTTACATTCTGTTAAACAGTCCACACTGGACTCAAAGAGAACAATCAATGAAAATTCAAAGAACTATAATCACTGTTCCATAGTCATCCATGATTTCCTGGTTGCAGATGTCACTTAACTTTATATACCTAAAAACATTCTCATACAGCACTAGATGCCAATTTAGATGCCAAAAAGTACTGCAGTCTTAAAATATAAATAGGTCCACCACCTCACTAACATGTCTTCTGTATGGTTGAATGCAAAGCAGAAGACAGTAAGCAAATCACTGCATAAATATATGAGTTTTTTTCAATCTTATTCTTAAAAACTGTCAGAGTCATAAGTAGAAGATATAAATGGTGATCTGACAGGTGATGCGTACCTTTCCAACTCCAGGAATTTCAACTCCTTTGATGGGTCTCGGTATGTCCATGCTTTTCACGACTCCGTACTTGCTACACTCTTCACGAACATCGTCAAGAATTTCTGGAAAATCAACAGCAGCCAAATATAGTATTAAGCAAATCTAATAAACAAGAAATGCAGCATTAAATCTATTGTATGACAGCTCATAATTGTTTTCTTTTGTGAAACTAAATATATATACATTATCTGTTGCTGTTCACTTTCCAAATAAATTCAAGCACATTGTGCCTTCAGATACTTCTACTTGCAACTGAAGTTACAGCCCTATTTACTACATGGATGGTATATACTGAGAAAACCACACAGAAAAATCACAGATAGAATCAAATAGATTCCTTTTGTCAGGTTTTCATAAATCATGTTTCAATGACGGGCTGCATTGGTTTCCCAATCATTTTCGTCCACTCTTGCGGTTGAAGTGTTAAACACAAAAAAAGATTAATCAGCAAAGGGATCACACACACACACATTATATTTGGATAGGTATGAATCTGCTGGTTGAACACGTACCATCGTACTCCTCTTCATCCTCAAGCTCCTCCGGTTGGACCATGTTCATGAGACACAGAACTTCTGTGGCTGGTCCAGCAGAAGCCGATGTCACCTGGTTTAAGCTTAGACCAGGGATCTGAAGATTGGTTAACATCACTCCAGACTACAAACAAAGAAAAACAGATTTAACGATTTCAGTGCAAAGAGTGCAAATAACAAAACGGAATTAATAATAATAATAATACTGTGATGGGACAGCACTGACGATTTATTTGGGCCTTGCACTCTGAAAGTGGAAACAAGAGGCAAAACAGAAAAGCATTCTCAGGTCCACAAACTGGTCATATGGTGCTTTATATGTCCTTTTGCGGGTCTCATTCAAAACAGATATTCACGTACCAGGGAGCCCGCGGTATATTATATAAGTCTCTAGATATCAAACTCATTGCTTGTGTGCTGGCAAAATGAAAAGGCTAAAGAAGTCCTCATTATCACACCTCATCTGCCACACAGCAATTTCAGCATGCTCTGCAGCTGAGCAGAAAACATGCATATCTGGCCATACGTCTTCTAAATGTTTTACTTATAAAAGCTTGGATAATTAAAATTCTTCTGAGGCCTTGGTCACTTAGCAGTGCTGATGAATGATTTCTAGGTGCAATTTCACTTTATAAATTGCTCCAGATTATCTTAAATGTTGGGCACAACACCTGATTTTCTTATCCAAAAACTTCCAACTTAATCCTCCTTCAATCAAATAATTTCTACAGTGGTAAAATACAAGCCTAACCCCTTTACCGGCTATCCCGAGCGGCACTCGGGCTGCGTTATCTTTCATTATACGGCTAGCCCGAGTGGGCCTCGGGCTGTACTTTCCAGGCCGACAGCTACTCGGCAAGCCCGAGTCTCTCTCGGGGAAAGATACATATGGGTTTAGTATTCATTTATTCGCCAGGTGGAACTTATTTTTGGAATATTTATGTTGCACCTTTATCCAAAATGGCGTCGGAGAGAGTATACAGCGCAAGTCAAGATCGGCAAACTCTCTTAGATAGCATATATTTTTTTTATATTTTATGTATAATATTTATGTATACATGTATATAGTAATATAATATAACATATAACATAATAATATAATATATAACATAATAAATAATATAATAATAATATAAAAATATATAATAATAATATAATATAATAATATATAATAATAATAATAAAATATTATATTATAATATCATTATATAATAATATAATATACAGATGTATATAATATAACAATATAATATATAATACATCTAATAATAATAATATATATAATTTATTTATATATTTTTTATACATAATATATTTTACATATTTTTCCCCAAAATAATTGGCCGCCATGGTGACAGACTAAAAAATTTTAATGGACGGTAAAGGGGTTAATGTCAATGCCATAAAATAAACAGCGTGTACCATATAGCACTTAAGATATATTTTAGGGAATTTAAAAAATGCATAAATTTGAAAAGACATGATGTACTTACCCCAAGTGGATTCTTTCCAACACTTGCTCTCTGCATGACCAATTTCTTATCGCCAAGTTGCATACCATTGAGACCAGCACAAGCCTAATAATACAATTTTTTGGTAGTAAAAACTCTCATTCAGCATTGAAAAGTACATATAACAAACTGCATATGCATTTCTCAGCAACTGAGGTAAAGGAATAATGTCAAATATCCTGTTAAACAATTTTCTTAAGAAAAGAAAAGTTGCATTGTTTGTATCTCAAATGCAAGAAGAAGTCTAGAGCTTCAGACTATTATTATTACAAGCATTTTCAACACACGCAAAGTCACACAGATATGCGAATTAGAGGCGAGGTTAATTCAGTCACCAGGCAAAAAACAGTTAGATATCCAGATGTTTGAAAGCCAATGAGAAATAGATCAAAAAGGCATAACAATTTCTTTTGAACTGGAACTGTAGTTTTACATACCATGCTAAACTTATAAGTTTAACGAAGTTTAATAAAAGATGTAAATTGTCAACACCTCAGAAGTTATTTATAAACCACATCGTGTAGAGTGCTAAGTTGCTAACCTGATCTGTGATGTTTGGATCAAGATATTCACAGAAAGCATAACCCTTTGAAAGTCCAGTGGCTGTGTCTTTCACCAAATTGAATGATCGAAGTGGTCCAAAAGATGATAGCAACTCTTTTACCTGTAAATTAGACAAACAGTAAGTAAATTTTAAACAATAACAGGCTAAATATAATTCAATGTAACTAAATTCTAAAGCGCCATTACCATAATGGGTAAAACCGTCAACCAATGGCTGCATTTAACCCTTAAACCGCCGCATACTTTGTGGGTTTAACGACCCTGGACGCTGAATACTTTTTTGGTGCAATATAATTCGAAACGTCACAACTCATTGAGAAATAGTGAGGCATATAGGTACATAGGTATATATAGGTATAACTATAGGCATATAGGTATATAAAGTACCAGATATAGGTGTATATATGGGTATATATAGGTATATATATCGGTATATAATAGGTATGTACAGGCCTATATACATAGGTATTTATCGGTATATGTCTATGTAGGCCTACCTATATACATAGGTATATAAATCCATAGATTGTATATAGGTATATTAGGTATATATAGGCATATAGGTATGTGAGTATATATAAGTATATAGGTATATAGACTGTCTGAGGATGGGCGACGCGGACAGCACTGCAGGACAGGGTCGACTGGAGGCTATCTATTATAGAGGAGCGGCTGATGCGGGCGCAAGCTTCGCCAGGGCCATAAGCCAATTCAAATATATAGGTAAATTGGTATATGTATAGTGGTATATATATATATATATATATATATGAATATATATAGGCATATATAGGTATTTACAGGTATATAGGTGATATACAGGTATAAAGGTACACTGTATAATATATTGGTATATATAGGTATTTATAGGCATATATATATAGGTATTATAGGTATAAAGGTTTATATAGGTATATAAGCATATATAAGTATATATGTATATATAGGAATATAGGTATACAGAGGTATATATAGGTATATATAGGCTAGGTATAAAGGTATATATGTGTATAAAGGTATATATATATAGGTATATATTGATACATATAGGTATATAGGTATATTGGCTATATATTCGGTACCAGCGTTCAACACATATGTGAAACCGCATATACGCAGTTCCGGCGTTCTGACAAATTTCCACGGGAACCGCACACTTGCGGTTCCGGCGGTTTAAGGGTTAATACAGTGAATTTGGAAAGATCAACCTTTACAACCAGACTTCATTAGAAGTAACCTTGAATAATCATTTCTATGAACAAGCCGCAAAGCTGTGTATGCCACAGAATAAAACATTGCACCCAGCAGTCTCTAGGCAAATGTTACAGCATTGTGAAATTCTCAAATTCCGTAGGAAGCCTAGCCCATAACTGAACGAAATGCACGCATTGCATGTGGCTAATGAAA
Organism: Lumbricus rubellus; assembly: GCA_945859605.1. Lineage (NCBI taxonomy): Eukaryota > Metazoa > Annelida > Clitellata > Crassiclitellata > Lumbricidae > Lumbricus > Lumbricus rubellus. The sequence goes on along the minus strand of OX243813.1, from coordinate 25,605,414 downwards.
TTGCACTGAAACAAAAACATCACATATAACACAACACAGGATACACAGCATATAATTTACAGTAGTAGAAGCATGAAATCAGTTAAGATATTTCAAATGCCAAAGCAAAATGATGCTTTAAGTAAAACTGATCAGAGAAATTCTGATGACCTAGCCAACCAGTTAGTTACTTTATAATTCAAAGAAAAATGAAATGCTAGTTCAGCAGCAAAGAGCCTTGGCATTCACACCAGAATGGCTGTGAAGCGTCAACACATACCTGCAAGGAAAGCGATTACGAGTGGCTTTTTAAATTACATTACTTATGTGCGTAAGTTTAGCAGAACACTTGCCTTTTGTCCAGTTAATAAATCGATTTTGTGGACTGGCTTAATAGGTTGCTATGCAATCACCCACGCTTTCCCTAAGCTAGGGAATCAAAGGGTAAGAAAAACAACATAGATTTAGTCATCTAATAAACAAGTTTAATACCTGTATGAAACACAAAAAAACTTGTGTTTAGCAAAACTGAAACTAAATAAATATCATTCGGTTGACAAGAACCTGAAAAAGAACACTAATTGGCTGGTGTTGTCAGCTTAGTGAAAGTAGTAGACTAAGAACTTTGAAGTGGACACAACCGTGGAAGAGCATAAAAAGAAACCTGATGACACAAGAACTTGGCTCTGGAAGTGAAAGTCTGTGGTGGCGAAATGCACAAAATGGCCAGACATAAGGCAAAGTGGAAAAAGGATGAGGAAAGAAAGAATAACTTGCTCTGAGACAGAGACAACCACACATCCTTAAATACATTGCACCATCTCTTTTCCACTCCATATTCCAACTCCAACTTTAAGAAACAAGTTCTCCAAGTAGATAAAAACCCTGAGGATCAAGAAAATGGAACAGGAGCATGAACAAATCTGGAACTTCAGAAAAAAGAGAGGTACAAGGCCCCTGAAAAGTTAGACCTAGAACTTTAAAACTTTAAAAAATTTATGACATTATGCTATTCAATTTCTGTATGCTGAAAAGCAAGTTTATATTGGCCGTGAATCCCTGAAAGTAATCATTTAATTTCTTCATAGCTGTTTGTTAGAATCTGAAATTATTCTGAAGTAGTTACTTCAAACCTAATGCTAACCTAGAAATTTCAATCATAATATAAAAAATATCTCTGAAAAAGGACAGTTAATTTGTTCTGCTAAACCGTTGCTTTGATGCTGATATACTGTACTGCAAAATGCATAAGTCACACAGACCAATCAAATCATCTTTGCACATCGATATTCCTACGATAGATACGTCTCATAATAAAATCACATATCTGTAGAGAGTAACATTTTAAACTTAAGTTTTAGGACAGAAATTCAGAGGAACCAACCAAATGCTCAAATACAACATAAATGTAATGTACAGCCACGTTAGGTAAGGCATATTAGTTACTCAATTTCATCATTATGTCGCACTTTTAACCTTTTAATGCCGAGATGGAAGTAAATGTTATGGGAAATCCTATACCCTCCAGCATTAAAGGGTTAAACAAGGCCATTGATGCATGAATAGATAGGAAGATGCTGCTGTGTGTGCTAGGACTTGCTCAACCTCCATCCAGAGTGACCAGTGGCAGAAGGCTTAACCCTTTAATGCCAGAGAGTATAGGATTTCCCATACCATTTACTACAATCTCGGCATTAAAGGGTTAAATCAGCATGTATAAACCAAGAAGTTGACAACATCAGCCATTGTGCTACACATGTAACATAGCATATCGAAGCAAATCAAAGTGAAATGGTACACAGATATGCACAGCGATAGCGACAGAATGATTTTAACGATTAAAAGAGAATACATTTCTTCGGTTCCCGATATGCTGGATTTGAAAACTGAGCAAAAGCCGAGGCTGTGACACTGTTATAGTTACCGCTATATAATGAAACATACCTCATCTTCATTCAGATAGTTTGGCAAGCAGCCAACGAATATTTTATGTGGTGTGTCAGCGACCATTGTTGATACAACACCTACAAAACACAAACACGTTTAAATAGTCAACATGACAATTCAAGGCTGTCATGCTGACAATTCATATAGCGCCCAAGCCCCCAGTGCCAAAAATCACAGGATTCAACGAGCTACAAGGTCAGAGACAAGTCAATCAGACAACTAGGATGGAGTACAGTCAAGAAGGCATTACGAAACAAGTGTGCAGCAACTTGGTAGGAAAGTGCTGAGAAAAAGGGAGCCAGCAAAGGACATTATGCAAATAGGCAGAGACAGGATAGTATTCAGACAGGTGGCCAATGAGGCACCTGAGCAACCGAGTCTTTAAAACTCAATAAAGGCACCCAATCAGTACTGAACTACAGGGATCAAGTCTAGAATTCTCTTCTGTTGGCAACTCGACTATGTACAGTCAAAATTAATTAAATTTTAGAGTGAAATTTAATTGATTTGCTTGGAATGATCAACAATTTCAATACAAAGCTATCCCTGAGCAAATATTTACGAACAACGGCCGCAGTATGTTTGCTGATAGCGAGTGTATTCTAAATTAAAATTGTGCCAGTGTACTGATCATATTTAAATTTACCATAATCAACTTCAAGAAAGGTGCCTGGAAAATATGGTCATAAGCCTGAATGCTTGGATGAAACAATCACCTGACAAAACTCTTTTGAAATAAGCTGTTAACTTCACAAAGGACAATTTATCAAAATCTTCGCCGAAATCAAAGTGCCAACTCAACAACGAAGCCCCGTAAGTAGAATGTTTTCAATCAATTCTCAACATCTATAAATACATAATTTGCAAAGATACCATATTCAATAATCTAAATAAATGTATACTGAATTTCAGATATCCCGTCAATGCCAATCAAAGAAAATTAACGAACCAGTGACAGCCATCGAAGGATTCTCTGCTAGGCCTGGAAGCGGCTGGTAGTCTCTTGGTCGACGAATCTTCAACGACTGTCCTTGGAAAATGATGCCATCAAACGCCATCGCCTGAGTACACTCATCCACAGAGCGGAACTGTTTGTAAAAATGAAACATGTTGTAAAACACGTCTTATGGTATCATTTCAGCCACAGTAACGTCTGTTGACTTTGAGAAGTAATTCCATTTTTTTACCATATTCCACAGCTGCACACATGATTAAATTGCAACTGCCACACACAAAATTTCCAGCTTGGCTTTACGACTGAGTATAAATCTGACAAGATGCAATTAGATTGGAATTAAAACTGTGTTCTGTTATGCAAAAAAGAAATTTAAGAACACTTCAGCTTCAAAATCTCCTAAATTAAAGTGCCATTTGAAACTTCACAACAACATTAATTTACAATATAATAAACTAATGCAGTAGCAAAAAAGTGAACACGAAACTTACTTCGAGGAAAGCAAAGTTCTTGTCCAAGTTAACTTGGCATGCAATGATTGGATCACCTTCTGACTGAGCGAGACCAGCCATTTTCATTTGCTGATTAAAATGATTCATCATCATTTCCTAAAATGAAAATCATCAAGAATATGAAGCGCCAAAAAACTTGAGTCTTCACTAAAAAAAATACTGCTAAGATTCAGCAGCCAATGCAAATGACATGTTAACACATTAATGACGAGAGTGTACTCAAAGCACCTGGAAAATCAGTGCACCTACTCATTAACAACTTCCTAACACCATAAAGAATACAAGTCAACAGACTTAGATTCTCAATTTAACAACATACAAACTAAAGTCCTATAATACATCAGACACAAAAACAGGATAAAAGCCAACACTTGAAAACTGAAGTACGAGACTGATTAATTATTTCATTATTTGTTTACACAATAATGATGTGCAGTTCTGAAACAAAAACCTACTATCACAATGCAAGCGTGTGCTTTGTTGCTTGCAATCAAAGGGTAAACAATGGTGGGTGCACAATACAGAGTGGTTGTCGCATACTGCAAGCAAAAACTTAGCTATTTCACTTAAAATTATTCTATGCAATCTCAAAAATTGAACATAAATGAAGACTTGAACCAGATGCAATACTGAATAAAATTATTAAATTGTTAAAAATTTACATCGGCACTCTGATTGTATCTAACGTTCTAAGACTCGGTTCCAACTGTAATTATTATGAGAAACTGTGCTGATTAACAGAATGTTGCAATGTAAAAAGGCTAGACAGTCTATGTTTTCTGAGCTTCTAGTCACACAAAGACTTGGGACAACGTTTAGCATGGCCCTATTAATGCACAGCCCAAATAACACACCATCATGTCTCCTGTTAGAGTAGTCACGGTGACGTTGACTCCTCAATAATTGCACATAACAATGGATCTGCACTGCATAACGAGAACCTACTTCTGTAACGCCAAACGGAATATTTCCGATGTAAAGACGTCTTGCTTGTCGACTGATTGCACTACCCGCAAATGGTATGTTGGTCGTCAGGGTGAGAGGTGCCATCGGTGGGACAGTTGTAGGTGCCAACTGACCTGCCGCTACAAAAAAAAACAGGTAAAAAATTAAGACTAATTAAGCAGTTCACATGTAGCGTCGTGTATGCACAAAAGCTGCACAGTAAACAGGACACAAAAATCCTGACACACATAAAAATGTCTTCCAAAACGGAATAAGTTGAACTTGTCTACAACTAACTACTTTCAGTAAAGACAGTAAAGTTTAAACTTAATCTGGTGACTAGCAAGTCTGAGCAAAATAGTTACCCTGCATCGCCTTGTACTGCAGTGGACTCATATGTTCAAAGCCAACAGGGGCAACATCCCAGTACTTGTATGGCTTTCGGTGTCTCCGACCTGGACCTTTTGAGTCACGCGGACGATTCCCTTTTTGATCACCGCGTGGTGATCGAGACCGAGATCGTCGTTTTCTTTCCCTAGACCTTGACCGATGACGCTCACGACTTCTTGATCGTCTTCTCTCCCTGCGTTCCTCTCTCGGACGACCTGTGTTCAAAACAGACATGTATGAGGAAATGCTACAGTTGCAGAGGACAGCTCCTTGAACATTATTTGATAAGCCATTTAAGCCCTGGCAGAGCTACAAGATGCACCATAAATCGCGGTTTATAAACCACGAGATATCTCGTTACTGGCAGCCAAGGTGTGCTAAGGTCAATCGAATTTGATGTGCTCTTTAGCTTATTTAAGCGTATTGATATTTCTGAAAATACACTTTTCATGGTATTTTTACTTACTTACTTTCACGAAATCATTGGCCCATAGATCGCCGTTGGTCGATGAAACATTGGGCTATCGATCGCCGTATGTCAGGCCGCTGTATTCTGCACCTATCTGAGGCGGCCATACTGTTTACGTTCTACCGAGCTGTCAGTCACAATAACCTCTCTTGCATATCGACGACCGAGCCGACGTCAATCATTACTGAGAGGTGCAATGTAAAATCTCCAAATAAATGAATGGGTGATGATATCGGCAACTTGGCGAAACTGCACAATCGGGGACCGCTATTAATAGATTTACGTAATATTTTCACTTCCTTTTAAAGAATGACGACACTAACCTTAATTCTAACCCTAACCGACCCTCACGACGCCTAACCTGAGCCCTAATCGACCCTCACGACGCCTAACCTGAGCCCTAATCGACCCTCACGACGCTTAACCTGAGCCCTAAACGACCCTCACGACGCCTGAGATCTATTAATAGCGGTCCCCGATTGTGCAGTTTCGCCGGCAACTTTTTAATTGTTTTTTTTCAGTTCACGTGTCCGAAGCGCCGTCCTCGTCAGTCTAACATTTTTGTTATACACAAGTCGACCCACGATCGAAAATGCTTTATTTACAGCAGTAAGCAAAAGGGGTAAAATCCCAGACTGGCTGCCCGTACTCCAAACAATATGGCTGCAAACGAATGCAATAAAATTAGAGCGCGACCATCGACGACATTGTTCATCAATTCAGCTTCAATTTCAGCAGAATGACTGCACTAACCCTAGCACTAACCCTAAAACTAAACCTAACCGACCCTCACGACGCCTAACCTGAGCCCTAGCCGACCCTCACGAGCTCTAATTTTATTGCATTCGTCATAGGCCATTATTGTTTGAAGTACGGGCAGCCAGTCTGGGATTTTACCGCAAAAGGTGAAAAATTGCTTTCATGATAATGACCACATTAACTTTGCTTTGAGTCTTAAGAAAAGTGCAGTGGGAACCTCATAATTTTTTCCTGATAGAAGCACGAAGATAACCAAAATGGCGATCGCATGCATATTGATCGATTGCAAAGAACGACAGCTGAAAAAGACAATACGAACTCACCTTCATTTGCCTCTTCGCCGTTCATTGTTATAATATAAACTAACTTGTCTTACAAAGCAGCAGAATTCGGTATTTTTATATGGTTTCAAAACCAATCTTCATTTACAGCAACCACATAAAGCAGATATTGTTCCACAGTCTTTACGCGTCATACTCTGAACACAACCTCGCACAAAACTATCTGCAAATAGCCCAAAACATATAGCATCTGATTTCAGTGCTGCGCTCTATAAAAATGGGCCTTTAAAAGTAATAATAATATTTTCTACAGTCTACCATTATGCAATTTAAAAAATTAACAAGAACACAGATCACAGAATACATATGTCTAAATTTTAATTACTAACAGAACAGACAGCCAAGAGGGTAGATTTAAAAAAACTTCTTTTTCACGTGTAGGCCTAGGCCTATAACTTTGCAAATCGCACATGGGTGCCTCAATGGGCAGACAACGAACAAAACGTTCTAGTGCGTTATTGTCATTTGTCAGCCAATAGGCTATATAATTTAGACTCTAACAGACTGTGTCTGCGAATATCAGCCATTTTATCAAGGTTATATTTATTGGTGTGAACCAGTTAGAATGCTTCATGTCATCTTAAATATATAAATATAAGCCAGCGTGTCTACACCGGCACGTACCAGCTCCAAGCACAGTAAAGAACGAAGATCCTTTGGAGGTTCGGACCTTGCATCGTCAAGTGTGTGCCAGAGGCCTTGACGCACCTTGACAAACCTTGTCCACAACTTCCTACAGGAGCATTCGTTTCTCTCTCTTTCAATTGCTTTTCAACTCCTACTGTGAAAAGTTTGACAATTCGTCGCTGGTGTCTGAGTGGATATTCATCACCCATGGCTATTGAATCATTCATAAGATATGCTACCCATGGCTATTGAATAAATTCATTCATGGGAGAGCCACACAATTCGTCCCGGGCTAAAAGTGCTTGAAGCACTGGAGCTACCGTATATCCACGTGACACAAGACAACTTCGATGAATGAGAACTACTAAATTGGATGGAATATTTATATGAATCTAATTACTAAACTTGCGACCACCTTAAAGCGAGGCTAATCACATGTAACTCAATAGGCTACTTTCTGTCTATAATTAAGCTTATTTGAAGCGGTTTCTTCGCCATGCAGTTCTCCTAATTAAAGCTGTCTCAGTAGCAACATGTGTAGGATTAAGAACATGATTGAACAATTGGGGCGCGGTGGTCTAGTGGTGGCGTCGTTGCCTTGGAGCCGGAAGGTCCGAGGTTCGAATCCACCTCGCCGCATAAGGACCTTGGGCAAGTCCTTCACTTACAATTGCTCAGCGCTTCGGCGTGAAACTCCGATGCAGTGTCCGATATGCTACCCATGGCTATTGAATAAATTCATTCATGGGAGAGCCACACAATTCGTCCCGGGCTAAAAGTGCTTGAAGCACTGGAGCTACCGTATATCCACGTGACACAAGACAACTTCGATGAATGAGAACTACTAAATTGGATGGAATATTTATATGAATCTAATTACTAAACTTGCGACCACCTTAAAGCGAGGCTAATCACATGTAACTCAATAGGCTACTTTCTGTCTATAATTAAGCTTATTTGAAGCGGTTTCTTCGCCATGCAGTTCTCCTAATTAAAGCTGTCTCAGTAGCAACATGTGTAGGATTAAGAACATGATTGAACAATTGGGGCGCGGTGGTCTAGTGGTGGCGTCGTTGCCTTGGAGCCGGAAGGTCCGAGGTTCGAATCCACCTCGCCGCATAAGGACCTTGGGCAAGTCCTTCACTTACAATTGCTCAGCGCTTCGGCGTGAAACTCCGATGCAGTGTCCGATATGCTACCCATGGCTATTGAATAAATTCATTCATGGGAGAGCCACACAATTCGTCCCGGGCTAAAAGTGCTTGAAGCACTGGAGCTACCGTATATCCACGTGACACAAGACAACTTCGATGAATGAGAACTACTAAATTGGATGGAATATTTATATGAATCTAATTACTAAACTTGCGACCACCTTAAAGCGAGGCTAATCACATGTAACTCAATAGGCTACTTTCTGTCTATAATTAAGCTTATTTGAAGCGGTTTCTTCGCCATGCAGTTCTCCTAATTAAAGCTGTCTCAGTAGCAACATGTGTAGGATTAAGAACATGATTGAACAATTGGGGCGCGGTGGTCTAGTGGTGGCGTCGTTGCCTTGGAGCCGGAAGGTCCGAGGTTCGAATCCACCTCGCCGCATAAGGACCTTGGGCAAGTCCTTCACTTACAATTGCTCAGCGCTTCGGCGTGAAACTCCGATGCAGTGTCCGATATGCTACCCATGGCTATTGAATAAATTCATTCATGGGAGAGCCACACAATTCGTCCCGGGCTAAAAGTGCTTGAAGCACTGGAGCTACCGTATATCCACGTGACACAAGACAACTTCGATGAATGAGAACTACTAAATTGGATGGAATATTTATATGAATCTAATTACTAAATTTGCGACCACCTTAAAGCGAGGCAAATCACATGTAACTCAATAGGCTACTTTCTGTCTATAATTAAGCTTATTTGAAGCGGTTTCTTCGCCATGCAGTTCTCCTAATTAAAGCTGTCTCAGTAGCAACATGTGTAGGATTAAGAACATGATTGAACAATTGGGGCGCGGTGGTCTAGTGGTGGCGTCGTTGCCTTGGAGCCGGAAGGTCCGAGGTTCGAATCCACCTCGCCGCATAAGGACCTTGGGCAAGTCCTTCACTTACAATTGCTCAGCGCTTCGGCGTGAAACTCCGATGCAGTGTCCGCTCTGCATCGGGAGCGCCTCTGAGTAGATAGAGCTTGAAGGGGCGCTATAACAAGTGCACATACAAACAAACAAATTATAATTAATTTAACCCTTTGCCAGTGGTGACTATATGCGCTTTCAGAGGGATCCGGGAACATGACAGAGGTGGTGATGATGATGATGATGATGATGATGATGATGATGATGATGATGATGATGATGATGACGATGACGATGACGATGACGATGATAATAATAATAATAATAATAATAATAATAATAATAGCATTAATTTTTATATTCACTCGTGTGCATCACTCACCATTGGACCCGTTGTCACTGGAATAACCCTATAGCCTAGCTCCCAATACAGGCTATCAGCGCAAACACGCTCATAGGCCTAATTCCAGCCGGTCTAATCTGAAAACCTGTAGACCTATATTATTATAAAGGTCTACATGTATATATATATACAGGGTGCGCCAAAAAAAGACCCCTAGGTTTTTTGGAAATATCTTGGCCAAAAGTAAGAATTTCCAAATGAAATTTTACAGGCTTAAGGACAATTCATATTAACACATGATGGCCAAATTTCATCAAAATATTTCAAGCGGAACAAACGTTACGCCAATTTTAGGGAGGCCACCCACCGTTTTTTGACGATTCAAAAACGAAACGCAACAGAAAGTAACAAAACACGATTTTATTAAGTCTCATCTCAAATAACTATTGTCAAATGAACTTGGTGGTGCTTCACAACTTGTGTTCAATGAGCCCACCACCAGTGCCAACACTTCTTTTGAGTCTCTTTGCAAAGTTCTTGATGGACCTGTTGATTAATCTGACAGATTCCTTATTATTCCTTATTTACCAATTTGATTGTCATCTTGCTAAGTGACTTCTCAGTGACGTGCGGCTACGCTGGTACCCTGTTTCTTTATAAATAGTAATAATAATGATCATCTGACAATGTCGAGGCCATTTGATAACAATTATTATTTGAGATGAGAAAAATCGTGTTTTTTTACTTTTTTGTTGCGTTTCGTTTGTGAATCGTCAAAAACGGTGGGTGGCCTCTCTAAAAGTGCTATAACTTCTGTTTGGTTTGCAATATTTTGATGAAATCCGACCATCATGTGCAGATATGAATTGTCTTTAAGCCTGTAAAATTTCATACTGATATTCTTACTTTTGGCCAAGATATTGGCCAGAATAATTACATTGGATTTTTGTTACTTTTTGTTGCGTCGCGTTTTTGAATCGTCAAAAAACGGTGGGTGACTTCCCTAAAAGTGGCATAACTTTTGTTGTATTTGAAATATTTTGATGAAATCTGGCCATCATGTGTAAATATGAATTGTCTATAAGCCTGTAAAATTTCATTTAGAAATTCTTACTTTTGGTCAAGATATTGGCAAAAATCTTAAGGGGGTCTTTTTTTGGCGCACCCTGTATATATATATATGTGTGTGTGTGTGTGTGCGTGTGTGTGTGTAATACTGTGTATATAATAATTATATACTGTATAATTAGGCTATGTAGATATATTCATATGTAGGCTACTTGTATAGCCTACCTGCATGTATAGCCTACCAGGCCCTACCTACATGTAGGCTACTATACACAGACATATATATATGCACAAATTTTTGCTGTCGTTATTACCATCGTAATGCCAAACATTTGTTGGTAGGTCTGTATAGACGTGCCATATAATCTCACTGTGACACAGCCATGGGCGCCCGCAGAAATTTTTGCAGGAGGGGGCAAAAATTTTATGGTGGTCACGGCTAAATTTTTCAGTGGCGAAAGCATGAAAAATACAGCGCTGGAAATTAAGAAAACGGGTATTTTTTCAAAGAGGTTTCTTAATGCAACATTTTGAGTTTCATTTTGTGTATTATTTTTAATATGAACAGTTTTCTGAGTGCGAAAAATTTGTTAAAAATCCCAAAGTAGATGTTAAAAGTAGGTTCATGAAGGGCACTATATATATTTTTTTCTATAGAAGTTTTTAAACTTCATTTTCTGACTTTCACTGTGTTTTTCATTCGTATCGTTAGGGTTTTAATGCGAAGAAAATTGTTAAGAGCCCAAAAGTAGTAGTTAGAAAAATAAGTTTCACTTTTCCAGGGGGGGGGGCAAGTGCCCCCCTTGCCCCTATGTGCGGGCGCCCATGGACACAGCATAATTAGGTCCTATAAGTATGGACGAGATTACATGCAATAATTATCTTTATGTGAGTGTATATATAGTCTATATTTGAAAGTCTGAGATTTCCATTCGAGATTTCCATCTCGTTTAATTCTCTGTCGGATTCTCGGCTTCGATCTGGATCTGCCAACGAATGACGACCGACTAGTCATCTGTGGCTTAGGCTTTACTATAATTATACCATAATTATAAAGTTACTTAATATTATATACTTCTGGTTGTTCGTCAACAATAAATTGCATTTCTTCATTCGCTACATCGCAACATGCGCATCAAAATATTGTCCTTTTTTCTCTTCTATTGATCGCCGACCACAATCATGGTCAAACAGGGTTTTAAAAAATCTGCGTGAGCTTGTGGAACTTACGGTTTTAACTAACCGTTAAAAATAGACAGATATCTTGTCAGAGATGACTCTTCGATTGTCATGTATGTATGTATGTATGTATGTATGTATGTATGTATGTATGTATGTATGTATGTATGTATGTATGTATGTATGTATGTATGTATGTATTTATGTATGTATGTATGTATGTATGTATGTATGTATGTATGTATGTATGTATGTATGTATGTATGTATGTATGTATGTATGTATGTATGTATGTATGTATGTATGTATGTATGTATGTATGTATGTATGTATGTATGTATGTATGTATGTATGTATGTATGTATGTATGTATGTATGTATGTATGTATGTATGTATGTATGTATGTATTGTATGTATGTATGTATGTATGTATGTATGTATGTATGTATGTATGTATGTACCGTATGTACCGTATGTATGTATGTATGGCCATATCTCAGATATCTGTATATCTATGTATCAACGCACGCATGCATATCTTTCTGCAGATCTATATGCTTGTGTTTGCATGCATGTATTCTTGTATATGCGCTTGTGTCTGGGTGAGTGACTGTCTGATCGTGTCTGTCTGTCTGTCTGTCTGTCTGTCTGTCTGTCTGTCTGTCTGTCTGTCTGTCTGTCTGTCTGTCTGTCTGTCTGTCTGTCTGTCTGTCTGTCTGTCTGTCTGTCTGTCTGTCTGTCTGCTGTCTTTCTGGGAGCCATGCGTAGGCCTACGATTGCATTCTCGATCGAGTCCCGGATTTGTTTTTTCATTAGATATTCTTCGTGTGCCCTTTGACGATATCCCTGGTGTCCAGCAGCAATAATCAGACAATCCGAGATTTCATTGAAGTCTGTTCCAGTCTGTTGTGTTCTTCTATCAGACATCGTTGCATCGTCTGATTGATCTGTCACCACGACATTAGTAGGATGAAGTTCTTGCTGCCACTGTTCAGTAACTTCACTTCCAATTCCATTACTACAAGCGATCATATCTTCACTAGACACGCGCGCTACAGAACTGTTTTTTTTATTCAAGAAGGCATAACCGTGCAGTATCAAGAACCATGTTTAGGGCCAATTGTAGGACCATAATTTATGGCCCACATGAGTCACATCGAAATGATTGTGGGCATACTGGATGGCAGGTATGGATTGTAACTAAGATATATTCACGCAGCAGTTTGAAACATAGATGTTAAAAACGATGAAAACGAAATAAAAAACGGTAAAAAACCGACGTTTTTTCAAAATAATAAAAAACTACAAAAAACGATAAAAAACTGAAACGGAAAATAATTTGACTTTGCGACATCTAAAACTGCATTTTAACCATGAAAGTCTTGATTAGGAACCTACTACACGCGTAGGCTATCTCTTAAATGATGATGTTAAACTATGAAATAATGACTTTAGTTAGCTGGATTCTTGAGAGTTGGCGGAAAACATAAGAAATATCAGGAGAAATTAAAATTAAGGAAAATAATAGAAAGTAAATGTATAAATAAAGATAAAGAAAAAAGAAAAAAACGATAAAAAACGATGGGAAAAATAAAAAACGAAAAAACGACGTTTTTTGGGAGAGAATAAAAAACGGAATTTTTTTTTACAACTATGGTTTGAAATAGAGATTAGGATTTATAACAAAAGAAGACAATAATCCCAATTCAATAACCTGATCAGAATTTTCTTAGACCTGTTAACAGTAGGCCTACTTGGTTGTCACGTGGTGGTGTTTGAGTACGCCTATAGTCACTTAATAATACCCTGCTATGACAAACTATTTCCTGAAACACTCATCCACTAAAGCCACTAATAAAGCAGTATAGGCCTATGTGTAAGAGATAGGTAGGCCTACAAACAAATTAAGGCTACTCTAGTCTAGATGATTAGCCGACTATTGTCTATTTTGAACTACGGACCTCACCAAACTCTTCCAAAGACACATCCTGTACGACAAACTCAATGAGTTCGTTCGCCTTAACATGACGCTAAAGTGCTTGAATTCAGAAGTTATAAGGACAAACACGATGCGAATTTGGTTGAGATTAAATGAACTGATAACAAAAAAGGTAATAGTTGTTATGGATCCAAACATTTCTGCTAAACAAAGTCGTTCAGTGAAGAATCCAATAGTTTGGTCACGTGAGGCCTATGTATGTTTAGACTGATCGAATTCCACAGAGTACCGGTACAACACATGTTAGATTTAAGGCAAAGGGTATCCAAGCAGGTCAATGAAGCCCTGGATAGACAATACACAAGTCAAAGTCATGTGAATGAGACGTACTATAACACAGGGTGAATTTGACATGAGGGAGGACAATGAGAACAATTTATATAGGCCTAGCTGACCTTTGCAAAACGCATACCATAGGCCTATATAAGAATCCCGCTATGATGTGGCCTTCAAGAGCATGAGCGCATAAATAGAAAAATCCGACAGCATTCAAACTTGTCAAAGGACATTTTCATCGAACTCCTCAGAAGCTGAGAGGTTATTTACAACACGGTCAACACCTAAAGCACATTGGTCACGACGAGTCGTAGGGTCGGAGGTGACTATACGTTTACAATTAGATGACACTGAAGTTGTTGGTGAGAAGCACAGATGGTGTATGTTGATTTGAGAGATTCGGAGAGAGACAGAGAGACAGAGAGACAGAAAGATAAAGATAGAGACAAAGACAGAGACAGAGACATAGTGATGGCTGTGCAAGTGGATCATATTTGATGTGGTGACAATTGGATGTGGGATGAGTTCTGTCCTGTCATCTCCTGCATCATCAATCGACTCCAACGCAGCAGCAGCAGCAGCAGCAGAAGAAGTCGTTGTCGTCTTCATCATCAATAAGACTAAGACTACTATCATCGACATATGGCGTCGCATCCATCGCGTGCAGTGTGCTTGTCTCGTTCTAATGTTCCTGTCACACGACGAAGACGCTGATCTCAAGCACCGACCGACCAACCGACAGACAGATCAACTGATTCTCATTTTCTCCTCTTCCTTCGTCTTCTCCTCTGTCTCCTTCTCTTCCACTCCTCCTTCTCCTCGACTTCCTCCTAGTCCTCCTCCTCGCCCTCCTCGTCCTCTTCCTCCTCTTTCTCCTCCTCCTCCTTCTCCTCCTCTTCCTTCTCCTCCTCTTCGTTCTCTTCGGCCTCCTCTTCCACCTCGTCCTCCTCTTCATAGAGAAATGTCTATATCGTGTTCCATTTAGTGCATGAAATTAGAACTGTTATAATTAATCGATTTAGCCTAAATCTGGACTATGTCTTCAGCATGCTTCACGACAGAATGAGTTAACCCAACACGTCGTAGTCCAATTCTAAGCGACATAAGCTTAGTCGCGGTTTAAAACGCCGTATTAACAGAGTGCAGACATTAGCAATGAGCTTTTACTCTCGTCATTAACTCACCAAACATGTTTTTACCATTATTTTGCTGCCTATTTATAGCCTGTCACGTGAATCACTGTAATAGGAAAGCAGTCACGATGATGGCAGAATATGCCAATATTAAGCGAGACATATTGCTACGGTATATCCACGGCTTCCTCTGCGCCCGCTTAGATGAGATCAACAAAGCATATCCATTAGGGTGGTTGTTAAAAATGAAAGTTGGAATCTACTGTTCTCCAAGTTTCCATTTGGTGCCATTCCATCCAGAAACATCACACAAAAAGTTGTATGAGAAAATATTAATATTTAGGACTTGCACAACACCATCAAAGTTTTGCCATGTATCATAGATGCGAACAGTCGAACATTGAGCATAGTAACTGTAGTCAACCGTGTATCTTCAAACCAAAATTCAATACAATACAAGGATATTGATATTGCATTCCTGATTATTAATGATTACACTATTTGGTGATTAAAATTTCAATTATTATTACTGCTGCTGAGGTATTTAATCAATGTCATTGCAACCTTGAAGGTTTCACGACACTCTCCTTTGTTAGTGCCGAGAACGAGATGCGATGCTCTTGTACAACTTCGGATAGAAATTGTGTTTACTATTCATTCATTGTACTTGAGGCATTGTAATTCTTAGTAGGGGTGACACCTGGCTTAGCTAGATCACTGGTAACCTTTATGGATCTGCAGCTTATCGAGCTCTTCATGCAGTCTTCATGATTTTTCCGACCTCTTGGATCGTGTTCCAGAAGTGCATCGAGTAGTTTCAAGATGCAGAACAGGCCACGAGTTGAATTTCTAACACAATGATGACGGCCTAGCCTTTTTGTGAATGGTTGGGAGAAGAGTTTCGATATGCATTATGAGAGTTCCTCAGAACCTTCTTTGCTCTTTAGAACTGCTATGATAAACTTCCTCTCTTCTAATGACACGACACTGTGAAAGAAATTCAAGCCTAACATTGCAACAGCTTCGATGAATACCAGAGCTTGCAACCAAATGTTGTCACTGTGGCATCGGCAATGACCTTCTGTGGATGCAAAAAGAAAGAACAGAGGAGTACCAGATCGTCCACAGGGGCAGTGGTTGCTGATGGGGTTTGAAATCAATGGCGGTCATATAGATGCATGTCCCGAAACAGACTAATAATTATTTTCAGTTGTTTTCCACACATGTTTGTGATAAGATAATCGACATGATGACTCAAATCGTTGCTGTAACCTAGTCTAAGAGGGTACTCGACTTGAAATAGCAACATCTTCAAACAGTAAATTGCTCTCGACGTCCATTTAGGCTACTGTTATGGAGGAGTTTGCAGTCGATGTTAGCTTCTTTTAGCTTTGCAGGTCTGCAGCTTCCAAACGTACTCAGTCATTTGAGTTGGACCTTTTGTCAACGGTTTGACTTTGTTCAAAGTGAGAAGAAGCTGCTCAGTAGTCTGAGTGATATATACAGTGATACTGTCCCTGAGGTCAGGTTTTCCACATTTACGATGATGGATCAGTACTCTGAGAATGTACCTTTAATGCTGTATGATTATTAATTATGTTAATAATAATTTTGCATGGCGTTGTTTGAAACAAGTTGACCAATGAGCAAGCACAGCATGTTCAAGTGGTGAAGATGAAAACATGTTTGCACAACAGGTTGAACAGGAAATGAGAGCAAGGATAGCGTCATTTGGAACACAGTTTACATGGCCCTTTGCAACTGTACAATACATAATTGTTTTATGTATGAGATACTATTTAGCATAATATAAAATAGGTAAAGTAGCCTATACAAAACTATGCATGCATGTAAGACTATGTGTAGGCATAGGTGTACTGCAGTGCATTGATGACTTAGTTTGTAGCTAGCTAGCAAAAGCTCATAACAGTGGATGGATCATCGTTCACAGGAATTCCCTCGCTTATCAATTACCACTAAAATGCTCATAAAAATAAATAATTATCAATCACTGATGACAAGAACATTGTATACTTTACTTCTCAGCTGTGCCTAAGTAAAAATCATCACATATTTTTGTTAAAAAGCCATAATTACAAAAATCTTAAGTAAATAATACTTATACTCGAAATTACGACAATTAGTTGTAAAATCCTAAACTTCAACGACGATGTGCAAGTCCTAAATATTCTTCTACCCTCATAATTTTTTGGCTACATAAGTTTTAGACCAAGTGGCACGGAATGGCGGGTTGGAGAAATATGCCATCTCAAGTTGAAAATTTTCTATCAGAGATGCAACCACCCTAATATCCATTCGCATCGCATCACTCAGCAGGTATAGTTCAGCCGCGTGAACCCAGAATAGCCAACGATACCCGCTAGATGCTTCTGGAACTCGTGTTGCGGCAAGTGTTTGACCTACAACTTTCTGAAAGACTCGCGCAGATGGGACAACTTTACAGAAAGTGCTAAACGTAGTCATTTGACCAAATTGACCTGCATATGATACTATACTGACCTGCCAAAATTTCTTTGAGTTATTAATTAATATATTATTGTGCTTTTAATTTCTTCTACCGACTGAATATTAAACTCTCATGGTCCTAGCTCGATCCTGCGACAATTGAAATACACAAACATACCTAGATTGTGCTAATACCGGTAGTTTAACAACTACTCATGGTCCCTATCTCGATCTGCGCAATTGTCTAGCTGACACCACCAATGCTCTGCAGAAACACAAGTTTCATTCGTTTGAGAAGTAGACGCAATTACCAAGACGACTTCGAGTGTGCGCTGCTTCAATGGACGGAAGAAATAGGCAATTTCAGTGAACTTCTTCTTTTTCCCTTGCTGCATGGCAGCTGCAGCTGATTGCTATAAAAATAGCAAACAGCCAACGGTATACTGCAGTCCATTGGTGAAGTCGAAATACAGCAATGATCCAACCCTAGGATAACACCCCACAACGTGGCGAATAAAAATTTCTAATCACACCACCCGTCCAATTCGACACCCAGGCCCCTCTCCTCAGCACTCAGCCCGCTTCCCCAAAGGGTCAGTCGATCAGACCAAAGACACGGTGACGGGCGCAGAGAGACCAACGGGATGGGGGGGATAAATCCCCGTATTGATAGACACACGCTTATAGACCTCACTACATGTGATGAAAATTCCGCGGTGACGGCGGGTTTTTTGATGAACGAGGCACACACCTCCATTTGATCGCATAACGCCTTTTTGTCTCCTCATCATGCAGATCTCATTCTTCATGGCTCCACAAATCCTTCATTTGGCTCCACGAATCCATCGATAGATAAGCTTCGAGACTCGCACTAGCCTGGGTATATTCGACAGTGATTCGCAGTGTTAGAATTGTGGAAAAATAACTGAGGGGGTTGGACCATTATCCACTTGGAATCGGGGTGTGAAAAAAGACTTTAACATGGGGCTCTAAGAAAGACTGGGGGCTGAAACCCCCAACCTACGGCAATTCTCACCCTGGTGATTCGGTCAACAACTGGCCGTTATAATAGTCATATATCCCAATCAATAGCCATTCCAAGTCAGCATGACATGCGATCATCTGTGTCTCTAACTGGTTGGTATACTTGTCACAGTGTCACTTGTGCCAATACCTACGGAATGTTCCATCTTGTAGCCTATGTATACGTTTCTCTTAGCGGACGGATTTGTCTGATCTTCGTGTTCACTATAATAAAAATTAATTGTAACTGAATTTTGTTCAACGGTCTAATGCTTCAAAATCGAGGAAGGCTGCGGCAATGTGTGCCATCTCAGCCCATCTGTGTCATGGTTCCTTTGGGCAGGAACGTTCGATGTAGACCTAACACATAATTATTATTGATAAACACGGTTTCTGCAACATGCAACCCTGTGGCAGGAGTTTTATTAGCCATCCACACGCGTTTATTAACAAATTCATAGACATAATTATTTCACACTAGATTTATGGGTGGGACTGGAGTTCACCACATTTACCACGAGACTTGAGGTTGAGCAATGTGGTCATTTCTCTAGCCCTGTGTTGGACTCTGTGGCGCTTCAGTGTAGGAGGGGGGGACCACAGCTTTCCCACTAACTACTATTCTGTTTCATCGAGTTCAGACACAGGTCGAACCTCTTTAAAGATATCTAGTCCTACATGCCGTCACAAATGTCTGCGTTCTGAACTCAAAGCCCGTGTTTCAGACGGGGTGGTATACGTCAAGTGTAATAGATATAGCCTAGGCTACGACCGAAATTTGACTCCAAGAACAGTGATGATTTTGACCTGGGACAAAAAACACAACGTCTTTCTGAAAAACATCTGTACCGGCGACTGTTTCTATTTCCGACAATTAGAGTGACTACCTGGTAAAAACTAAAATGAAACTATGATACATTTTTCAAATTTAAACAAACGGTATTCCAAAGAAATCATCTGCACAGTGTGTGCACGTGTAACCTATGTCTGTGCATTAAGATCTTTAGTCTGTCCCACATACATGTATTAGACTACGCCGTTTTCGTTTTAAAACGAAACGCCTCTGGCAAGAGATGGACTTGTGCTCCGGTGTAGACCTATATCCGTGACCAGCGTTTGTATCTAAGAGAGATGGCCGCCTCGTACGTGTCGTTTCTCGTCTTCCGTCCTTCCACGCTCCTATAACAACAGGCGCTTGCGAGGGTTTTCAGAACAATGGCTCACGGCGGATCGGACCCTGAGGCTTTCATCGTGCTCAGCGCTACCCCCGCCTCCACTTGTTGGCGGCCATTGAAACTGACCATTCGATAGAACGCCCTCTTGCGCTTGTCCGACGCCGAGTTTCCGCCTGCAGGGTAGGGGCGGAAGCGCAGTTGGCCGGCAACGCCATCGGTCGTCGTGTAGTCATCGGAGATGACGTCTCCGGCCGTCGTGTCCATGGGACGCCGGGCACCAGACGATGATCGCGTACAGCTGCGGAAGAGCAGCTTAAAGCCACGCTTGAACTTGTCCTAAGACAATAACAAAAGAAAATATAGTCAGTGCGTTAACAGGCGGTTCAATAAAGTAATACTTGCTTAATTACTTAGGTTGATTCAAAAATTCTACGCAACACACGGTTAGTTGAAACGGCACAAGTTAAGACCCGTTCAGACGGCAGTAGAAATTAGAAGATACGCTCCATTATAATAGTTTTACAGATGTTCAAAATTCCAATGGAACTCTCAATTGCACTGAAGGCTTTTGCGTGCGGTGTGAACGTTTAGCGTCTCCTATAGTAGCCTACTTCTTTGTTTGCGTAAGATGTATACTGCAAGGTACCAAGATTCATCAATAAACAATTAGGCCAACTAAGCTTACTTAGGCCTACCCTTTGGTGCACAGAATCCCTAAATTTAATGAAAGTCGAAGGGCAGCATAAGGACCGGCAACATGTAGGCCTAGACTAGCTCTCTGCCCCCGCCCACCACGAGATGCAAATGGAACGACTCTCAGATAATAGATACGGAGCGACTTAGAGTCTTAGACAGTTACTATTGGCAAAATACCATAGGAAAGCTGAGAGTACACACAATTAGAGTAGAAATTAAACTAAGAAGTTGACGATGCAATTACAAATGTTTGGTCAAAAATGTCCGAAGCAACAAGCATAGCATTGGGCAGTTTTGTTCCAAAAACTCTATTGCAGTGAAATAGTTGTTAGTCTTAATGCCAAAAGCTGGACTCTGTTTTGAGTTTTGTCTGAATTAGGCCTATGCCGAATTTGATTCTTAGATCTAATTTGTTATGAAAGTGTCAAACAATGCTCGTAAAAAGAGTTGAAATGTGAAGCATGTTTTGGGCAACTTCTGTTAATGCGGGAAACTTATGAACAAGCATTGTGTTGCTTGATATCATAATTATTACTAGAAAAGTTTAAAAAATGATGTAGGCCTACATAGTCCGTATGCTCGAAGTGAAGTAAGTAAGTGAAGTAAGTGAAGCTGTAGCAACGGCTGCGAATATTTGATTATTGTGATCTCATTGTCTTTGATCGACATAATAGATCCGAAGGAATCTTTGTCATCAGGATTTTCACAGATTTTTGTCCAAAGTGCAGCAAAGTCCGTATGCATGTCCGAGGATGCACTAGCAGCATTCAATAGCAAAATGTCTTTTCTTCGCGTATTCGGTCGTAACTGCAGATTTAGCAGACAGCCAAGCAAACAATCAAATTGCGTTTGCTATCCCGCATAAACCTATGAAAAGATGCAACCGCAGAGTAGGATATTATGCCTAACCATGAGAGTCAATGACAGAACAGCAAGAGTGAATATAGACACCGGGAAAATATCGACATAAATAATGAACGAGGACAGGGTTACAAAGACTGGAAGCGAAGGAGATGGTTAAACATGCAAGAAGTTTTTGTAGCGCTGATTCTGTATGCATAGAATGCCATAGATCAACATTGCTCATCATGAAGCATTGCAACGAAACGCAGCCCAAAGATTTAAGATCCCACGGTGTGGTGCTAGCAGTATAATTATACAGAAGAAAGGTCATTTTAATCCTTGATGTTATTCAAGATGCTTGCTACATCTACATCGCGAAGCGGGGAAGGATTTTAATGGACTGAATACTTTCTGCTTGCTCCATATTTCAGTTTTCATAGAATATCACAATGATCCCGTGATCCAAGTGGTGGTAGCCTAGGCTTCCAAAGATCTCTCATTTTTGAGTTGCATGCCTTCGCTTGCGAGGCAGGTATAGATTTCTGTATTTTTAGGTGGACCTTTTTAATCAATTCCGATCAATAGCCTGAGAAATGCGCTGACCGAAACGCTATGCGGTCGTATATGCAATCAATAAGTCGTTCATTATTTTACACTCAGCAGTCGCTTAATAATAGTCGCTGACCGTCTTGCTTACTGCAGCAACAATGCCACAATAACTCGGAACCTCATAACTGTGTGGCTGGTCGGCTGTCAAATGGCTATTTACAGCTACGTGTTTCTGTCCATTCCTTAATGTGACGGCTTCTCCGCTTGTACATGGCGGAGGGCAGGACATTCGCGGATCCATAAAGTTCTAAATTGAAAAGGAATTCCGTTTGATCTACGAGCTGTTGACGTAGACTTCATGAAGTCAGAACCTATTGGTGGAGCCACTGTTATTGAGTTTTTATTACATGCACACTAATTTTTTCTTCAACGCCTTGGTGTATTTTTGTGGGATGATTTTCGTCTTGTCTGCGTGTCAGCCGCAGATCTCGCAGCCTCACTGATCACGTTACTGATGAGTTTTTATATTGGCACTGATCACGTTAATGAGGAGTTTTTATATTGGCACTGATCACGTTACTGAGGAGTTTTTATATTGGCGTGGTCAAAACTGATGACATTTTTTTGTCGTTTGTCAGAAAATTTTCCCAAGTTTCACCAGCAGAAATGTCGCAAGTAACTGCTTTAAAAACTAATGATTTTTATTTTTTACTATTTTTTTCATTTCACCTTCCTGCTTATTTTTCACTGCACTTCGTTCTTCCGTGGTGAACCGGCTGCAATTACCTTTTTATAATGATTTTCGCTGGACAGAACTGCTTTTAGGCCTACAACTGCACACAGTCATTTGCTACTGCACATTTTGTGTAAAACTGCACGTTAAAAGCCCTGCATGATGCATCTGCATGTCTCCAAGGTAACGTCTTAGAGTCTTTGGTCCTCTATATAATAGTCTATACATCGCAACGGAAAACACGCAGCGTTGCAAGTGATCATTCAGAGCACGTCTTGTCGATGGAAGCAGCGGGAGCGATAATTACGCAGACCATGAACACATAATATTATATGACTTCAATATGAGAACGAGTTACAACCTCCCCCATCTCTCTAATCCCTTCCTCGAAGATAGCCTTTGTTACGAATCATGATCACAGTGTCGGTAACACACAAAGAAACGGCTTTCAGTAGGTCGACCTCGAGTTTTTCTCACACATAATAGACTAAACACAAACAGAGTCTCGGGCCACATGATTATTAGGCTATTTGACATCTTGCATAAGCTTGGAATCATTTTCACAGTCAGAGGCGCGTTTACAGAAAACGGGCCCCCTATAGGCGCAAACATTTATTTATGGTCCTTGTAAACTTGTAGACTGTCTAGTGTCTAGAAAAGTTCAGAAGAAAACAGAAAAAACGTACCGTAACTATGATTCCAAGTTTATGCAAGACGATGTCGAATAGTGATGCGGTTTATGCATGGTTGTGCAAACGGTATATAATTATATATATTATATATATGGTTCTAGGGCAATTACCCCATGGACAATTACCCCCGACAATTACCCCCTGGACAATTACCCCCCGTGCCAATTATCCCCCGGACAACTACCCCCCGTGCCAATTACTCCCGGTACGGGGGCTAGTTGTCCGGGGGGGGGGTAATTGTCCAGGGGTAATTGTCCTGTCACCATATATATGGCTATCGATGACCTGACTTACGTTGAGCAGACCATAGATGAAGGGATTGTAACATGAGTTGCTCATCGCCAACCAGTTGGAACAGAACCAAATGATGTTGATGTATCTGTAACTACAACAAACAATGGAAACGATTCTTACATTACAAAGGCACGCAAATTCACATTCATCATCATCATCATCATCATCATCAACAACAACAACATCAACAACATCATCATCATCAACAACAACAACATCAACATCATCATCATCATCATCATCATCATCATCATCATCATCATCATCATCATCATCATCATCATCATAATCATCATCAACAACATCAACAACATCATCAACATCATCATCATCATCATCATCATCATCATCATCATCATCATCATTATCATCATCATCATCATCATCATCATCTTCATCATCATCATCATCTTCATCATCATCATCATAATTATGTCTATGTTAAGTAATTATAAAGAGTAGTTCAGACTGGAAAAGTAGTATAGGACAAAATTAATGGTTCCCATGCATGCAGGTTCATCTGCAGGCTTTTAGCAAATTGTTCCATTAATCATCGATTCCAAGACCATCTCTGTTCGTCAAGTCTAAGACTTATACTTATAGAGTATAGACCGATAGATAAAAGGATTGAAATTACTCGTTATCGAGGCAGTATAGCCTACACCAGACGTAGGCTTAGACCAGGCACGGCAATAAATTATAGGTTAAAACAAAACTAATGAAAGTGTTTTGAACCTTTGTATGAGCATATATATATAATTATAGCCTATATACACGTTGGCAGTGATGCCTGACTATATATATATATATATATATATATATATAAGCCATGGGCCTTGCTCATTTTTCAATGAATTTGATCGGATGAGATCCTTCACCAACGCTACTCTGTTTGAATGGGCGCCACGCTAGATTTAGGTCACCGTGCTCTGTGCACGGACCGTGTTAGACCGAGATTTAAGTCTCTGAAATAGCCATGGTACACCTTCGGCAGTGTTTAATCTAGACGTCTCTGGGGGGGGGGAATATTCCCCCCCCCCAGGATTGACATTTCCCCCCCCAGAAAAATTTGACAACATGTAATTGGTTTTTAGTTTTAACACTGTTTTCATTATAGTTTTATATGAAGTGTAATAATATACTGTTATATTATTTACTATTATATGATTATAATAACATTAATTGCTACTATAATATATGATACTATCACGTTGCAACGGTCTGGAAAAGGAGCTGATGACGGCATGCGGTGAGGGAAGTAGAAGATGCGGAAGACCTAGGAAGAAATGGTTGGATGAGGTACAGGAAAAGTCTGGCATGAGACTGGAGGAGCTACGAGAGGCGACTAGAGAGAGGAGTCGTTGGAGAGAATACACCAAGGCTTTCGCCAGAGCTCCAGAAGCTGACGGCACCAGGTGACCAGGTGATCACGTTGCAATGAGTATAACTTACTGTATATATTTGTATAAACACTATTTGTGCCTAACTAAAAACAGAGATGACATCCTGCAGAAAAATTTGACAAAATTATAGTTTTCAGTTGCTGTTTACATCATCGCATTACATGAACTGTTATAATAATTACCGTAATATTATTTACTATTTTATGGTTATAGTGATTGCAGTATATGACACAATCCTGCTAAAATAAGTATAACTTACTGTTAATATCTGTACAAATACTATGATTGTACAACTGAATGGCTTCTCTCCAGTGCTATCCTTCAAATTTTAAGCTGTCAAATTTCAAAATGTTTTGGTCCTATTATTATTTGAACACCTAGTAAAACTACATTATTACTACATGTGGCTTCCAGATTTTGGTACCAGTAGTTTATTAGTTCTTGGTTGATTTGTGAACCATTAAATATGATTTCGGAAAGTGCATCTTGGTCAGCAATTCATGACCATTTTGGAAAACAGGGATACGCTGATTATAGTGCTGAAAAGTCAGCTTATGTACTATTATATTCAATAATTTAAAGTCAGCTTATGTACTATTATATTCACGTTTGCAGTTATTCGTTAGAGTATAACCCAGCAACAGCAGAACTGAGCTGCTGAACTCGATGTATAAAGATATTTTTACTGTTTATTATATATATACATTATATTATAATAGAATAAAATAATAAATAATAATAATATATATTATATATACATAATTATGTATATTATATTGAAATCCTAAAACACTTTTTATCAAGTACTGAAATAATGTTTCAAAGTTATTTTGCTAGAATGGCATCTTCAAAAGGTACCATTACAGTGTGAAAACTCCCACAATTTTTTTAAAAATTATATATTTATTCAAGTCTTAGGCTGTTCTTATAAGCACTGAAAAAGTACAGCTATTTTCTTAAGATGATACCTTAAAATGCTGCCATTGCAATGTGAAAATTCAAAAAGTTTCTGATGGGGCTCTGAAAAAGTACAACTATTTTTTGTTAAGATGGCACCTTAAAATGCTGCCATTGCAATGTGAAAATTCAAAAAGTTTCGGATGGGGCTCTGAAAAAGTACAGGTATTTTGTTAAGATGATACCTTAAAATGCTACCATTGCAATGTGAAAATTCAAAAAGTTTCGGATGAGGCTCTGAAAAAGTACAGGTATTTTGTTAAGATGATACCTTAAAATGCTACCATTGCAATGTGAAGATTCAAAAAGTTTCGGATGAGGCTCTGAAAAAGTACAGGTATTTTGTTAAGATGATACCTTAAAATGCTACCATTGCAATGTGGAAATTCAAAAAGTTTCTCATGGGGAGGGGGCACATCCCCCTCCCCATACCCCTCCCCCTGCGGGTCTCGGCGCTACGCGCCTCACGAGCGTCCTTCGGACGCTCGATTGTCTCCCCCCCCAGAAATCTGAATTCCCCCCCCCCAGCGGACGGGGACTAGATTAAACACTGACCTTCGGGAAGCGAACCGCGGTCCACACGCTCTCTTTCACAGGATCGCGTGAGACATGCAGTATATATATATATAACACAACACACACATCCATCCATGGCTGTGCGTCGTCGGCTCGTCGCTACAAGATGGCAGACACCGCGCGTTAACAGCGTTACGTCATTAAAGACGTCACGCAGTGATGATATCCGTCATGACTATCCGCCATCCATGGCTGTGCGTTTCACATTGTGCATTTGTGGTCATGTGACGGCGGCTTGAGAATCGCTTTGATTGCATCGCAGCGGTGCTACGTAGGAAATATCTATAGATCTACATTTGGCCAGGGCTGTTTTAACGGAATTTTTAGAACTGCACGACCCCTTCTTTCCTTTCCCTTTCTCCATGGTAAATTACTTCCAATCGGAGGACAATGACCTTATTTTGCTAGTTTTAACTGCAACAGAAGTGCTTCTACAATCTACAACTGCACAAATCCATTTAGAACTGCACATTTTGTGTACAACTGCACGTTAAAAAAGCCCTGCATTTGGCGTATTATAGACAAGCGTAGCCCATGGCATAGCTATTTATATGCGTAGCCTATAGTAGCCGTTTGGTGTAATGGATGGTGATCAATCACTTTAATGGCACAATAAAAAATTTGAGGTCAGACATTTAAAGCCAATATATGTTTTCATGTTGTTTACTATACAGAAAACGGGTCATAGACCTCTATAATTACAGGAGCTGATCGCATCATTTAGATTGCAAGTCGAAGCTGTTGCAACAATCTTCCACCAACAGGAAAGTCCTTCAAATCAAAGCCTAAATCTCATTTGCTTGCTTTGGCTTTGCCTCTAGTCATTTGTTTGTGAGGCGCCCGTGTGGCCGTATACGTCCTCGTAACGGCGCCATATAAATTGTCGTGTAGTTATTATTAGGACTGCAGTATAAAGAACGTTGGCAGTGATGTCTGTCTGTTTGCGTTATGGACACCGAGTTTTTGCCGTTACTTTTGAACGCTATAGAAACTATAGGCTACAAGACTAGTGAACCTTCTTGGTGAATGCTAACTATGCAACAACTGCATCAACAGTTAGGCCTATTCACACAACGGCATCAATCATTTCATTTGTTCATTTATTGACTTGCAATGTCACATCAATAATCACGTAACAGAAACAGACATTAACAACAACAAAACTTCAACAAGGAAATAATTGTTATAAATTTAATATCAGTGCTGGTCAATGAGTCAGCCGACAAAGGTCTAAAAGACCCGCTTAAACTCGGCTGGCTCATTTACAAACTTAAATCTTGCATAAGTAAATGTGGAGAATCAAAATTCCATCAAGATAAGGAGACACCAATAACACATTAAAAATAAGGTTAAGTTGAATATGAGGCGGTACACAAAAATAGCAGAATAACATAGGGCCACACGCTATTAATTAATGGAAATGCAAAGCCTGAGAACATCATAAGCTCAAGCATATATCTCACTCAGACTGGACATGAAGCAATTATTTGTCACAATACTTGCGGTTTGGTTTGATCAGTAGCTGTTATTAATGAAAATTTTATTTAAAACAAATATAAAGAGACAAAACACCAAAAGTTATGCTCTGCAAACGGATAAAATTTGCGTATCGACAAAGTTTGAACATTGCACGTATTTTCTTGTAACAACTCAGATTCTTATGTAAGGCATAGGCATTCACAGGTATGAAGTGTTTGCGACTTTATTTGATCAGTCTCGGCATATTAATTCAGATGCATGCCAGTCCTCTCTTTCACTTCTGGTTCCCCCCTCCCAACCGACAGTTTAGGTCATCACGGTGGGGTTGGCAGAGTGCTCAAGTTGAGCAGAAATCTCGAAGCAAATTTCTGCTCTGGAGGAAATTTGAACCCCCGACAGCTATTAAACTATTGCCCGACCTATAGATATAACAGCTAAATAGGTCCTGAAATTAGATTAGATTAAAACAGAATTGTACCATACTGCAGTAAAACCAAACCGCAAGTATTGTGACAAATTGCTTCCTGTGCAGTTAGTGACCGACAGTCTTTTGGGGACAGAAAATTAAGAGCAGGATATAGGCTACATTATATAGGCCCTATATATTTCATAAGACTACGTAGACGCTCCGGATTTAAATGGCAGGACTCGAGAGCGCTTCACTTGATCATTGCAATAGAGTAGACAAGATCAATTGACGTTCGTCATTCGGGAAGTGGACCTTCTATTAAGACATAGCCTGTTGGCATAATGATTAGTTCCTGTTTGTTGAGTCAGTAGGTAACCATGTACATAATAATAATTATGTCGCACGAGACAATGCCTCGGTAACACGCCTGAAGGCATAACAACGGCGCGCTATAGACTGATCAACGTCAAACAGTCCACTATTATAGGCCTAATTACCATCTGGACAAGTATGCCCTACAGATGCTTAAAAGCGTAGGCTCGACTTCCTTTGAATTTGCACATAAGTAGTAGCCTATAGCCTACCTCATAATACTATGATTCAGAAACAATAATATACTGATAGGCATAAATTACGAAATAGGAACTGCTGAGTGAAAAATCGATATTTGAACATTGTTCTTTAATATTTTGTAATTGGTATACGCCTAGGCATACATTGTAGCCTATTTTAGTCTAATAATTATGCGTATAAAATGCGTTCAAAGATCAACGGTGCGTTAGTAGGGTATACGGTGCAAAACACGACTGTCATCAGCACTTTTCGTGTAATAAAATCTGCATATTGCTGAATTCAAAGACAAATAATTAATTATGATCGAGTGAGTAGAAATGTGCATTTTAAACAAATATACACAGTACACACGTCTCTTATGTTAACTACGCCTGCTTGTAGCGACTGCGAGAACTACCGAGTAAAATCAATTCCGACAAAGCTTATTCCTCTGGTTGCTGATAAGCCTATAGGCCGTACATTTCACAGTCAAACAATGCAATTACACCCCAGTGAATTACTTTACGGTAGTTGTGAGAACAAGCTCAATGACTTTCGTTTGAAGGTCATCATACATGTACATACACGGGCATCGCGTAACGGCGGAAGGCCTGCAGGACCATTGTCGTGGCGCATCAAATTCAGCATCGACACATTCGACAGTCAGCTCGTCGGAAATTATTGGCAACTGGAGACACGGTGAAAACGAAACGCATCATAAAACTCTTGTCCAAGAACAAGTCGAATGGATTGCGACGATCCCAAAGCACACCCCCCCCCGTTGATGGCGAAAACTTCGTTATAGGCGACGAATCGTAGCAACTGACATTTTGTTTAATATTTAACAGCACTTGCGCTGTAGGATACAGCAGGACTGTTTTTAAGGAATTTTTAGAACTGTACAACTCCTTTTCCTTGAATCCTTCCCATCCTCCATGGTAAATTACTTCCAATCGGAGGACAATGGCCATTTTCCACTAGTTTTTACTGCACATAAGTGCTTCAACAACTGCACAAATCCATTTAGAACTGCACATTTTGTGTACAACTGCACGTTAAGAAAAGCCCTGGGAGACAGTAAGACTATTGGACCCCGATCGGAAGGCGTGTTAAACCACGCCTTGTATGCACCGATCGATTTATTCGCTATTTAGTCAGTCGTCATAAGCAGAGTCCCTGAGTCAGTATATGACACTGGCAGTTATGCTTCGCTGTGCATATTATGGGCTGTGAACCCTGCTCGACCAAACATGCATTTATTGTTGGTTATCAAACGCATTATTATACTGTCTGGTGGCCATATTCCCATTCTGAAATATTGACTGGGAAAATCTGGATTCGAAAGGTCATCTTTCGCTGCAGTAGACTAGAGAGATATTAATCAGCAGATCAGAATGTAGGCTATATATATAAATTATATGCATATATATATGATATATATATATATATAAATTATATGCATATATATGATATATATACATAAATTATATGCATATATATATATAATTATTTGATATATATATATAAATTATACGCAGTGCATCGCTTTCAACCAGATAAACAAACACGGTCTGGTCGTAAACGAGAATTGCGAACACTTCGATACACTAGATCGAAATCCATCTAAGTGCCCCATTTCCGACTCGGTATGAACAGTTTGCTATGATTGCCTGCTGTTTTGTTTGCTTATATTGATATATTTAGAGCAGATATTCGAATGACTTATAGGCTGCCCGTTGCACATAGAATAGACTACACAGTCCGTAAGAATCCATTGCAGCTCCTGATGGCATACATACATACATAATACATTAAAACATGCATAGGTCTACACACCGACATAATGACCTGTAGGCCTATACATGCATAGTTCATAGCAAATCATACGTAATTTTTATATGTGAACTTGTTGTAGCGCCCATTCAAGCTCTCTACTCAGAGGCGCTCCCGACTACAGACCACAGAGCGGACACTGCATCGGAGTTTCACGCCGAAGCACTGAGCAATTGCGAGTGAAGGACTCGCCCAGGGTCCCAACGCGGCGACTTGAGGTGGATTCGAACCTGCAACCCTTCGGCTGCAAGGCGACGAACATTACCCACTACACCACCGCATAATACGTATATGCACATATGTACACAACTACACATATGCCTATGCATTCATACCGTAAAATGGGGGAACATTGGCACTGCGGGGTAACTTTGGCACAGGGTACTAGACTACGTATTATACATAGAGAAACATGGTAATACCCGTATCTGACCAAAATCTTGGAGTCATCGCTTCGTACCACCCATGCAACCCAGAATTTGTCTTTAGGGGCCGTCCATAAATGACGTAATGCAATTTCGGACTATATTTGACCCCCATCGTCACGTGCCAACACAAAATTTATAATTATGATATTTAGTATAGGACCGGCACATCGTCACAAATGTCTGACCTCCCTTAAGTGAGTGAGGATGGCCCCTTGAACGTCTACCGGATGCTGCAGAACCAGTATGAGTCGCAAGAACCTTGGATGCCAGCTTGATTGAGATGCTCCGAGAAAATCGTGGTCAAGGTGATTTCAGGCATTTATATTGCGCCTGTTCAAGAGTATCTACTCAAAAAGTGATGAGGAGAAGAAATTGGATACTGCAGGAAAGCAATGCAGGTTAATGAAGTAGACTTGAGAGCTGACCCATGCTGAAAGCCACTGATGATGCAGTTTTTGGTTACCAATGTGACAGATTTTGTGGTTTCGGATGATACAAGCTTAAAACTGTTATAAAATCGGTCTCCATGGAAGGATTTTTAATTTGTAAAAAGATTTGGGCTTGACACACATGCGCAATACGTTTTAAAACATGTTAGGATGCCAAAGTTAATCAGGATGGGTCTAAAATTGGTCTCAAGTTGAAACAATACATGGTGCCAAAGTTACCCCAGGTCCGGGGTAACTTTGTTTTTTTTTCAAAGATTTTTAAAGTATAGAAATAATTTTTTTCTAAATTTTCAAATTCTACAGGGTCGTAGGTACCATCCATAATGCTCATAGTTTAAATAATCAAGTCTTTTGCTCATCTCGTTTAGGTGTTATCCCACAAAAACCCTCCAAAACATGCCATTGTTCCCCCATTTTACGGTACATATGCCAATAATTATAGAAACATAAAGCCGTACGTGCATGCATGCATGTTGGCTTTATTTAAAGAAATTTTTGAACTGCGCAACCAGCAATTTTAATTAATCTGGTTTGCCATTTTGGTGGCGAATATTAAATTTTTGTGTCGACCTTTTACTATAATCGTTCGCCAGAAATGTTTCAAACAATGTTGCTAGTCGTCTGCAGCGATGAAATCTGATCATTCTGATATAATCTTTTTTACTCATTCACAAGAAACTTATCCTTTCGGCTTATTTTTCAATGCACACGCACTTCATTCCATTCTGCTCTTACATGCATGGTGAATCGGCTGCAGCCATACCTTTTCTAATGATTTTCATCGCACAAGATAGCTTAACGGGCTTTTCATTCGAAACTAAAGACACTGCTTTTCAGGAAATCTTACCCTGTCTCATCTGATACTCCACCCTTCAATTCCCGGCTCAGACGACACCCACCTATAGTAGCTGTTTCCACGCCTCTGTATACGGAAACTCTACCCGGACCCTGCACAAGGGCCCCCCAAAGACCTTGCTACGCCACTGGCGAGATCCATAAATCCTTGAGTTGCGTGGAGTAACTTGATGTTTGTTTGTATGTGCACTTGTTATAGCGCCCCTTCAAGCTCTCGCTACTCAGAGGCGCTCCCGAATGCAGAGCGAACACTGCATCGGAGTTTCACGCCGAAGCGCTGAGCAATTGTGAGTGAAGGACTTGCCCAAGGTCCTTACACGGCGAGGTGGATTCGAACCTCGAACCTTCCGGCTCCAAGGGAACGACGCCACCACTACTGCACTACACCACCGCGCCCCACAATGATCTATGACATTCTAGTGTCAAGTTGAGGAACTCCCACAGAGTCTCCTTGCATTTGGCCTGGTCCATATATCCTTGAGTTGCGTGGAGTTGATGTGTTCTAAACATGTTTTCTGCCTAACGTTAAGTCAATGTCAGCGTTGCCACTCTGAAAAATAAAAAAACCCAAGTTGGTCGGTCGAAAAAACCCAAGAAAACCCAAGTTTCCCAAATCTTCCGAAATTTTCAAAATTTTCGTCAAAAAAATTTCTGACGACCTTTTTTTTTTTTTTTTTAGTCATTTCGCTCAAATTTTCAGGAAATATCGAAAAATTTTCGGTTCACAAGCAAAAAACCCAAGATTTGCCTGAAAAACCCAAGTTTTTCACAGAAAAAAACCCATTTCCCAAGTTCGAAAAAAAACCCAAGATTTTTTGCGCCGAAAAAAAAACCAAGAAAAAAACCCAAGTTCCTCGCAAAAAAACCCCATTTCCCAAGTTCGGATCAAAAAACCCAAGATCTTGTGAAAAAACCCAAGGAGTGGCAACGCTGGTCATGCACCTGACAGGCAACGATGATTGTGCGCAGCATGTCTGCGCACGGACGACGGATCATCGTCCAAGCGCAAGGTTTTCTTCCGCGTGACGTGCGTGTCCAGAGAAGGATGTATAATTTTTTCGTTGAGTGGACTAAAAGATCCGGTCGACCAGATAGTACGGTATAATGGGACAATCGCACAGGACACAAAGTCATAGAAGTTATCACTATCAATGCTACTACCACTGAGTGTTGATGCTAAAGATGTAATTTTCTGAGAGTTCGATTCACCGCGTGAGTGGCCTATAATATCCTCAGGTAACGGTACGGATGAGTATTAACATCTCTCAGGAAGTTATTCTTACACTACCCTGTGCGATTTGATATTTTTCCGCACCATGTCATTCTTCTGTGCTTATCGTAGTTGAACTAATTCGTTAATTTGAACATCGCACCACAAGACATAATTATATACGGATTGTAAACTTGTTGAAGGTGATTAGATCTGAGGACTTCTAGGCCTATATAATTATGGTGTCATTGACAAAATAAACAATGCTTAAATCGATTATCTAATCCAAGTAGAAAGACACCACCAGACTTACATGTCGTTAGGCCTAACCACAATCCGTTGGGCATAGACACTAGACACCAGTAGACAGTCATTTAGAAGGGATCAAACAGACAAGGAACCAGATGAAGAAGGCAAGTCGTGCGAGACATCTGTCAGCACTCATCACATCGTTCGATCAGTGTGAGAATTATGGAAAAATTACTGGGGTGCACGGGGGTTGGACTGTGATCCACTTGGAATTGGGGTGTGAAAAACAGACTTTACTATGAGGCAGTCAGAGGCACTAAGAAAGACTGACGGGTTAAAAACCCAACTCCCCGGCAATTCTCACCATGCAACACTCACATCTTTCATGACAACCAAAACAAAATTTAATACCAATTAAGCTATCGATAATCTTATCTAAGAATAGCATTAAATGAACAGAATTTTTAACTATTAGTGCAAAAGTGTATAGGCCTATATGTCAATGCTATGCTGCAGCAATACAACAGGTAAGCTTATTGTAACCCTGTCCTTTCGGTCATCATGGCACCACATGCGTTTTACATCATGCTCTGTGGCTCAATACAGGAAATCAACAGTGAAAGGGTAACACATGACGAATCGGTCATCACCATGTCCACTGTATTCACGAGTCATTGGAGTCATTGGAGTCATTGGAGTCATTGGAGTCAATCCTTTTAAAAGAGACCATCATCAATGATGGTTCTAACTAAGCTGGTAATCCGTATGAATGCCACATAAGTCAGCGGAACAGCATCGCGCAGCTTATTGGGGCGTCAGCAAATCGAATTTCTTCTCAGTGGTCAACAGCAGCAGTTGTTCTATATACAAATACATGTACATGTATTATAGGCAACGGTTCCCGAAAGGCTTCTCTTGGATTCGTATACAACTATACATTCTTCACAGGACACCGCCGCCGTCACCGCCACCGCCGCTGTCACCGCCGCCGTCACCGCCGCCGCCGCATTGACCCACGTGAAGAGACGAGCTTAACAGTGGCGGCCGTCTGTTCAGAACTCGTCGACAGCATTTTTTCCTGTAGGTCGAGCAAATCCCCTTGGATTGATTATTGTCAATTATCAATCTTCATTATTATTATTGGAGTTTCTCATCACACAGAATGAAGACTGCACTTAGAACAAAATACTATTCAACTGCTATTATATCTAGCCTATGCAAGACTATAGCCTAGTGCATTTCGAAACTGGTTCTTTATGTACACTGTAGGCCTACAAGTCGATGAAAAAGTACTGGGTGAGATATCAGTGCATATGGAATGTTAGGAAATATCCGATGAAGTCACATGACTGATTTTTAGTATCAATCAATCAATCAATCAATCAATCAGTCAATCAATCAACCAATCAATCAATCAACCAATCAATCAATCAATCAATCAATCAATCAATCAATCAATCAATCAATCAACCAATCAGTCAATCAATCAATCAATCAATCAATCAATTAATTAGTCAGTCGTAGGAAGGTAGTTTTTAATATTTATAATTGGAAGAGGCTGAGAATGTTTTTAATGTGTTCAATTGCACATTATAATATCTGCTGGCGTCTATTTTCCAGCATATAAACCACAATCAAGGCCGTAGCAACAATGGACGTGGCCCCCTCCAAGCATAATGTCCTGGACGGTGGGCCCCTTACAATGCAGACACCGGGATGAGGCATTTTTTGGGCCAGAAATTTCTGACGACCTTTTTTTAGTCATCCGGCAAAAATCTCGGGAAAATTTCATAAATTCGCCGTCTGAAAAGTTTATGACCGTTTTTAGTCATTTCATTCATTTTTTTGGCACTTTGGGGGCCCATTCCTTGCGGGGGCCCCTTCGGTCGGAGGGTACGGAGGGCGGTCATTAGAACCAATTACCTACTGCCTCTGACCACAATGTCGGATTGTCGGTGGTTCACGAATCCCAGAAAGCAGTCTATTATCATAATACAGCGAGAAACAATGAGCAGTCGATCTAGCTGTATATAGGGTCATCACCATCAGATGAAGTGTTTTGAAAGTGCATACTACTAGCCTATAGACTAACTTCAGTTCGATCGTAACAATGTAGGCCTATGCCCAAACATTATGTTCATGAGCACGCATAATTCCAAACACGGACTCATTTCAATTTAAAAAGAAAGATCCAAATGATGGAGCATCGGTTGATAAAGGTGACAAACAAGAAGCACTTACAGTCCAGTAGGTAATTGGTTCTAATGACCGACCGTCCGCCGGATAATTCAGACCCAGACAATAATTTCTGCCTGTCATCGTTAACACTGTATAATACATTGTATACATTGTGCGTTGAGATATGCACGAATCCGACGACATGCATTGCGCTTTTAATGCCTATTATCGCTACTCCTCACTGATGATGATGATGACGATGATGATGATGGTTCTCTGCCGGAAGGCAGGTTCATAGGCTTTTACGCCTCTGGGGATGAGATGAGTGGGGTGGTTTCCCGTTGCCTTCCCCACAGACAATGATGGATAAGCAACCTGCCCAAGGTCGCTCCGCAGGAGCTTGCGCCCCTGCGTCCCGCAGGTGCTAGCCCGAGATATCTAAATCCATGAATGTCAACTCCCAGCCCGGGGCTTGAACCGCAGTCCGTTGCAACCAACAGACGTATGCCGCTCTCGCTTACCGGTGTAGCTAACTAGGCCAGCTACTCACTAACGGATCTAGAAAAAATACAACGGGTTCATTTCTTGCCTGAATTAAATTCCTTTAGATTGAGAAGAGTTTCATTAGTGGCAGCGCTACACCACGACATGGCATGACAAATTTATGCCCTGGTAAAAAAGTCTTTACCGTGGTCGCTGCCTTTGAAGAAAATTGCGCATTCACAGAATATGTTCAGGAACTGTTCCGCTATAGTCATATAATTGTATGTTTTTAAAATCAAAATGGACGTTAATTACTCGATGATAATAAAAAGGATAAGAAATCTTATCCCTTAGCATTATAAACTTTAAAACCAATTTGTATGAAATTATCCAATATTCACTTAGCTTGGTTCTCCCGTAGGCACACAGTAAAGTTTTGTAAAATTTTCACACATGTTATATATTCACATATTTTGTTTTGTAAAATTTTCACACATGTTATATATTCACATATTATGTTTTGTAAAATTTTCCCACATGTTATATATTCACATATTATGTTTTGTAAAATGTTCACACATGTTATATATTCACATATTATGTTTTGTAAAATTTTCACACATGTTATATATTCACATATTATGTTCTTTACATAAGATGAGATGTAATAAATTTCAACGTACAGTGCACTAATTGGTGGGTAGTCATCTTCATGATTAATTCGTTTCTAAAACGTTTTTATTTAGACTATATCGGTCCATACAAATTCAAGAAATGTAAGCACCTGCTCGTGTGAATACTTACTGGTTAATCTGCGGAAATATCTCGGCCAGTAAGTTGTAGGTCTGTATTGGTAGCCAGCACACAGCAAACAGACTCACAACCGTCGTCAGCATTTTGATTATCTGTTGAAAACAAAATAAAAAATTAATTCAGATATTTCAGATGATCTTATATTGGTAATTAGATCCTACTACGCAACTAATATCGCATGTGCAAGTTCGCAGCAAGTCCATTAGGCCTACTAGCGGTGCTATAAACGCCCAAAACTGTACATCCACACATCTTTTCATTTATATTTAGCCTATAATGTAAATGTGAATATGAATGAATAAGTGAATATGAAAATAGGAATAATATTCTTATTCGTATTTTCATATTCACTTAGGCCCTGCTGCACTTCACTTATTTACTTACACAATTTAATAGTCATATTGACTCAGTTGCTCATTGTAGGCCTATTTATTGGCTATATACTAGCTGAAAGTGTTTATTTTATATAATAGTGAGCCAAATATTATGCTCGTTGGACAATTGCTCACAAGTTGCTCACTAAGGCAATTGCTCGCCAGAAAATTGTTCGCCAGCTGTGCGGTATAATTATGCTGTTTTGTCGGTATTATTTTTATTTGTTTCGTGCTGTATTGTTAAATTATCCTTGCATACCATTGCAAGTGCTTGTGCAATTCGTCATCGCTAATAAAACTTACTTCTGCATTAGACAGGATCGTATACTGAATAGGCTTTGCAGTTTCTTATGATCAAAAAACATTTAACCCAGATAATCCCCACGTCCTACATGTAGGACAGTTAGTTTTTTGTCTATGCAATAATATATAATAACATCTCTGTGTTATATTATACTCTTTTTTACAAGGAAGATGTATTTCCTGTACGTTGTAATGTTTGTTGTTGACTTTGCTTGCGTTGTCATATCAGAGAAATAAAATTTTAATTCGAAGAAAATCGGATCCTGAGAAATCGTCGATATGCCTAGAAAGAGGTGGGTGTACACTATTACATGAGAAAACTAAAAAGATTATAACTATTTCTAAATTACCTACAGGTATGAAGGTATGCATGAAAATTATTAGTCCTTTGTTAGTCAATATTACCAGGCTTTGGCATGGATCGTTAGTACACCGTCCTACATGTAGGACACTGGGACTATGTACAACATATTATTTGGAAATTGTTTGTCACTTCATCCAATTGTTTTTAGGGTCAGGGCTAGTTCCATGGGTTGGTATTAGGGGTTGGTATTAGGGTCATAATGGTCATTTTGAACAGGTGGGTCTGCCTAATATGCCAAAATATAAATTTTTGTGTTCTTACTGTTGTTATATTTCTGGTAGCCTATATAGTATTGGCTTACAGACTAGTAACACAGTGTATTAGACATTTTTTTCTTTTATATTTTACAGAACGACAAACTTCATGAAGTGATGGCCATGCTGGAGGATGATCCAGATTCTGTGCCAGCTGCTGGACTAGACATTGTTATACTGCCACCCGATAACGCATGTGCAGAAGTAACTGATGATGATTCGGGAGATGAGGAGACGGTAACCATAAACAACCTGCCTCCAAGTCAGTTGCGTGCCGTTGCTGAGACGCAACGTCCACCAGATGACGACAGCAGTACTGACAGCGATAATGATACGCGTCACGTAGCTGCATCCAGTCTTCCTCCAGCAAAAAAGAAGATGAAGGTCCAATGGTGTATACATGGAGAAAAGGTGATTTAGCGCTTTCTCCGATTACATCAAGGACTTGGAACCCTAAAGATGTCATTGAACTTATGGAATCACCAGTTGACCTCTTTCTCACCTTCTTTGATGCTGAGGTCTTCGGCATCATCGTGACACAAAGCCTGTACCGTATTTCAGTAAGAGGAAGGAAGTGGTACTTCCCTCTGATATGTCACTGTATCGATTTGGCTGAGCAAAATGCCTGGTAACTCCACAAAGCTCGCAAAGGATCACTGGATCATCTCCAGTTCCGCCGTCGCGTAGTAACCGCTCTACTGGAGACCAATGCCAACTCATCAAAGGGTGCAGACTGAACAATGTGAACATGTCGACTCCAGATATGATCGATTAGACCATCTCGTGGAGCCGCAGGAGAAACAAACAAGATGTCGACACTGTCATCAAAAGTGCACCACAGCAAGTGCAACATTGGAATGCACGTGAAGTGTTTCATTGACCATCACAAGAAATGAACCAAGTCTAGATTAACTCTAGGCAGAAGTCAAAATAGTCATAATAATGTCATTTTATCATTTGTGAGGAAAATAGATGTACATTATTGCTGTAAACAAAAATCTATGATAATATTCATATTTGGAAACTTCATGTGTTGTATGTTCCCAGCGTCCTACATGTAGGACGGTAGATTTCCAAGTAACCATGTACAGCAAACATGAAAATACATTTTCCTCCTCTATTTTGTATTTATTTCTATCAGATTATTCACAGTAATGCCTAAAACTATGAAAAAATATACCGTGGGAACATCTGGGTTAATTGCTCTTTTTCTCCGCGCATCCGTAAAAGACATTGCGATAAATTATTATGGAAACACTTAAAAGGGAAGGCTAAGGTTGATTGGATACAGCCACGCTTTTATAAAAGACAAAAGCATTAATGGTAAGAATAATGGATTTGATAATTAAGTGCCGTACGTGTCAGTCTACATAGAGAAAGAGACAGACACTGTCAGACAGGCAGACAGGCAGACAAGGAGAGAGAAAGAGAGATAGATAGAGACAGACAGACAAAGAGAGATAGATAGAGACAGACCAAGAGACAGAGAAAGAGAGAGATAAAGATAGAAACAGACAGACAGACAGACAGACAGGAAGAGAGAAAGAGAGAAAGAGAGATATAGAGACAGACACACAGATTCAGACACACAGAGAAAGAGAGAGAGAGAGATAGAGACAGACAGACAGACATACAGACAGAGAGAGAGGGGAGGAGGGAGGATATGCACACGCATCTGATATTGCGAATATAGGGGCTCATTGTTTGTTTCCTGGCAACAGGGAATAGGCTATTTTTGTAAATTTGAGAATTTCACGGAAGCTGTGGGTGTTCAACCCACTGTAGTACCCTTCTTAGGACCCCATGGCAAAGTCATCACTGCATAACCAAAGTCCACATAAATAAACGTCTGACCCCTCAGCTATTTTCTACAATTATTCTCAAACTGCCTTGCAAGCAATAATTGTCCTGGCGAGTAATACTAATTGACCCTCATTTAGTAGACTGTAGAACGGCCAGCGCCTGTGGTCTTCTGTCCGTCTTAGAAGACGATTTCATCTGACTAGATTTCTGTCAACTGGTATTGCACAAGTTGTACAATGTAGGCCTACATTCAAACCGACACACAAAGTCCACATAAATCAGCGTCTGACCCCTCAGCTATTTTTCTACAATGAACAGCGCCAGTGGTCTTCTGCCAGTCTTAGAAGACGATTTCATCTGACTAGATTTCTGTCAACTGGCATTGCACAAGTTCTACATGCAAACCGACAGTCGCCCGATACACCACGATCTGAAGCGGTGGACGCATACATACTTAAAATCCTCAGACAACAGATAAAACTGTGGACGCAACTATTTCCAGACATGCGCGTCAACTGTTTTCAGCTATAATAAGACCTAGACTCAATAGAATGCTTTTGTGGGACCGGAGAACCCAATTGACTCGTCAGCCAGACCGTTAAATCCTTTGCCTCTTCAATGGCCACCAGTTGATCTATGCCAGCAGCTTCTGGTTGATCGTTGTTGGTCAACTGCAGCCGTCGAGAATTGGATCGAAGCAGCTGCAGTGTAATAATGGTTTCGGTGCATTTTTGCATGCAGTCTGCATCATGATGGTGAGCGTGAAAGCGTGTTGTCTTTAACGTTTGAATGCATGCTCTGATGAATATTCATGATTGATTGGCTCTGATGAATATTCATGATTGATTGCAGATGGTCGTTCAACCACATATATTATATTACAGAATATATGTGGTTCAACCGTTAACGTTCGTACTGAAAACAGGAGTGCATGGCAGAATCTTAAGATTATATTCATACTGAAAACAGGAGTGGCAGAACCTTAAGATTGTATCCATTCGGTATCGCTGTGTCCAGTGGCATAGCCAAGGGAGTTTGGGGGTAAACCCCATTGGCTTAGGAAATAACGTTTTTAAAGGTTATTTGTCCAATTAGATAAGAAAAACAAGCATCCGGCCATAACCCCCCCCTCAGAAATTACGCCACCGGGTGTGTCATCTATACTATCTACAGGGCTTCGATATTCGCGTTTGCATAATGAAAACAGGCGATGAAGTCGTCACTGCTTAAATGAAAAGCAATT
Organism: Lumbricus rubellus; assembly: GCA_945859605.1. Classification (NCBI taxonomy): domain Eukaryota; kingdom Metazoa; phylum Annelida; class Clitellata; order Crassiclitellata; family Lumbricidae; genus Lumbricus; species Lumbricus rubellus. The sequence goes on along the minus strand of OX243813.1, from coordinate 25,563,734 downwards.
TAGAGCAGTCTACATCATTCTATTCTAAACTAATTCTGAACTTTAAGTTAAGTCTCATTTTCTTAGTCAACACGTTCCCGTTTGTAATCGTGTGCCATGTGGACTTTCGCTTTTTTAAACCATCTAATGTTGAGTAAGCTTAAATCGTATCGCATTATACCTTATTGCACACATCAACAATAATATAGCCTACAGTAACTCTGCTATTGTATGTTTACGACAACCTCTTTCCTTCAAGTTTGTCTATAATAGACTTCTCCATTTGGTTCTGCTTTCCAACTCCGAACACAAATGAACCTCTATAATTAATTGGATTCGACGAAATGTGAATCGCAAAAAATTCCTGAAAACTGATAAATAAACCTACTACCGATGCAATGTGATAAAGTCGGAATCTTTATTGAAGAAGTGATAATGTTCTCTAAGATTGTGATTAAAAACGCAGAGCAGTTGTAAACAGTAGGCCAAAGTACACATCCAGCCGAATGTCCTCTGGTGAGTAATGTAGGCCTACACCAAAACCATTCGTTCCACAAACTTCCACTCTAAATAGAATAATAGATCTTATTATAATTATGTCTAAACATAGGAATAGAACAAATCAAGCAAATGGAAACCGAGTCATGCCTCGCAGCTGATGTAATATATAGGCCTAGGCCTAGCATAGCGGACGAAATTAATGCTCTCATCTATTACGATTCTAATCGATAGCTCAATAATAATGATGTGGATTCTTTGCAGCTGGAAAACACGAACGAAAGTAATTTTTTACAAGCACTCGATCAGACGTCTAAGAATCTAAGATCTGGGATGTAGACAGCTGTCGTTTAGATATAAAGCGGAAGTTCATATTGTATGCATTCACGTGGCAGTGACGTGGGCGTCACGCATTCGATCGTGCACATTATTATATAGACAGCTGAATGGAAATGTTTTGTTTGGAGTTCGAGTGCAATTGACGGTCGTCGTCGATTTATTGTTCTGTATGATCGGTAGACAGGAGGAGATGGAGAAAACTTTTTCATGAAGCGAAAACCCTCGGATCGAGGATGGTTGAAGACAAGACAAGACAAGACAAGACATGATTGGTAGACGAGCAAAGTTGTTGCTTTTGCTGTTGCCAGGCTGCACCAGCAGTTACAGAACTGGATGAGCAGTAGCTGCAGTACTGTTGCTAAGCAATCTACTATATATACAGGTCTACACACCATCACTCATCACATGCAGAATATGTAGAACCAGGGCGCATAGGTCAAAGCGATGCCAGCACGAAGACTTCAACCGCTTTGCAGAAAAACTACGCACCACTGAACGTGAAAGAACGAAATAATGATGTATTGTCCGTCGTTTTTCTCTATACTCAGGGCAGGCAGTCCGTCCGCTGGTCCATTATTAACAGAGCAGCTCGGGTGTGACTAATTGTGCGTGGTGCTTCGGCATGTCAAGTTTTGTCAACCTCGAATGCTTCAGTAACTGAGAATAATGGAACTGATGAACCGACGGTGCTCACCGCTAGATGGCGTTGTCGTTGTCCTTTGCACGCAACTAAATTTTTCATGGTTAATGACTGCAGCGCCACTCTCATAGTAGGCAGCGGTGAAAGTATGAACTAACCTTTCACACTCATAAAAAATATATTAATACACAAATTGCATAGTTTGAGAATGAATGGCAGCACTTTGCAAATGAAACATGTAAAACAGCAATAAATAATTAAACGCCACCAATTTCAAAACCTTACGGCAGCCATGTACTGCCATGAGAAAGAGAGAAAGAGAGAAAGGAAGTCAGAACGAAAGAAAGAAAGTCAGAAAGGACAGAGAGAAGGACAGAGAGAAGGACAGAGAGAAGGACAAAGATTGTTGGGTTCCAGTTTCATTCGAGTATAGGCCTACCATAGCCTACTTGCACGCCTGCCACATTTAGGCTGCTTCTCGATATGTATAAATAATGATGAGAATCATCACCAAATGATGGTTCATATTTTTTATAATACATGGCAGCAGCGCAGCACACAGTAGAACTATTATTACGCAGATTTAAGTTGTGTGAGCGTCATCTTTCCAACTCGTCTTCCATATACTTCACTTCATTCCCTTGGCAGATCATGGGCCTACTATAGGCCTATACATATATACACACACATATATATATATACATTACATATATATATATATATAGCCTATTTTACTCAAGCAAATCTCTTGAAAAGCTAATGGTTCTGTCACGTGGTTGCATTCTCTGAATCGAAACACCCGATTGAATATATTCAAATATATATTTGTCGTCATTCATTTCGATGTAGGCTAAAATTAATAATTACTTGGCTGACCCTGCATATATAAGTGGAACTTTTGTCCTTTCTGGGTCTGATTTGTTGCTAACAATGAAATAATTATACTCTGCTTCTCAATGGTCTCAATAAAAGCACCAATTGATTGATCTATTGATTGATTTTTTTAACCCTGTGAAAGGCAATGAAGGCATTGATATGGAAACGGTCAGAGTCAATTTAAACAGACCAATCGATGAGGCTTTGCTGGACCTGATGTCTGATGATACACATTGGTAAATGATTGGTCACGTTCCGTAAAGAGACGTCTCCAAGGCAATTGAACGTATTTAGGTACCGGTATCTGATGATGGAAATGATCGACTAAACTCTTCATGGCTGTATTAAGCCAATGCGTGCATCCATGTCTACATTTGACTCCGCCACTCTTTCTACTCTGACAGTGCCAGTCCCAAGTCTAGATAACGGACGAGGAGGGCGACACTAATCATCTTTGCAATAGCAGTGTCGTTAAACAGCAACAAGCATGTCTACATACGACGCAGTTAATGTATCATCTCAGCAGTATGGCAAATATGAGACTACATGCAGTTTCCCATCTGAGTGGGTGAGATTTATCTGTAGTCTGGTCTTCGCCTCGTTATTTAAGATCTTGATTCTTTATGTCATAAAAAATGAACGACCGAATCACGACCAGCAATTCGCGCACAGCAGACGTGTTTCCTGAGCCACAGCCCGTCTACAATATCACCATCTACCGGTCGTTTCAGACTTTATCGTCGACAGCGTAAATTAGGCTACAGCTTAATCTATCTTCTGGCATGAAATATTGCCTGGAGATACATGTATTACTAATTCTATTTTCATGCATATTCGATGAACGCGACGCCATTATATCCTTCAGTAAGATTGAAAGATTTTGGACCGCGCTGACGGACAACACGGAGGCAGACTACACTGTGTCCCAATAAAAAGTAGACCGCAAAAATGTGCCATTACTCGGTCATAATTTTTTATGTTTTCCTGAAATTCTTGAAACAGCAAGAGTAGTCATATTATAATATCACCGAATCGTAACGCCTTTTAGAAATATTACAGAGTTTGTAAAGTTTATGAACGTTTGAGATGTAGTGCTGAAATGGGGAATTGACAACATACAAGAGCAAAACGAGAGTGAAGTTTAGCTATACATCTGTTGTTCAAAATGTTCTCCTTGTTCAAGGACACACGAGCGCAGACGTGGACTCCACTGTTTAATGGTCCGGTCGATGATCACGTGTCAAACAGCTGCCACTCTTCAATCAGAAGAAGCTTCCCAGGTCATAAGGTGACCGATGTCACGTATACTGGAACGATAAACGCGCTCCTACAGTAGGCTTCGCTCCAGATTTGATAGTCAACTGTTACTGTACTGAGGCCTTAACTGTTGGATAGCCACAGCTGTGGGAATATGAAGTCGGATGGCTTCCGGGACTGCAGAGCAATTGTCTGGCGTACGTTTACCGTCGTGAGTCTGTGAACAAGGAGGACATTTTGAACACCAGCTGTAGCCGAACCAATCTAACTTCCTTTTGACTTTTGCATGCATGTTGGAAATGTTTCCATTTCGGTGCTACATCTCAAACACTCATAACCTTGACAAACTCACTAACATTTCTACACGGCGTTACAATTTGGTGGTAATAATATTATAGCTACTGTTGGACCAGTGTTGGTGGTTTTAAAATTTCAGGCAAATGCTAGACGTTTAAATGATCGAGTTATGACACTTTTCTTGGGGTCTTACTTTTCATCGGTACACAGTGTATGTGCACTTTCAATTTGGAGCTCAGACAACGCATTGCTATTCAGTGCGACCTTTCAAGTTTTATATGGAAAGCCATCATTCAAGTTTATATTAGAAAGCCAACTTTGATTCACTTCCGCAAAGACCTTTGTGTTTGATAATACAAATGTGAAATATACAAAATCGTTTCATATAATTAAGCATTGATTATATAATTCTTGCTTCGTAAACAACAGACTTCATTCAAAATTTCCTATAATTTATAATTAATCAGATGTCACTGAAACTCTGATAGGCATTTGACAGGCGGCTTGCATAGAAATACATATTCATTCATTCATTCATTCATTCATTCATTCATTCATTCATTCAATCTATGGATTCAAATAGCGCCCCATAAATAAACCCACTCGCTCTTATCCAAGAAATAGCAACCTATATATATATATATATATATATATATATATATATATATATATATATATATATATATATATCAGGCAGACCCGCAGTCACTTCATGTCATAGTAATAATTAATTAGTCTATTTGTCAACGTCAAGCTACACAATACACAAGAGCTCCTTTGTGTAAGTTAGCAACGAATCAAACCGGAAGTGAATTGCATTATCTATCTATCTTTATCTAGTTCAATGCACACTCGTCGATCATGAATTATTGTGGAGCGAGAGGTCACGTGTACCAGTCTTATTCAGCCAACTACATAATTAGACTAGGGCCTATAAGATTAGCCAATCAGAAGCAAAAGCATGGCGCTTTGGTCCATTCTGGACGCGCTCTAAAGGCTTTTAAGAGGCTAAAACAGTAGGAATAATCTAATCCACTTAATAACATGACACAGTTATTACGATACGAAAGCTATCATCTATCGAAGGTCGCTTTAAGTAAGTATAAACTCCTGGTCAAACGAGGATTTCCTTTGGAGACGCAACCGGGATGAAATCCAGTAGACTCAGTAAATAGAATACAATGCCAGGTCATAGCAGTGCAAAGCATGCAGTGCATGTAGCCTATAGATCTGTCAGGCGAACACTCAACACTCAACACTCAATAGTACCTTGAGGTTTATCATGGACATCTAGATACATTGGCGCTAATGTATCAAGATGTCTATGGGTTTATATATATATCATGAGATGCGCGATATATCTTCTCGATTTTCACGGACAATGAGGATAAGGCAGACAGGGAACCAGAAGAGTTAAAGAGTAGAGGGATGTGTAGCATATATACCGAAATTGACAAATAACAGGTATTCCAGAGCAATTCTCGAAAATTGACATACACTTATAAGTGTATTTACATGTATATATAATTATATATAATTTTATATATATATATATATATATATATTAGGGCTGTGGTTCGATTAAATATTTTAATCGAAATTAATCGCACGATTAATTTTTTTAATCGCAATTAACGGCAAATTAATCGCAATGCATTTTCTTCAAATCCATTAATCTTACTATTTTCTCAGGACACCTGAAGCATAAAATTTTAATGTATGAATGCATTCTTTCTATTGCAAACATATTCAATAACCTTTGGCTTAGGCCTATTGAATTTCTGCATTTAGTTTATTGAACAGTTTTGCTTGACAGACAGAATTGAAACACTGTTCAAATCAGTCAACTGCTCAAAATCCGCTAATTTTTTCATATGAGCTACCTTTAATTAAAATGACAGAGGCCTAAATGTGAAAATTATACATCCGTTTTCTCACTATCAAAATTAATTATTTATTCCGCCAATTGTATCTAGGCAGACCAGTTTATTTACATTGGTCGGTTCAAAGGATGATGCTCTCAATGTAATTATCAATAGTAGGTCTCCTATTGAACCTCATTATTTAGTCACAATTTTTCGCAAGTGGTTTCAGTTCTTGCCAAACCTCGTCTCGGTTGTCCTTTCTGTAAACATTTATCACTAAATTTTGAAACATGGATCCATTGGTCTTCCCATCTCCTGGAGTTCAACCAATGTAGTCTGACGGGGTAAGGAAACAACCTTAATGGACGATGCAATGCGACCGATGTCGACGGCTCATCGTTAGCGTTTAACGCATGTTTTGTTTCGCATGCAGGCGATAATTGAGCGACGAATTGCTAAGATAATAGGGCCTACCCAAATTCTTTTATGGAATATTTGTCAAAGAATATATCACTAGTTTTAGGTATGAGCCTTACGTTTAAAACGAGTTTTTTGTCTCTGATTCCATTTTATTCAGATCTAATTAACGCACACGATTAATGCGTTAAAAATTTTAATCGCAAATTTTTTAACGCGTTAATCGCAAGCGTTAACGCGATTAAATCAACAGCCCTAATATATATATTATGTGTATGTTTCTGTTTATAAATGGAAGTGAGAGGCAGACGGACAGACGAACGAAACGACAGAGATGAAGAGACATTCTTGGACTTCATTTGACAATGAAGCAGAAAGCCAAGTGAACGATGATTGGTATAGCGTGACTTCGAAGACCTTGCAAGCAAGCCAGCATGCATTGCCTACATGTATATCGCACAGCCTCTGTATGCACTCACATAAATATACGTGCAACCTGCAAGTTGAAGCATGTGCAATATACACCGTGATTCAAAAAAGTAAGCCAAATTGTTTTGCGTATATCTCTAATGCCTGATGACGTATCAAGCTGAAATTTTCCAAATATTTAGAGAATTGGACGAAGAATATGATTCCAAAATTTCATGAGATAAAGTTTAACGGATAAAAAGATATGAATATTTAAATTTTATATACCGAAATTTCAGTTTACATGCAGTTTTCTGTCAGATTCAATAAAATGTTTCCTTATATCTCTAATGCCTGATGATTAATCATTCTAAAATTTTCCAGATTTGTAGAGAGTTGAACTAACAATATGACCCAACAGTATGGTTTTATTATTTAATTAATTAAGATGCTCAAAATGTCCTCCTCCTGCTTGCACGCAAACCTGGAGGCGTGGCGCCATAATGCAACAGCATGCATCGTCGATTATCCTTTGGCACAGGTCATCTCACACTTCCAACAAGCGTTGCTTCAGATCGTTTATATCATAAATTGTTGTTTTGTAAACTCGGTCTTGCATCACGTTCCACACTTTATAGTCGACAGGATTCAAATATGGGCTGTTCGGAGGCCATAATGTGGGAGAAACGAAGTCTGGCGTCTCTTTTGTCAGCATTTCGATGGTTTGCTTGGCTCTGTGGGCTGGCGCTGTTCTATTGAAAAAGGAAGCAGCCTTCTGGGGCTATAGATTTTTGATAACAGGTGGAAGATGTTGTGACAGCAAAACGTTGCGATAATATACTCCGTTAATTTTACTCCAGGGTCACTGAAAACCAAAATTGGGAACTATCAAGCATCTAAACCGCAACGAACATCATAACAAACATGCTGAAAACTGACATTTCTGGAGATAAAGTTGAAATATTCGTATCCTTTTATCCGTTCAAATTTATGACATGATATTTTGGAATTCTATTCTAGGTTTAATTCTCTAGATATTTTTAAGATTTTAGAATGATTAATCAACAGGCATTAGAGATACAAGAAAAAACAGTTTGGCTTACTTTTTAATTGAATCTAACAGAAAATTGCTTGTAAACTGAAATTTCGACATATGAAGTTGAAAGTTACGTATCTTTTATCCGCTCAACTTTATCTCATAAAATTTTGCAATCATAATCTTGGTCCAATTATCTAAATATTTGGAAAATTTTAGCGTGATATGTTATCAGGCATTAGAGATATAAGAAAAATCATTTGGCTTACTTTTTTTGAATCACGGTGTATAGGCCTACACATACTATGTCTGTGTAGCATACGGTATGGCGGATATGCAATTATGCATATACAACACATGTGCATATACATTATACATGTGCAATGTCTGCATGTGCATGCGTATATGCGCATGTAATATTTTGGATGCGATCGAAATCTGCATGTAATTGTGATGGATTTTTTCACTTAGACTAGGTCTAATGGCGATAGAAATTTCCGATGACACTGAGAGCTGTGGATTTCATTTTCTAATAGTTGGAGTAGAATATATACATGGACGCTTCATCAGTTAATGATGGGATAAACATTTCCACGTAATTACTGAACGAGAGAGAGAGAGAGAGAGACAGAGAGAGAGAGAGAGAGAGAGAGAGAGAGAGAGGAGAGAGAGAGAGAGAGAGAGAGAGAGAGGAGAGAGAGAGAGAGAGAGAGAGAGAGAGAGGAGAGAGAGTAAATCCTCTCTGTCTCTGTCTGTCTATCTGTCTGTGTCTCTGCTTGTCTCTCTATCTCTGTCTCTCTCTATCTCTGTCTCTCTATCTGTTTGTCTCTGTCTCTCTCTTTTCTTTGTCTGTCTATCTGTCTGTGTCCTTGTTTGTCTCTCTATCTCTGTCTGTCTCTGTCTCTGTCTCTCTGATGTCTCTCTCTCTTCTCTCTCTATTGTCTCTGTCTGTTTGTCTCTGTCCCTGTCTGTCTCTGTCCCTGTCTGTCTCTGTCTCTCTGTCTCTGTCTCTGTCTCTCTATCTATATCTGTCTCTCTCTTTTCTCTGTCTGTCTGTCTGTTGCTGTCTCTGTCGCTATCTCTGTCCCTGTCTCTGTCTCTCTTTTTCTCTCTCTATCTCTCTATCTCTCTCCAATTCTCATAAATATCTTGTATTGCAATTTATATCAAAATTTACATATACTTCACAATGTCATGGTCTCTGCACTAAGTCTTGTTTACTGAATTCCAAGAAGCAGCTATTTTTGCGTTAGATGGTCAAAATAATAAGATAAAGCGATTGGATTAGCTGCAACAGTTTCTTCGAAGCATGCGGATCTTTGAAGTATCTTAAGAAAGACAAAACATGTCCAAGGTATTATAACGGTGGCAACTATATGAAGACGTTGACGACGACGATGTGGTAATGATGCAGATTATACAGATCTAATTATACGAGAATATAATGGGCCGATGTATACTCAAGCAGAAAATATAAGATAGAAACGCAGACCTCGTAGACTAAAAGAGAGCCGGACATGTGAGCTACCACTAGAAACACGGACACAGACAGGCAGGCAAACTGGCAGGTATAGGGGCAGATGTTGAACAAGATTGGGAAAACAAGGGGAGCGAGAAATCCTATAGATACCCATATTAACCCAGTTTGTAACAGAATACCGTCGTTTAGACGCTCAAAGTATCCAAGTATCACCATAACCAAAAGACTGGCAGGCGAACATAGAGACAGACGGATATATACTCACAGCCAAGGAGACCCACGCACACAATTACCTGGATAAAATCAAAGACTTGCTTGACTAACGACTGACCTTGCATGGAATGATGGGAGAGGAGACATATTTATTTATTTATATATAGAGACAATCGTTCTCATTATGTGGTGTGCTGATCAGTTTCACAGATTTGACTTCCTGTTTGCAGCGAGAGTTCTGTGAAGCCGTGATCTTAAGCGACGCGTTTCACTTTTCAAACTGTTTGTTAGCGGCTACTCTGCTTTCTTTAAAGCTGCAATCGAGAGAAAACGCACCCATCTGATACTTTTCTGGTTGCGCGTAAATAGCATATAATATATTCATATAGCATTTCTGTTCGGATTGGACGATGTTGTTGCACGCTTATCGGTTATGTAGCAAAGTAGGCTACATCATAAAATTCAACTCCGCCACTGGCAGTGCCAGTCCCAAGCATGGAAAAAGAAGGAGGGCAATACTAATCATCTTTGATATGGCATGCAGTGTCGTTAAACATGTAACAAGCAAAGTATACGATTTGAGGAGAGAGAGACGTAGCCTATAGGCTACCTAAGAAGCAATCTGGCTGTGCCACTTTAGATGGACGATGCTGAGTTATAGACACAAACTGGCTGCAATGAAAGTTGTATACTTATTCATCCAATAGCGCCTATTAAGAACAAGTCTTTTCTTCTGTTGCAAGGGAACAAAGGAAGAATAAACTATAGAGTCTATTCTCACATTCGTCGTACAAAGCCAACGGTTGATTGACTCATGGAGCAGCAATCAAAACTGGTCCTCGATCTCTCAACTAAAAACATGATACTTTTGATCTCCTAACGAGGAACTACATTCGTTTTACATTTATTTTTATTGCTAAAAAATTGAAGAGTACGCGTTCCTAATAATTTCTGTGATAAAATGGAGAAACAATGACAGGAACAACAACAACAACAACAACAACAACAACAACAACAACAACGATAAAGAAAGCACCGACTCAAGTCTTATATCGTAGACCGATGAACAACAAATGCGATCGATGCCCGCGATCGGTTTCATTGCATTTATTTATATCTCCATTTCTATAGCGCCCCGTAAAACTCTTCACTCAGAGGTGCTCCAAACTGCAGCTCGGACACTGCATCGAAGTCTCACGTCGAAGCGGCCGAGCAATTGCGCGTGAAGGACTTGCTCAAGGTCCCTACGCGGCGGCTTGAGATGGATTCGAACTTGCAACCCTCCGATTGCGAGGCAACGACCACACCCACAGCACCACCGCACCCCACAATTCGAGATACACCTATGTCATATGTGGCGCTTAGTGATTTTTGATCCGATGGCGAATGTTGATCTGGAACAACTCATGCAAGGAGTTTGTTTTACACAGGTCTGTTCACAGGTAACCAAAAAATTTCTACTTGACGAGGCTTTTGATGTTTTTGTCATTTCGCAGACCATGCTGCTAACAGGACTAAACACTCAAGGGCGTTTCCAAACTTCAGAGATCGGCAGGAATGAATCGAAAATGGTGGAAGGTGAACACTGTTCGCTGAACATCGGACTAATTCAGGGCTTTTTAACGTGCAGTTGTACACAAAATGTACAGTATTTAAATGAATTTGTGCAGCTGTAAGAGCACTTCTGTACAGTTCAAATTAGCAAAAATAGGTCATTGGGTTGTGCAATTCTAAAAATTTCTTAAAAACAACCCTGGACTAAATAATATTTAAGTATGAAGGTCACCTGAAGACCGAAAAACAGAAAGACTCCAGAGCGGGAAACGTCAGCAATGATCGATGCTCATGAGCATCATCATCATCAGCAGCAGCAGCAGCAGCAGTGGTGGTGAATGATACTGTACTGCGAAGGCATCACTGCATGTAACTGTTGATGCGCTTTATCATTCCGTTCTGCGTAATGCTATACCTTGGTGTGTCGTTACATACTGTGTAGGCCTACTGTGTTAGCAATGGAACCGGCAGAATCACTCAAGCCATCCGTTCGAAATCGGTCGACGAGCAAGTGAGATCATGATTCCACTGGGAAGCTGTTTATCGTTCACTTGCAATCTTTCTCTTCATCTTACGAAATGCTATTGCGTCATGCTGTTCCGATCGACCGAGACAGGCGTCCGATGTGCTGCATGACGTTAGCAGACTGTGTATCATGTCTCACGGGTGTATAGGAAGATTGGCAGTCATTGAATTCAGCATGATGCATCGTCGGTCAATGATTTGCAACAAGAAAGGACTTACGGACTCATAATTGACTAACTGACATTGGAAATGACAGAGAAAGGTCAAACCCTAGGCGTTATCGAGTAGATGCAGTGAGCAAATCAATCAGATTCATGGACAACAAATTAGACAGAAGTGATAAAACATCAAACAACACAAAGTCTCTTGCTTTAGTTGCTTTCGTTGCTTTAGTTGCAGCATGGTCAAACAGCAAGTTCTCAACTTCACATTTGACTCGAAATTCGAATCGTAAACAGTGTTAAATCTAGGTTTTCTCAAGTGGGCGAGAGAATTGACTGCCCCAGAATTGACTTCCCCTATAAACTTTGACCTCCCATAAACCTAGTTTTCCCATAGGAAGAAACTAAATTAGGCATACACATTGGATGGTGAGGTTCACCCGCCAACCAATAACACAGCTCGAGAATGATGTTGCAAAGGCTATGATCTGTAAAAGATCGTCGCAGTAAAACAGTTTATGTGTTAGACTATCTGAAGAGCTATTTATGGAAACTGAATATGGCTGGTAAATCATCGAAATCATCGATGCTACCCAACGGAGCGGAAACTATCGCTTCGTTCGCATCGTCGCTGCATCTAAACGTGGCTCCATCTAAACGTGGCTCCATCACTCTCACATGGACGCCGTCACGCTAGTGAGTTTCAGGTCCAACGAAGCATGAACTGATAGGAAGAGAGTGTTGAGGAACTGCAGGGACCGATATAAGACGACTGAATAATAATTATATCTCTGCCGAACTAAGTCGCTAAATTTGTTTGCAAAAAGTAGGATGGATCGATGACCTACTTTGGTGAAAATTGCCACAAAGTGTGAAAGGCGAGGAAAGTAAGTACGTCTTTAGTCAGATAAGAAAACGGGAAGAAGAGAATTGATAGGCAATGATTTAGGGTCTTAGGCAATGGAAAGAGCAAAACGGACAAGAGACTACATGCCACCAAAATCATGGAGAAGAGCGGAAAAGAGCAGAGGAGAACAGAGATCAAAGATGAAGATTTGCAGATGTTTTACATCAATAAACGAGTGTAATAAAAAAAGAGAAACAGATGGAAGAGTCAAGAGAAGTGAACAATTCAAAGACAAATTATTTAACTGGACTTTTCAATGTTTTATCATGAAATTCTGCATGGCATTTGGATAATGGCGTTTTAAATCTCACATTATTATTTTTCAACCCTTTGGAAGTGAGTGAGGTGCAGCATTGGAGCTTTTGTGGTAGGATGGGGAATGCGACACACCCCAATACGCATTTTACTTGCAAGTCGCGATGTGAAATAGACAACATTAATATCATTGCGAGCTAATCAATTCTTTTCTGACCAATTATCAGCTAAACTGGCGATTATCACGAACAAACTTTTTTCCGATCCGTGTTGAAATGGCCAACAGGTGCACTAATCATATCCAATATCTGCACTCGGCACGTATAATGCGGAGTCCTCATTCGCAAATAATCAAATGCAAGAATAGCCAATATTTCAAGTAGGCCTACAACATAGCATAATTAACTATAGGCCTAATGTTTTTGTCATCATTTTCGCCAGCCTTCTCAATGCAAGGTATGCACACAGTATTAGCGTGCTCAAGGCACATTGGTAAACTAATTAGGCCTAATTAAAATCAGTCCTATTTATAGGCCCTACCAACAAATTGCAATTTCATCTCAATATGCAACAAAATTGAAAAAAGAAACTGTTCGTTAAAAATAAATGAAAATGTGGTAAAGTATTCGTATTTCATATTCACGAAGGTAGACAAAAATAAACCAAGTTGATTTCAAGTTTTCTGCTAAAATCGTAGCGTAGAATAGCTCTGGGGTGTGTCATAAGTTAGCCTATAAATTATATCCCACCTCACTTCCAAAAGGTTAATAAACAACTATCCAACGTTACATAGGCATAGGCCTACTGTAGGGCCTACTGAAACTGTGCCGCTATAGACCATGTCGGCATGACGAATTTCCTACTGACCTTGAAACATCCCACTCACAAGTCAGTCTGATGGATCCGAGCGGGACATTATTTTCTATAGACGGCGAAAATAAGTCGGTTGATTAATTCTTGCTACGAACAATGATTTTCAATGAACTGAGCACAAAAAGAAAAAAATCGATGGCCGACAATTTCCCCACAGAAGACGACGACGTAGCAACAAGATGGCTGCTGCCATGGATGGCTTTGTATTTCGACCAATGGAAGTCACGAGACGAAACACGTGACAGCTGTTGTCATGACAACGAGCAATTACATGACCGCCCTGAATGACCGATTGGTCGACGACCCCCACAACCTGAGATTAAAAAAGCCACGGATTAAGTGAGTGCCAGAAGCGGAATTCCAGCAGCACGTGCGACGTCGACATAGGTTGGCAATTACGAATCGGAGCAGAAACTGACCTAGACAATGTCATGCACACATACAGACAGACACACAGAGTCACAGACACAGACACAGAGACACACACAGACACACAGACAGACACACACACAAACGTTGACTGACACGGACGGGCTCAAGTCTTCTTTTGACCATCTCTAACTCGATGCTGCGCTCGACAATAAGCTGATGCCCTGCGCTTAGCTGTCGATTGGCACTTTAGAAGTTTTGATATCACGATTATGAAGCTCAATAAATAGACTCTAACACATTAAGCAACTTCGATGTGACTAGCGCTTTTACCCGGCTTGGCTGTGATTTTTCAGACGTAAGTCTTCACTAATTATAGGCCTAGATGTGGCTAACCCCTCTTGAAATCAGCTCTCCTTCCTAATTCACCCATCTTGCAGTAGCATGCTAAGATGGATGGTTTTATTCAATTTCAATTCAATAGCCAATCTTGCGGCAACTATTATTATAATCGTTGACGTCGACAGAAATTATTTTAACAGTGCTCTCCGTTTGTAAGCTAATACTAAGCTTAAATGTAGCAGAGATTCGGCAAATTTAATTATCATTTTGCATAAATTATGGTGTCGTAAGATTTAAATAATCGACGTGACAATGAAAGACGGACTCATTGGATTGTCGGCCATGATGACATATTTATTAGGCTAAACATTCAGAAAAGTGACTTTCAGTTCGATAGTTTGTCTCCGTTCAGAGCAGCATTAAAGATGAATAATGCAATGATAAATCATCTATAGTTTAACGACAGCTGCTTATGACAAGAATGAAAATTTGCTGTGTTCTAAGTTCAGAAGATGAAGAAGAAGTCACCTACATGTATTAACCTAACCATCGACTATATTAGGCTGATAGTCAACTGAAAGACGACCTTATTCAACAGCATGGTTATTATTATTTTTTATTTCATTGTAGGTCTACATCGTCTTCTTTGATGCTTTACCTTTTTATAGTCATGCAGATTCGACGTCTACGTCCAACGGCGTCATTCGACACATTGTTCGGCAACATCTCCTTCAACTTGTTTCTTATAGACTCTTTCATCATTCATTCCAATTACATCTTCATCCGTCTTACTCTTGTCTTTTTACCACCATTCGTCCCTCAATTATTATGGAATTTCTCATAATTTCAGCAAACCATGAGTCTCCCCTCATGGTTTGCTGTATGCATGTGACACAACCAGTTTTTAATACTTTTTGTGTCTGCTGTCTCTGCTTTTGATGATTCCTATCAGGGATCTTTTTCATCCACCATTTGCTTTGCTCTGCTTTCCATCCTGCTGATTATCTCCAGCCGTCGCAATATTATATCCGCATTTTATTGTACATGAACGACTTATTTTAATTCATTAAATTTTTATTTTTATTCATTAAGCAGTAGGTTGTAATTTTAACTTAGTAAACATTATACAAACGAGTAAATTTTAACATATTAAATGGTATAGCTTTATTTAATTTAATGGTTTAATTCTCTAAATATTGGGAAAATCTTAGTTTGATCAGACATTAGAGATATATAAAACAGTTTGGCTTACATTTTTTATTGAGCCACGGTGTATACAGTCTATGATATATTATGTTCTACCGTAGTTCCAATTAAGGCATCATCTTTTGATTTAATAAATTATCTTAACTTTTAAACAATAAAACAATTATGAATAAATGTCCAGTTTCAGTGAGTAGGCCTATATGGCATCATATGCTAGCAGAGAGCTATTGCGTTAAACTTGTGCTATATCAAGTCAATCCTAACTTATCTACTTCATACTTCATGTGTGTGTTTGTGCATTTGTGTGTGTATTTGTGTATGTGTTTGTGTGTGTTTGTGTTTTGTGTGTGTGTGTGTGTGTGTGCGTGTGTGTGTGTGTGTGTGTGTGTGTGTGTGTGTGTGTGCGATCTGCATGTAGCTGAGCACCCCGGTAGACTGAGCAAGTTCGGTTAAAGAGAGATATAGATTAGACATCCACTTATGCTATTTCACATTATTCTGCCAATAATTTTCCTTCCCATGCCCATCAACTTAGTTGATAGGCATGAGAACTCAATTATCTGTGGGTTATCTTTTACGCGTTATGTCATTTATATGTACATGTATGTATAGCCTACACAATTACATATATAATTATTGATATATATTATATAGGCTATATATGCATGTTCAATTGTTCATCTATTTCTTGAAAATTCACGGAGAACAGATATTTACAGACGCATCCAAAGAGGAAAGAGAGACAGGGAGAATGTCAAAGAGACGTTATAAGTCTACAGGCTTGCATGGCCTTTTGAGGCAGAACGTCAGAGTTTGAGATTGCGGAAATAAAACGATATCAAGATGACGCATACGGTACGTGACTATCTTTGGCTTTAATGTAATGTAAGCTTATAGTTAGCCTACGTTACTCTTTGAGAATTTCCTATCGCCCACAAAAGCCACGTCAGTGAGACCAGCTTATTTACAGGAGCTATATTATTAAATCAGATCCGCAAAATAGCCATGCAGGCTGCGATGCGATACCAGGTCAGATCGAGGAGCAGGTCAAACCGAAGAGATGGTATGGTGTTATACGGTATTGACTGGTGATCGTGGGTGGTGCACGTTAAGGTACTGCAACTGCATCGGCTGCTGGCGCTGGTGCTGCTGGTGTTGGTGATCGTAGGAGATGAGTTTTATGGATATAAGGTCACAAAGCATCACAAGCATAAGCGTCCTTTATAGGCGTATACCAGACAATTGGTCAGTCCGTTTAGGACTCTATTGTATTTCTAGTCGCCGCTTTTTAATGGACTGAAAGACACGTGGAATGATCCCCTCATAAGCGTTCCGTCACTGGTATAGGCCTAGTAAACCCTATTATATGTCAGACGCGTGAATAATCGTACTTTAACGATGACAAGGAACGTTGTTATTTTCTAATCGCATTTTCATCATCGTAACGAAGCGTAACGATGAAAAAATAATCAGTTCCTGAGTTCATTCGCCTGACGTCGACGTTTTCCAGGCCATGATTTGCGGATTGGAGATATCTGTCCAGGTATATAGGCCTAAATAAATTCATAGATCCAGTTTTCCGTTGTTCCAATGGTTGCATAGGAACCAACGTTGGCGGGAGATTATAGCCTACATGTAGGCTACAGCAGACGATTTATGATCTTCAGCGTTACGACCTGCTGCGATGCGAACATGTAGCAATGAATCAGACATGTAGGCTTAGCTCTTATGACCAGTATAGATCGTGTAGCATATTTCGATGGAGTGGTGAAGAGGTGAAAATGCCAGTACATTACATTACACTGCATCATACTTCTAAATTACAGCAAAAATAGATGTAGACAAGGGCGGATACAGATACTTTGGACGGGGGGCCAAAAATTTCTTGACACCTTGGTTTAGGAAAAAAATCGCATCCGCCAAAAAATTGATGACCTTTTTTTTAGTCCTCCGGCCAATTTTTCGGGAAAATCATACCATTTCAGCAGCCACTTAAACCAAATGGGGGCGGGGCCACGATACATGGGCATTTCTAAATGGGGGGGGGCATGGCCGGATTGGCCCCCTTGGATCCGCCCTTGGATGTAGATGTACTTCTCAAGGCTATATACGAAGGTTTCTTCGGAATGGACGGCACCAAACGACTCAATCTGGTCTGAGAAAAGCTTCTATAGCGCAGTCGTCTTAACACTGGGATGAAATAATTATCAGTCCACGATCACTATGAGTTAGAGAATTCCAGTGGGAATTGGAAGCAATAAGCTAAACCGTGTGGCTGCCTGCAATGAACAAGTAGACGAGCTTTGTTTTATAACGTGGACACAATCACAGATTTGACAGAGCGGATAACGACTGGGAAGAGAAATGCAGGTTTACGTTGAATTCAGCGCGCACATTTCGGCGACCTTCACTTCAGCGACCTCAATTCACCGCCGCACATCACAGCGCGTATTCATTTCGGCGACCTTCATTTCAGCGCCTACACAATTCGCCGCCGCACACAAGTTCGGAGTTCGGACCGACTATCACGACAGACTAACTAGGCCTAGACCCACCATATGCTGGTACAAAGCAGGCCTACAAGAAATATCTTGATATTGTGCTACCCTAGGTAGTTATAGCCTATAGGATAAAAGGATAGTCATTTAAATATGAAGCAGTTTTCGACACATGCTTTAAAAATTCGATGTCGAGACTATAATGCAGTTATTGCAATGTTCAGTGACGTAGCCAGGAATTTATGATATGAAGGGGGGTTATGGCTTGGTCGGATGCCATTCCTAACACCAACCCTACAGTATTACAGTAAATAAAAAGGGAATAAAGTAACAAAGGGAATAAAGTAAGAAAAACAATTGTTACTACAAACAACTGTTTCGTTTTTCTTATTTAAGTGGATAAAAATATTTTAAAAACTTTTTCCTAAGCCAATGGGGTTTAACCCCTTAAACCCCTTGTCTACGCCACTGATAATGTTTACATTTCCTGGCCCTGGTGATGCATGGTTCCAACCATAAAATTTTCGATACCCGGTAGTTTTGCAATTTATACAAATTCGACCGAGTAATACTGACTATATAGTGAGCTACAAGCCTACAAGCAGTCGAGTAGGAACCACAAATGTTAACTAGTGAAACCAATGAAGGCGTGAAATGTACTTCCGTGTGATGCAGTTAAACATTTCATCGCGTCTTTTTAGTAT